>JAIUCV010000143.1:1200000-1800000 GCA_026724425.1 Erythrophleum ivorense
TGGGTTTATGCGAATTAAACTTAATCTGTAAGAAAAATCATGCACTATAACAAACTGTGATATGTAAACTAAAACCCAATGGGTCTACTTTTACGTACCCCTTTCAATTTTAAATTCTTTAATAAGATTTTATACTCCTTCCTTCCTGAATAATCCATTCATCCGTTCTCGTTAATGTGGTTTTGTTTCAAAAATTATGGTGGACAACTGGACATGATCATGTGTCGAATTACTATAGCACTCAAGTTTAGTTCCTTATAAAGATATTAAACTCATTTTCTAATTAAGATCACCCAGATGGATAATAAATACAAAATTTAATTTAATTTTCAAATTCTTGAATCCAAACCTTTTTATTTTAAAAAATGTTCAAACAAGCAAGTCGAAATAATTGAAAATTGAAAGTTGGACCTCTATTTTGAGAGTTGGAGGGAGAAATACTCAAAACAAAAATTGTTTTTGTTTTTTGGCCAGAGGGAGAAATACTCAAAATGGACTCTTGTGGAGTTTGTTGTGCTTTGGATTTTTTTGGTGTACGAAGTATGTTTACTGTTACTTTTACAAAGAGATTTTAAATTAGAGGTTAGAAGCAAGGTGATGACCTTTATCTAAACCTGAAACCTAGACTTATATAACATTAAAAAATGTTAATAAAAATGTTTAGACCTAAATTTAAATTCATTTTTTATCTCTATATCTAGACTTAAATAGATAAACACTACAATATCTTTTGGGGCGGATTATTTTGCTTACCTCTGTTGAGAACAATTCATCAAAGTTGTCAAATGCTGTAAGAGATGATAATAATAATTTCTTTATTCTTTAATATGTTTTTACTAATGCATGTGAAAGAAATTTCAGTATATATCCAAATATGAGTAGGCCACGTGAAGGGGTGGAACCTTTCGATTTGGCCCTTTTGAATAGGACTTGATATTGTGAAATGGCAGTACTATAATGACAGGGACGGTGCCTCCATTTTTGCTTTTTGACGCAAATGCAAGCCCCACTGCATGTACCATAGGCAAACTTAGATTTTTCTTCCTTAAATTACACAACATATATATATATATATATATATTCAGTTATGATGAGATTTGAACTTAAAATGTTAATGTTGATGTATGCTTCCCACACAATCGATTATCAAAATATTATGTTAAAAACGTCAAATTTTGTTTGATAAATAAGGCTAGGTAGAAAGACCAACCCTTAAATGAAACGGTTTTCAGGCCCCAAAAAAATTTATGTTCTTGTTCCTGCATAGATTCTTATTCATGTATATATAAGACACAAATAAACTTACCAAAATTACAATAATAATAACAATATTAGTAATAAAGTAAGAGTGCTTTGATATATTCATGATGGAACCTTGGACACCTTCCTTGAAACTTCTATCATTCTTGTCGTCTTAGTGTGAGATTCTATAAATTGATATAAATGGCAAACAGAAGAATCCATTCTCTTGCACTACCGCTTTCCAAATTTCAAGATATAAAGTATAAACAATAAAAAGAGAAAGAGAGAGAGATCGAAGGAATTAGTGGATAAGTCCATTTTGCTTTGATTTGGTCCCTCCCTCCATAGCCATTGTTTCTTTTATAATTATGTCTTCTATATTACTCTTTATTGTTTGGAAACTTCATCCCAAGACTCAAGCCATATTCATTAATTTTCTTGCTACCCACTCAACATGCCATTACCATAATTTAGCTCCCCAACTAAAATTTGTGCCCTCTGCTCTTTCATTATTTCTTTACCATCTTCAATCTGCGTTTAAAGTTTAAAGCAAACGAAGCACACATTATCTGACACTATAAACTAGGATTTCTTTCTCTATCGTTGATATATGTTGTTATTCTGAGTCTTTATTAAGTGACTTATATATTTTAACCTAGTCAAAGACAACAATAACAAAACAGTTCAACAGAAGTATAAAATGTTAGTCTTTTTTTTTTATTAATCAATATTTACATATACATTTTGCTTTCTAAATTAATGTGCTTATATTTTAAATTGGAGAGCCAAACGCATTTTGTCTTTTGTATGTTGGGTTACTACGCCTCCGTATCATGCATTATTTTGGTTTAACTTTTTGGAATATTTCTATAGAGTTTGCTTAATGATGAAGTGTCACGGTGTCATTATAAAATCACTGTTTCATATAACTTTAATTAATTCTTCTGTTAGAAATCTAACAGTGACATGTTACCTTCTGATGATAATCACCTCAACAATACAGGAGTAGGAATCAATTTTAGTTTATGAAATACTATATTAAATTTAAATATTTTAAAATCTTCTAATTGCAAGTTAACATTCCAAGAACTACATTATTAGGATCATCGTAATTCACCTTAATCTTAACCAATATTCAAGCTATCCATATAAATATCTTTTTTTGGTGACTATCCCATATATATATATAATTTGTTCTTCAATAAAACTGTCACTTTGATACTGAAAACCTAATTAAAAACTTATTGAATAGTAAAGCCGTGTGAATACCATTTACATTATTTAATTCCTAAATAAAATCCTATCTATCATGATGATGTTATATTTGCTGCACTTGATTTCTAGTTTTGACTTATGTATTATAATGATGATGCTGATAATGACTTTGCAGAAAAGACTTTTGTGGCATATATGGTGTTTTGGCGCCAAATGTGAAGAGGCAAATACACTGTCCCTTTTTCACTGACTGCTCACCCTTACCCATAAGTATATACAAAGTTCAACGTTAATTAGAGTTTTCAGGAGTTCATATTTATTAGTTTTTTTTTTTTTCCAAATGATGACATGCTACTTCTGAATGAAATACAATTGGAAACCATTTATCATAATTTTTTTCCCTATTCTTTCATGCATACAATTGCATCTTGATGGTTAATTTTCGTTGTCATTTTTATCTAATAAGTAGTCACAATATTTAAATGTTGGATACACTTGAGAAAAGATGTCACCTTCAACGTACGTATTGTGTATGGCTTGTCTGAAGAATCTTATTAATTATGACTTTGTCTCAACATTTTTCAGTATTCATTCAGTATATAAAATAAAGAGATTGACCTCCGAAAATTACAATGATGCATATAATAAAGATGTTGGTAATGATGCCACTGAGATCCAACTCAAGGAGAAATCTTTAATCAAAGTCAAATAGAACCTCAAGGAAAAAGGAAGAGAGAGCCTGAACATAAGAGAGAGCCTGAACATGACCAAGGTTGTTCAGGCATTGATGGCTACCTCAGAATTTTATATCAGAGAACCCCACTTTAACACGCGCATGCTTAGCCTGCCCCACAAACCTATTAAAAAAATATTAATGGGATCAAAAAATTAAATTAGTTATTTTTAAGGATATTGTATTTTTAATGAAATGTGAAGGATTAAATAACTAAAAATATAATTTATTTTTATCAAAATATCCTTAATGAACGAGAAATTTATTAATTTATCTTTCTAATATTACTTATTAAATTTAGACATGTTATTACCTAATAATTTTAACATTTTAACTTAGCAACAGCAAACTTGTAATTATTAAACTTTTGATAATTAACATATATCCTTTGTAGAATTACTTAGAATTCTATAATTACTACTTATTCTTACATATTGGTAAAGCTATCTACTATTTTCTTTTTGAAGTTATTAATGTTATTTATCTTTTTATTAATTTCTTAAGAAAAATTATTGATAAATTAATAAAATTTTCATCCATAAAAAATATTTTAGTAAAAACAAATTCCACTTTTGGTCTCTTTCACAATATTGGACCCTATCAACAATTTTAAAAAGAAAAATTAATTTGCACCCACAAGCACCACATTCCTCTATCTTCTCTCTCTCGTTACTTTTCTTGCTTCCTACATTAGACAAAGCTGAAGGAATGGATCTTTGAAATGTTGAAGAGAGATAAAACAAAAAGGAATTAAAGTGAAGATAATACTTTGTCCGTTTCCGGCGTTTTCTATTTCTTGCTGCGGCAAATCAGCATCAGAAACTGAAAAGCACGTTACAATAACATGACAGTTTCAAGTTTTGTACCCTTATCTTTCTAGGCCTGGTCTACTTCATTCTTAATTCAGAAAGATGGCAAAGGCAAAGAACTTTTAAAATAGGACGATTCCTCTATTATATATATATATTCTATTGCATTTCTATGCGTACACATATATTTGGGCAAAAAAATACATACATATATATATATATATATTTATATATGTACAATACAAGTTATCTACAAATTAAACATGTAAATTGGCAAGAGAAGATGAAATGGAAAGGTACGTAATTTCAAAGTAGAGTGTATTGTATTGTTTCACGCCCATAGTTTTATGCTTTCTCATTTTCATTTCATCCACTTTTAATCCCATCACTTCCACACTCTGATACGGTTATAGGGTAAAAGCGAGAACTATATCCATAGATTTATATCATTTTTAACTCAAAATTTTAAACAACTCAAATTTTAAAATATTAAATCTATGATGAATTTACTTATATAATTCCCGTGTAATTTATTTTCCACCAATATTGAACTTTTCGTTAACGCTTCAACCCATTATAGAATCGTCCTTCATATATGTAGTAAACAAGATGGAATCATAGCTGTTTTTTTGGGTGAAGTTCCTCTAACAACTAACACGGACCCAAATAGAAAAGATGGTGGCGTCCCAATCAGACTTTTCTCACAGACCTTTATAAAACAACATATGGGTAGAAGATAAGGACCCCCACGTCCCAAAAGACTTTTCTAATGCCAAGGTAGGCTACAGAGAATGAATCTTACTGGGTTGCTGCTATTGTACAATTCTTATGTGTATTGATGCGATATATCATTTATACCCTCAACAATTAAGTTTTATTCTATGTGTAGATACTACTTGTACAAATTAAATTTTGATCATTTATTACATTCAAAAAATTTTCTACTACTGTTAATGCTGTCGGAGTTAAACAATTGATAGACGAGTCAAATATAGAACTAGCAGTGAAGGAAACTAACCCAACTATCAACACATACTTGCAGGTTAAACTTAAAGTAGCCCATTTGAAAAGAAATTTTAATTAATGCATTCAGCAACATATCCGGTGTTGGTGACACTGAATCAATTAGTCCTAAAGTCAGCTATTTTTTTTCCCATGTTTAAATTAAGTATAGCTCTGGACGATCAATAATTAGTAAACATCAATCAGGTTGAGGATATTGGGATGCAGATAGCGCACCTTATTGCTATTTGACATCACTAACGTAAGAAGTTCATAATCGCATTCATCAGACATTTAAGTAGGATCAAAATAGAAAATTTCCACCAAAGATGGATGTACGCCGACCGCTTAGTTATATTCTAGCACATATATCGATGATATAACTTTGTGAATGCCATGTCTACTTTCACAAATCCCTTGGGATAATTAAAGCGTTTTGGATTTGATCAATAGCATCCATCAAATTTGATTGCTGAAATGCACTCAATGTACTGTCTGATTTGGTGGTAACAAATGATGTTTTGGCTAAAACTCATCAATTATAATTTGCCGGTGTCAAAACGTACTGTTTTATTACCATGACTCCCAACAATAATCAAAGCACAGTCAGGATAGAGAGAACTATAGCCAGCACTGCCGTATATACTATTAGACTGAGGTTAAACCTAACATTGGAATTGTAATATTTTTGAAGTGTTAGAAATTTACAAGAAAAATTTTGAAGAAAGAAAGATACAATACGCGAGACCCGTCAATTAATCAGTGAATCTTACTTGTCTCTTAAATATGGGTCCTATATCAATTATGTCTATCTTTATCCAGAATTTACTGTATAAATTTCTCTCTGAAACTTTTAAGATCTAAATGCCCAAAACAGATATGACAAACGAACTCCGAGTAGAAAACCTATTAGCAAGTATCACTCACTATGCGTATTCATCAACACAGTTGAGTAGAATCAAGAGAAAATACTTCTACCAGGAAAAAAAAAATCATCGCAGATTGATGAACGTCAGTACGGACATATCATTACATCTGAGACAACATTATGCATAATAGGACGTAAAAAACTTCACATGGGTGGGGCAAAATTATCTTTAGCATCATTGAGGTTCATAATACAGTACATCATAAAAAATTTCAGCCAGACGACAATGATATCCTTTTCCTCTCCTTCCCCACAACCTGTATTATTTTGAAAACATCGGATCAATATTGCCTGAATGAATAAGTCAAGCGATACGGTCTAGCCAGATGTTCTGTCACCCCCAAAACCCGACTGCAGAAATCCTGTTTGGTTCAGATGGCTAACATCACCCGATGTTTTTATAATCCACTTGTCTTCATCATACAAGTGAAAAACATTGACAGATGTGTTGAGTATCTTCCCACAAGACCTGTTTGAACAGGCCCGCTTGTAAAGTGATCTGATGACACCTCCATGAGTGACAACCACCACCCGCTCCCCTGCAAAAGATACAGATAATTTCACCATAATTAGCTGTGTGGGGAAAGATTTCAAAAAGGGATACATTAATACAGTATCAATTATCATCAATTACTTGTTATGCCCACATTGTCTAAAAGAGATCTCAGGTACCCTATGGGCAAGTAACTTGCATGTCAAAGCAATTTGCCCTGGCAATTCTCACATGAACATGGAGATCTCAGCCGAAGCCATGAGCCAGATAATTTTACCGTGTTAGCCTACCTTTATGCTTGATGCCTATTCTCTGCAATGCAGATGTGCAGCGTTTGGAAAGTTGAACAAGACTTTCTCCACCACCCTGAATATAATGATATATGCATTAATGCCAGGTATATGGAAAATTAAAGGCATTCATAATATTAATTATATAGTCACAAAGGATAACACTAACCAAGCAAGACTAGTGCAGGAACTAAATAACAAACATTACCAGGTCATGGCAAACGACATGTATGAATTCCAGTTTCCACATTAAATAACGACTATAATTATTTGTTTTTAAAATCTTAATTTTCTCTCAGTGGCAACTGAGGACGTAACAAGTGATATGATCTTAATCTGAAACCCTTTCAATGGATGAAAGGCAATTTCGAGATAAGAGCAAGACTGTTTTTCTTTTCTTTTCTCTTTTTTTTTTCTTTTTGGGAAAAAACAAGAGCAATACTATTTGACAAACATTGAATTACTATACAATGTATGCAACAAATAAGAAAATTAGACTATAATTTAAGAAGCAGGTTTTACTTGAGCAGACACAGATAAAAATTTGCCAGAATTGTCAGCTGGGGGTTGAGTTTTCAAAGAGGATGCTGAGAAAATGATCTAAAAAAACCTCATGAATTTTTGAGCTTTCTATTAAGACATCTCAAATTTCCATTTTAATATTTCACGACATCTTTTTTACTGCTTCTTCAGCGTCCAGATTAGCTCCATGGTTGGACTAGCAGCGAGCTATTACTCTCAATAATACTTAGCCTTCAATACTATGAACATTCCCCAGCAAGTTTAAAGGATTTTCTGTTTACTTAAGCTATTTAGCTTTCACAAAAATGTCATTAATATTCTCATGTCTAACAAGGTATTATATGATAATAATTTGGCTTCTGTAGAACTTACTGGGATTTCTTGACCTTGATTCAAAGCCTTGCAAGCCCCGGGATTAGTTTTTGCTGCTTCACGGTAGGAAATGCCTTGAAGATCCCCTAGGTGTCTTTCCCTTAGGTCAGGATCCTTGACAACCTGGAGTTTAAGGTAGGATTAACAAAAGAAAAGAAAATATAAACATGGTTTTATTAAATTTAAATTCAACAATTTATGGTCTTGTATCATGAAAGCAGAGGAAAAAGGAGAAGTGGTAAAATATATATATATATATATGTATGTACATATATATATATATATCACTAGCATAGTGATATGCCATTGCATTTAGAATTAAGACATCTTTTAGTTGCTATTTAAAATATTTAAATTTTCACGATTCATGTCATAATTACAATGAAACAGTAAGATTCTTCATGCAGTCTGGGTAGTGATAAATGGTAAGACTGTGAGAATACAAATATATCAAATGAGCTGAATGACTTTGAGCACTGAACACAATTTACGGTGGAAATCAAGACTGAACTATTATCCTAGGATACATGACTCAATGAAATGAAATATGATGAAGGTTGAGTCCGGGTTCAAACCTCTAGCCCTCTACATTTGGTTGCGATTATCTGTGCTGTGTCATAAGCTCGTTGCAAGTCAGAAGAATATATAACAGAGACCTTTCTTTCACTAAATAGTCTATCAGCCACCTACCTCCAAGCAAAATATTGGCATTAGTCATGAAGGCATAAATTGACAAAACAAACATAAAGCTCCAGTCATGGTTTGTATGTAGGAAAGAAAGCATGCAACAAAAACAACTTACTGCAGCTGCTTGCCGTTTTCCAACTTCATTTAATTCAACATCCAGATGTCCCTAATTACATATATGAGTTCATATGAAAGTTGAGCATAGTTAAAGTGAGTAAACTCAAAAGGGACAATCAATATAAGAAAGAATGAACAAGAAAGATATAAATAGATGCACATACACGAGTGGTAGAAGTTATCTTAAAAAGGAAAGAAGTAAGGGAGCATCTTGTCATAATTATGGTAAGCTATGAGTAACAGTTTCTAAGAACAAAGTGATTGTCATTACAGGGCAGCTAAGCATACGCTATTGCAAACAGATAAGAATTTTAGTCTCTTTCAGCATGATTTTTTTCTTTAAATTTTTTTATAGCCATAAATGCCAGAAGAACCTAAAGTGGATGGCTTGTGCCACTTTTACTTAAAAAGCACTTATTAAGATAAGCAAAGCATACTGGTTAGACTATATGCATGCTTCAAATATAATAACAGAAACAAGCTCAACCTACAAATTTATTTGCTGTGAAATCTCTTATCAGTTATCTACAACAAATTCAATATCAAATGTCATCATTGTTTTTGCTCAATCACGTCAAACTTTGCCCGCTAAGAAGAGAAAAGCACCTGAATTCTTCCATCAGCGTTCCATGCTGTTTCACCATGACGTATTACAACGATCTCAGCATAATCTGGATGGTCAGAGCTATAACCAGGATCGCCATATTAATTAGACCGAGAAAGGGAAAAGAAGAAAGAAATATGGAAAGGAAGAAAATTTCACCTTAAAATTAAATTAGAAAAATGTTAAGTATAATTTGTAGCAGACCAGAACAAAGAAAACTTGCAGTTACCACAACAGAAAATATAATTCAAGAGCATCATAATTAGAAAATGTCCATCATAATCGAAAGGGGAAAAAAAAGCGAAGAAATTAAAATTGCATATATCTGTATGATGATAATTTCATATTCATAAGCTGACATATCAAGAAATAAAAGGCTGAGGAAAGAATGGAGGAAAGACCTAGAAAGGGAATCCGCCATGGAAGAATCTGCGACTCAGAGAGTGTGGCGTGAGAGTTAAGAAGCGTACTTTGCTTAGAGCGGCAAAAGATTTAAGTGGTGAACAACAATTAAGAGTAAGAAAGAATCAAGAATGGGGGCGTACGATCCTGCGAACCCAGGAAGAACACCGTGCTCGTATCATTGCGTTGCGTTCGTAGTAAAATTTAAAAATTAAATTAGAATCTTTTAACTTTATCCTATATTTTATTTTTGTCTATGAATTTTGTTTTATTTTAATTTAACCATTAATTTTTAAAAATTACCTAAATATTTTTTTTTCTATCTAACACTATTAAATTAAAATACTTAATAAAAAAATTATATAGGGCTCATCAATAAAATAAAATAAAATCATTAGTTAAATTAAATAAATTGTTAAGAGATAAAAATAAAATTAAAGGATCAAATTAGAATTAAATAAAAGTAAAGAATGTAAGTAAAATTTAGAGTAAAATTAAAAGATTAAATTAAAATTAAATGAAGTTAAAAAAACGAAAATAAAACCTACAGAATATTGAGAAATCAAATTAAAATTAAATAAAATTAAGAGATAAAAATAAAATTTAAAATAAAATAAGGACTTAAAAGTGTATTTTAACAAAAAATAATGATCATATAATGTATGACTAACTTTTTAAATTTCTTAATTTAGTTAATTTAGGCTAATTAAATTAAATACGCAATTATAATTTTTTTTCAGAAATAAATTTCACAACCAAATTATAAACATGATCTTATTTTTGTGGTAGGAGAGTCTTTGTATATAAACGAAAGTCTGTTTTTTATTTTTGAAGTTTGATTCAACTTTCGATCTAATTTCAAAAATTTATGTTAGCTTAACATATTTTTTAAAGTTTCAAAAAATGTTGACGTCATGCAACTTTCAATTGCAATAGATTATGAGTTTCGAATAAACAAGACATAATCACAAAAATTCAAGATGTTCTTTTCTCGCACACAAAAAACGACTATAGCTCACATTTCATTCTCACAAAAGGTATAACTGGAATTAATGGAAAAAAATAAGTTTTTTCTGGTATTAGACTTATAAGAAGTAGCAAAACAGTGTGATTTCAGTCTAAATTGTCATGTTAGTGTTTTTTATTACCCATTAAGTCAGGAATGAAACTGCAAGGATTAGAAATGGATGTTTGCCTTGTTTATATTTGGCCATAATGAATCTACGCAAAGTTTTTATTTCACCTCAGCTGATGGCTTTAGATGCCACTGCTTTCTCAATAGGAGTAGCGTTAATAATAATAATAATAATAATAATAATAATAATAGTCTACTATTATTTTTATTTTTATTAAAGTTAATATATTTTCAAACTTTGTTCAAATTATTCTCTTACATTTTATGAGCATTGTACATTTAAAATTTTTCTATTCAAATGCTCTTAAAAAAATTAACTTCAAATTGTTAAACGGAGAAAATTTTAAATAGTCTTTTTAAAGAAATGTTCCGACCTAAGACCTTTGTTTTTGAAAAGAAAACTGCATTTATGATAATTAAAAACTCGTTATTTTGAATTCAAAATCATTATTCTTATTTCACATAGAAATGATGATAAATCGATAAACTAATTTTTCCTTTTAAATGAAGATAAACTTTAAAGCTGACTTTAGACGATTCATTTTTCTGTCTATTACGATGAACTTAAAATGTGAATGTGTTTCCGAAGTTCGCCTCTAACTTTTATTTTTAACCTCTAATAATTAAACCCATTAGTTATCCACTGATTGAGGGTTCAACCAGGAGGATGAACCACTATAGGTTAGAAAGACATTGAACTATACCAAAACCCAAAAGAGCTGTGGCACTTCCAAACATTGAAACATTTGTTGCTTTAGATTGTATAATTGCTAGAACCATTGCAAGGGGATAGAAAATGCGATGAAAGTTGTCTTCACGGTACACCAGCACTATGCATGGAGTGGTGCTAGGTACTCTTTTATTGTGAAATAGTGGTGCTACATGCGCACTCTTAAATGCTCTACACATGCAAGGATTGTAACAATTTAACCGAGCTTCCACTAAATTTTTAAATTTTAGAGCAAAACCATGTCAGATTGTGACAATAGCTATTATACTTTCATCGCATATCAATCCCTATTTTATGGAGTGAGTGGATAGGAAGCAGATACCAGACTCGATCAGCATACGGGCGAAAACAATTCTGAAGTAATCGCATGCATTAAATGAAAAAGGGCATCAGGAAGGTCATTGAGTCATGGGAATCTCATGAATATGCAACTTCAACTGGGCGTCTTGGGATTTGAACAGATAATTGTCTCCTCGTTATATGAAACAACATTCAAGTTACAGACAGCAATACACCTTGTATTAATTTTAACACAACTCAACACCAAAAACAGAATCGATAAAAGTTGCGCTTGGCTGACTTGCTGTCTTGAGAATAACCTGCTGTCTGAGACCTGAGATTGGAACAAATTCCATCAGAAAATATACAAGGCACATCAAGGCATACGAGTTTGAATTCCCACTAAAAGAAATTGACAGAAGCAAAAAATTGTACATCAATAGCTCTATCACACTTCACAATCTAGAAAGCAGAAATACAAGTGTATAAATTACCACTATACCTGATGATTTAAAAGACTATTTAAGCCTGCAAAGGAAAATGGGAAAATTTTGACCATGTGATCTGACAGCCACCTCAATTTTGTTTAGACAAGACAGCAGAATGTGCTACAACTCCAAGAACTCTATTTGAACATCCTGGAATAAGCTTTTTTCTCTTGATCACGTCTATCAGCAACCTGAAACCAAAGTGAACATTAAACCTATGCCACTAAGCTAAAATAGAACCAAGCAAACAATGCACTGGATGGCACGAAAAATAGTAGAGGAAATTAAAAAATGAAAATGACTAACCTTTTTCCTTGCAGCTGCAAGCTCTTTCTTAATTCCTCCTGAAGAACAGAGTAGGTTCGAGGTCAACTTTACCAGAAATACCATAAAAGAGGTTCATGTTGCAACATTGAAGTTTAAATATCCAAGAGTCATGGTCTACTGATTTGTTGAACCTCTGTATTTTTACTTCTGCTTTATAATGCACCTTGGAAAACTCAACTTTATTAAGAGATAATCATAAAATCCATTGACATTCTGATGAGATATTATTAAATATCCTATTAAGAGCTTTCAGATTCAAGGGTAAATGTGGAAACAGAAGATTTAAAGAATTTGTTTGATCTAACTCAACAAAATTTCAGGACTTAGAAAGGCATATATTAACCCGTATCGAAACTACAATACTTTCTTGTTTCAGAAATATGCCTTACCATGAATATATAGAGCCCCCAATTTCGGGTGAGCCAAAAGTAGGGTTCCTATTGAGAAGAAGGGGGGAAAAAATCCTAACATTTGGATCAACATAAGAATCCAGGAAGCTCACTTCTCAACTACACCAACCCTCAACAAATAAAAGAATATGACAAATTTAAAGAACCACCTACCATCATTCGGCTCCAACTCTAACGCTTTTTTAAAGCTTTCAACAGCAGCATCCAGGTCATTGAGTGCCATACATGCCTGAAAAATGCAAATGACAAATTCCCAGGCATTATACATGACTCTGGTTCAGCATGGGAAGTCCAGGAATGATGAATTTGATAACTACTTGGTCGTAGAAGATACTTAACAATACACAAAAGAACAAGGATTAAAAACAAAAGAGAGAGACTACAGGCCTTACACCTACTGGTGTAGGATGGTCATACTAATAATCAAAATTAGCATAGTCTACAACAAAAGTAGAGCAACAGAATATAACAGCTCACATATAGATCACACAATTTATTAGCCAGTATCAAGCACGTTCATCATCATTATCAACTATCCATACTGGAAGATATCAACCTGGCCTTTGCGGAACAGGGCTTTTACATTGTCTCCATCGTGCAATGCAAAGTCTGAATCCAACAATGCTCCTTTTAGATCGCCTAATTTCAATTTACAAGCCTAAAAAAAATTAAACCACAGTACATAAGTCATCAGTTAAAGTGAAATAAAAAAGAAGAAAATAAGACAAACTCAAAATATAACATAAATTACAGCCACAAATTAAATTTAAAGCTTCCACATTGATTCCGAGTGGACAAGTAACTAAGAGGGTCAACCATTATTACATCCATATTATAACTTCTCCTCCTTGCAGAGTGCCTAAGAGAGACTGTTTTTGTGCAGAATGCATACATGTCTTAACTGAAACAACCATTGACAAGGTGGGCGGCCAATGTAGAGAAAACAGATCTAAGAGAAGAAAGCAGGGACATCATCAAGATTTGCATTCTGACAAAGCAAGTTGACATGCATTTCATTTTTTATGTTTTATTTGTTTCTTAGGTGAAAATGAACATGGACATCCATTGCAATCTTTCATTTTTCAGGCTGCTAAAGTTTTAATATAATAGTGCTCAACCTGACAACTAGTGTAATTCAGGTTGTTAAATCACTTCTTGCTTTAGAATGTACTCCGGGAGACAAGGAGTATTTTCAAAGTAAAAATATTCTTTATAATTAACAAAGTGTGCTCAGTAATTAATGACAGAGGTATGATCCAGTCATATACATTGATGAGATGGTACTTACAGAACTGTTGGTAAAAATTTGAGATTTTGTCTTCCTCAAAGTAGTACTCTTCTCTGGGCAGTCAGAAACAAAAGATTTGTGAGATACTAAAAGTGCTAAGTAGCAGCCAGGACTACATATAATACAAGAAAGTACAAGTCAGCATAAGCACAAGAAACTATCAGGTTAACCTTCATCAATGTCATCCTTCTCCCAACAGACATCCAAATAGCGCAAGGCTTTACGATACTTTCGAAGAGCAGACTTATAATCTTGCTTCTGTAGTTGGAAATGATATGGCAACACTTAGTTATGAAAAGAAAAACAACCACTGAATCTTCTAATTCTTCCAAATAAATATTATGACTTAAGGCTAGAAATGCAAGGGATGGAACAGGTGGGGGAACCATTAGGAAATGTTGAAGAATATCATACAAATGAAGCAATTCTTCTCAAAAGAACATAAAGTTGATACAATTTAGTAAAAAACACATGTAAAAACATTATACCTTATACTGTTCATTTCCCAGACTTTTGACAGAATCTACAGCCTCCATCCACCAAGAAATTTCATCTGGCTTCATGTCTAGGTCAGCTGGCCAGTCAGGATAAGTATCACCATCTTTAAAGAAGTTAATGGTTCCATCATCATCCCCTTCAGCTATTTCTCCACAATCAACAATAATAACATCTTGGGTGGGATAATCACCTTCCCCAGTAGTAACATGTTCGATGGAACGTACAACACCCATTCCTTTTATCACCTTCCCAAACACTACGTGCTTTCCATCCAAATGAGGAGTCCGAGTAGTAGTAATGAAAAATTGAGATCCATTGGAGTTGGGACCTGCATTAGCCATTGACAGCATCCCTTTCCTCTCATGTTTCAACTCGAAGTTTTCATCCTCAAATTTCAAGCCATAAATGGATTCTCCTCCAGTGCCATCGCCAGCTGAGATATCTCCACCTTGTACCATGAAACCCTTGATGATGCGATGAAAACAGACCCCCTGCAATCAACATTCAGCAGCCTTATTAAGAAGATAAAGCTTTATCTACACCCTCTTCTTTTAATGAAATGATAACGTAACCAGCAAACAGTGGTAGCATCTACAAAACTGTTACGTAATACAGAACTACCCTAGAAAAAACAAAACAAAACAAAAACTTTGAAGTGTTAACTAAAGAATGAAGAATAGGAAATCAACATGCCCCCTCTAATACAGTGGTAACGTAACTTAGTTAATCATGACGGCGCAGACAAAACTAATACGAAATGTACACATTAAATGAAATGCAGTTCACAACAAGGTTGGAATAGAAAAATCGCAAGTTGGGCTAAACCAAAATCGACGGTAAAAAGCTCAGATGGTTGTATGAAAATGTCCAAAAAAAAAAAAAGAATAAAAAGTGCAAACAGATGCATTTGTACCAAATGAGAAGGCAGAATGGCAGATGAGAACAGGACAGACAAAAACGAAAGCAGAGTCTGAGACAGAGGACCTTGTAATGCAGAGGAACTCCGGTATTGGGAGCGAGGCCCTTCTCACCAGTACAAAGAGCCCTGAAATTCTCGGCAGTTTTGGGTACGACATCGTTGTAAAGCTCGACCACAATCCTACCCTCTAACTCTCCTCCGATGCTTACGTCCAGATAGCATCTTGGGTTCACCATTTTCTTTTGCTTACTTCTCTTTCACTGACGAAAATGAAGAACTATCAGAACTCCAAACCCTAGCCCCGCTTCTTTAATTTGAACGTCTTTCACCTTTCTATGCGTGCCGCGACTAGTGTTCTATTGTTCAACTCTTCGGTTAGCTCTGCATTTTAATCCCGCCCTTTTTATTTTATTCTATTTATTATATTAAAAAAAAGAGAAAAATGTTTTTTTAAAAAAAATTAGTATTTTAATATTTTAAATTTATTGATTAAAATACATTTTTATTTCTTAATTTTTTCCTTTTATCTCTTTCATTTTGTTCTAATATATTTTTTTTATTTAAATTTTTACATTTATTTTTTATTTTACTTTGTTCTGGTTTCTTTTCTTAACTTACAAAAATCACCAAAATCCTTTCTTTTTTCTAACATAATCAAATTGTTTAAAAAAATTATTAGAGTTAAGTAAGTAAAAAGTCATATAACACTTTTCTATTCAACATTTTTAATTTGACAATGTTTTAAAGAAGGAAATATTTGTATAAGTTTTGAAAGTTAAAGGGATAAATTGAAACAAAATAAAATTGAATATGAAATAATGTATGATGTAAAGTTAAAAAATTAAATTAGAACTAAATAAAATTAAAAAATAAATATAAAATTTGAGATAAAATTAAAAGATCAAATTAAAATCAATATAATTATAACTCAACTAGCCAATCGATAATCAAAACTTAGTCTAATCTAAATAATTTTTTAAAAATATTTTCAAAAGCTGATCAAGTTTAATCAAAAATAGAGATTGACTAGTTGATTTTGGGCTAAAGTAAACTTGATTGAACTGATTCTCTTTAGAAAATGTTCCTACCTCTGCTACTACCTAGATTCAAACACACATATCGAAACATGAATGGTTGCTTGGAATCGAACTCTTATACACATGGCTTCCAAAACATATATGCGCCAATTGACCTGCAAAGTATCTTCACCATATTTGTGTAACTTTTTATATAAATAGATTATTAATTAGTTTGCACTTCCCTATGCAAATGACAATATGGAGTGTCTAACCAATAACCCAAAGGAAGCATCTCAACATAACTATTGTGCCACCTTTTTTTTTTTTTGGTTAAAGTAGTGCATAATATTATATAAATATAATTATAATATTTTTTTTAAAATTTATGATATTTAATTTAAACATTTATCAATTATTTTTTTTTACCTGATGTTCAAACCTTCAAAAATCAATTAAATTTTATTATACAAATTTTTTTGAAAAGTAATAATAAAAAATTAATATATTAAATAGTTAATTTTTATAATATTTTAGTTTCAATACTTGTTTTAACACATTGATATTTGATGATTATATTTATTAAAAATAAAATTTTTGAGGCTTAAATTTTAAAACTAAAGAATCAACTGAATGTAAATATTATATTATATTTGATTTATTTTATATATAATTAATAATAAAATGTTTCAAATTTTATTAATATTTGTTTATAATAAATTATTATACTAAATTTTTTATATTAATATATATATAATTATTATTGGTTCAAACACAGTTCAATCCTAGTCAAACCAATGAACAATGAATTAGTATTTTTATCACTTCAATAATCGATCCAATTTTAAAAACATTAATTAAAACCAATTGAAACTAATGGATAAAATGAAATTTTAGATAAAATTAAAAAAATTAAAAGTACATTTTTCGTATAATATTATTTCAATTAAGCTACTTACTTTTTACATTAAGTTACACTTTAAATTATCATTTGCATTTGGCCCAAAAAATATTTTATATATATATATATATATAATGTATGTTTTAAATTGTTAGCTCCATCTAAAGATTTAGGATATAATTTTGTTTGGCATTTGAAGGGTTAAAAAACTTATTTACAAACCAAAGCATAAATTTGCCTTATAGGTCAGCTTATTTGGTTTGACATTGAATTTTCTTTTAAAACTACATTTGTCATCTAAACTCTTGTTTCCATCGGAATTAAAAAAAAAAGGAAGAAATTACATATGCATTGGATGAATTCCATTGCTAGCAGAAATCACTTTTCAAATAAAAGTTTTTAGACATACAGCCGTGTAAATTTAACTTTGAGAAACATTAAATTTGCAAATCAAGTGTGTACAGCTCAATCTAAACACACACATAACATTTTTCATGTGTCTATTAATCTGATAAATAAAATTGATAATTTACGATATAAATTAAAAATTAAAAAGACTTAAAGGAGTAATTTAAGAAAAAATGATACAATAAAAAATTGGACTAAAATTTTAATTTAACTTAATATTTATTTGTCTTTGGCTGTTTTATTGAAAAGTAATTTTATCACAAATTTTAAATTATTACATTTTATAAGAAGTGTTTTATACAAAATTTGTAGTTTAATTAACATTATTTTTTTAAATCTTTAAATAAAAAGTAATACCCATTATTTAAATGATGATGGCAATAAAAAGTGGATGACCGTGGAGTAAATGATTTTAATATAATATTATTATTTTCTCATATTTTATTCTATTATTCTCTTTAAAATAGTGTTAAGAGAAATGATGGCCACCTCGTTTAATTGAAAAGATATTTTAAAATAATTTATCAATATGTTGCCTTGAAGGTTTTATAATCAATCTTAAAATATTTTGACAATAACAAAACAATTTCAAAAGCATTAGGCAAATTCAAATGTTAAAAATTATTTATTTCCTTTATTGGTTCTAACAAGATGAATATTTATTTAATAGATATATAATAGTTGGACAGCAAATGGGAAAGAAAATTTGGTTCAAGTAGAACCAGATGAGAAACAAAATGGATTGAAAAGATTGTCTCTCACCCAAACAAAAAAAGGTTACAACTTCAGTTTTTTGTATTCATTTTGTGCTAGAAACAATTTTGGCACACATTTGTTTTTATGTTTAAAACCCATGAAAGCTCATTTGGAGGAACAGACGTGGGTTTGCAAATCACTTTCATCTTCCAAACCAAGTTTGCACTGAAGCAAAAGATTTTTGCTTTTGCATTGAGCCCAATACCATGTTTGATACAAACTAAATTGGACAAAATCACGTTTGTAGTCCGCCACCCCAAACACAATCTTAGGTTTCATTTGGTTTATTGTAAAGTTAATGTATTTTTTTTTATATAATTTGTGTAATATCTATTATATCTTCATCCTTTTTAATCCATCCACCAAATTATTATTTTAACTATCAAGTTACTTTTTTAAAAATAGAGACAAAAAAGTCATTTTTTATCCTACCTACCTACCTACATTTTATATTTTTTTCTCCTTTTACATCACTCAACCAAACACACTCTTAGTGTCTAGTGAATTTGTTGAAAAAAGCAATTAGTGAGCCTACTCAAAGTCCTTTTTGTTTAGGGGTGTTCAAACTTATTCTTACTTATTGTAAATCTCCCCTCAAGGGTGTTATGTAGGCAGAGTTAATTTGGAGTGAGCTAAGTGTCAATTTTTTGTCAAAAGTTGTAGGGAGTATGTGTAAAATCGTTAGCTATATAAGAATTTTGAGTTGAGTTGAAAAACTCTTGAGTTCACAAAGATTAGATGTAAGCAAGATTGGTCGAAGCAAGATAATCCTTTGGTATAATCTTCTATGTTTTATTATTTGTTATTTAATTTGCCTTACTGTCTTTTGGTTTACTACATCTCAAATTTGTGATGTTGTTTTAGTATAATGTTTCTCATCCTAATAGTTGAGTTTATTCATTAAACTATTTTTTTTAAAATTTTGTATTTCTTTGTTTGAATTAACGAATCAATTTTTTTTATTATTGCACAAATATTTCTGAAATTATGCTTCACTACAAAATCTTGTTGAAATAATCTTAAAACCTAAATTTTTTGAACATACATTTATTCACCCCTTTTAAGTGCATTCATCAAAATGAAATGCTACACACTATCTACTCTCTAGTGGTAAAAGCTCTATATACTTTTACTTAAAACTTCATTATTATTTTGTTTTATAATTGTACAAAAGAAGTAAAGAAAGGGAACAACTAAAATAAGAAATATTTATTAGTCCTAAAATAAAAAGGAGTCTCCTTAGCAAGCTCTTCATTCTAGTAGGGTTTCTCTTATTCTAGCATCACGTACAAAAGAAACGAATTGAAAGCTGAAGTGAAGCAGTTGATAGCATATCTGAGAGCATCCAACTCTACGTCCTAATGATCCTTTTTTATGAGCATGCGATGCATGTTCAAATCTATACACATCAGCTGAATATGGTTTTTCATTGGGTTAGAGATGATATCTTTTAGGGAGACCCAAGATAAAACCACTCTTATTAACCAGAGCACAAAATAGTACCTAGAAAGCTTTTTCTCTTGTCATTCACCTTCCAGTATCTAATTATCTATCCTTAAAAGTAGATCTAAAAAATGGCTTTAAGGATTTTCTTTCTTCTCCTCTGGTAGTTGCACCAAGAAATAAGTCCACTTGTCCTTTTGAAACTCATAGCTTTTGACAATAAGTCTTTTAGAAAGGATGATGGGTCTCAAAATCTAATATTTCCCTAGATTATACCAGGCTAAGGAGTTAGTATAAAGCCAAGTATTAATCTAAATGAAAAGTTTTCTTGGATTAGCCTTTATTCCTTTATGAAGAGTTTGATTCCTTGTGTTCTAGATACTATATAATGCTACAACAATGAACTTGGGAAGATAGTCTATATGATCTAGATTTGAATTGTGAGAAAACCAAATGAAAAACCCATTGATGATAACTTGGTCTTGGAAGCAGTCAATCCTAATGGTGAGAAGGGAGGTGATCCAAAATGCTTTTGCAAAATGACACTAAAGAAAGATATGGTTAATGATTTCTAACTTTTCATTACAAATTGGGAAACTTTGGTTGGAATGGAGATGATGTTCTTGCAACACATCTAAAACCAATAATGCATTCTAAAGAATTTTCCATATGAATAGGACATCCTCATAAGGAGGTTTAAATTCCAAATCTTCTTCCAATAAGGGAAGTGATTAGAGAAGGTTCAACCTTCATCTTTTTTAAGAAATCTATAACCATCTTTTGTGGAGTAGTTCCCTTTCTGGCTCCTTCTCCATGTCAGCCTACTTTATCTTTTATAGAAAAGCTCAATTAGCAAATTTGGTTCCTAGTATGAAGGGCATAGATGCTATTAATAAGCATATGATTCCAATCAAATTTATCATATAGAATAAGGTTAGAGATCATTTAATAGTGTTAATCTTGGTTTGACTACATAAGCCATCATTATTGGTGGTTGATAGGAATAGAGTTACTAGAACTAATCTACCATTGAAGCCTAAATGAGATAAGGGTACTTATTTTGGTAATTCCTCTCTATAACCAGCACGAGTTGGAATGATTATGAATGAATTCTTTAAGAGTCTTAAGATAGTAGTTAGGTTAAAGAGTCTTCATTAAGAGAGAGTTTTGAATGTCATTAGTATAAATTTGTTCGACCAACAAAACTTTATTAAATATATTGTTGGGCTTAAAGCCAAGGCCTCTTTTTTTGACATAAATTTTTTTTCAATTAAGAAGGTGCATTTTGGTTTTGTCTCCATTAAATGTCCTGAAAAATAGCAAAGAGACTATCAAGAGTCTAACAAAGCTTCTTAGAATGGCTAATACAGGAGAGTTGATAGATTAAAGTAGAGTTAAGGATAGACTTGAGATAAAAGATTAGCCTTCCATGCATGAAGTCTAGAATCAATCTTCTACACCATTTAATTATAAATTTGGCTTTTATTTTGACTAACATCTACCTATGTACTTAGATAATTACCTAATTTAAAGGAATATTTGATCTTGAAGATGTCTAAAAGGAACTTTTGAACCAGTGAAGGGTGTTAGTGTTGAAGGTTAGTTTAGATATGGATTTTTTGATATTTTGACTAGATATTTTTCTGTAAGCTTACGATGTAGCATTCATAACATTTCACGTTGTCTTTGTAGAACCTTCAAAGATCATGATTTTGTCATCTATATACATGAGGTGTCTCATAGCCTTAAGTCCCCTACTAACCTTGATCCTTACCCACAACTTCCTCCTTTCCTCTTCAGCGATCATGCAAGATAACACATTAGTGCATAAGATGAAAAGGTATGGAAAAAGTGAATCTTCATGTTTAATACCTTTATTAGGAGAGACAGACGTAGTTAGACTCCCATTAATTAAGATTTGGTAAGAAACCATGGAGACACATTCTATAATCATTTTAATCCATTGTTCAGAGAAGTTCATCTTGAGTAGCACTGCATGGATAAGGTTTCAAGACAGCATATCATGAGTTTGGACATGTCTATTTTTATAGCACACCAATTCTTCTTGAATCTTTAGCTTTATGGATCTGATGCATAATTTCAAAGATCAGGAGGATATTGTCAAGGTTAATTGGCAAGGTTAAACATAAGTAACATTATCCTAGTTAGGAAAGTATAAGATTCAAGATAGTATAATAATTTACATGTTATAACTTCCTTTTTAAAAAAAGATGAGAAAATGTATTTTTGGTCCTTAAAAGATATATGCTTTAATTATTTGGTCTCTAAATTTTAGAGATATGCAATTCAATTTCTGAAATAAATATACTGTAACTATTTAATCATTGAATTTTAAAAAAATACATTTTAATCGCTAGAAGTTTTAAATTCACTATTCTTTGGTGTCTGGAGCTTGTACTAAGAGGGACTAATGAGTAGCAAGTAAAAAAAATTTAGGAACTAAATCATATAATTTTAAATTTAGAAACCAAAGAATTGAGGCATATATCTTTTAGGATTAAATAATATATTTCTAAAATTCATGAACCAAATAGTTAAGAAATGCATTTTTCATGGATCAAAAACTACATTTTCACAAGAGAGATTTTGCATATATAGCATTGCTTCAAAGTCCCTATAATAACAGAATACTCCAATTTATATAGTCACACACACCTGAATTTTTAAATTGCAGAGTAATAAACTTGAAATGAGATCACATAGGTTGTCATGAACAAACAGGCTTCTAAAATATAATTCCAGACCTGGAATCTTACATTAGTCTGCACATGCAAATTGGTTTCTACTTGCTAGCTAGTTCACCACCCTACAGTTTTTCCTTATCTCCCCTTCCTGTCCTGTGAGTACACCTATGCGTCCCATCTTCTCCATAGATACTGCAAAGTCCTTAAAAAATAGAAAAGGACACTTGCTATAGTTGAGCACTAATGAAGCAGTTCTGTTGTCACCCAAAAGAACCTGATCTGATTGAAGTAACCCTGAATTGTTCACAAGGTTTCTGTAGTACATGTTATCAAATATGTTGGTGGTGACTGGATCTAAGGGAGCCAATTTGGTGTTAGAATCATCTTGGTTGGGGCATAGTTTCTGCAGAGTTTGAAGAAGTGAAGCGTCAAGAGCTGGATCAGATTTGCCTGAGCCACCAAAGTTGAACAGCCTTGGCTTGAATGTAAAGCACTGCGCAAAACCAAAGGTGTGTGCACCTGCAGTGACCACACAGGATTGCATGAGACTTGCACACTAGTTCTCATATCAATCTAAAATTGGTAAATTTGAAAGCAAGACTTTACCACTCCAAGTTCATTTGGCTTCTCTAGCTGAAAAATAGGAGCATATAAGTAATACTGTCAAATGTGTTAGACCGACCGAGCCAATTAGTGAATAGTAAAAAAAGGTTAAATTGCTTTAGTCTTTATAATTTTACCTAATTTTTTATTTAGTCTCTATTATTTAAATAATTATAACTAGAATCTTATAATTTAAAAAATTTTCAATGTAGTCCCATGCTCCTACCATTAAATTTTGCCTTAAATTTGGTTGATGTGGCCAATTATGAATTATTATAGTACTCTGCATATACATGATTCAAGCCAATTCACCCAAATCATTGAACATATAAGGCATCACATGTCATATATGTGACTTACTTTTATTTTATTATTTACTTTTACTCTTTTTGTTTGCATAAAATCATAAATTATACATACTCATAGTGCTAAGATGGTTACATTAACAAATTTTAATGAAACACAGGCAAAAGTTTAATGATGAAGACTGAATTGAAATTTTTTAAAATTATAAAGACCTAATTACAAATTTTTAAATCATAGAGACTAAATTAAAAAATTTATTGAAATTATAAAGACCAAAAGGATGATTTAACTAAAAAAAAAAGTTGGTACTTATTTTTTTTATCTTACACTTAAATGGACTAGCCTATTTTATATAATGGTTTATATCAAAAAGATGTTAGTTAAATAATAAAATTTTCATAAAAAAATGTATGAACACTATAATGAATATGTGTATTTCCAAAAGGTACGTGAAGCTCCAATGACCACGCTGGCATCAGACTTGTACACCAATTCTATATGAAGCTTTAAAAGGTAAATAAGTGAAGGAAGCAAACCTGAGAGCACAGCTACATCATTAATTTCAAGCCCCTTATTGATGAACTTGGCGATAATGTTTTGAAGAGGCTCAAAAGGTGATGGCAAATTATTAGCCTCACTCTCACTAGCTGTTGTGCCATCTCTCCGACCAAGGGGTACATACCAAAATGGGCCTCCACTCTGAGGAATTTAGAGCAAAGTATCAATATTTATATTGTATACTGTATATGAATTCAATAGGAGGCTAATGCTGTTTCTCAGTATATTTCTTACAAGATAAACAGCATCTCTGGCTGCTAGAGTTACTATATCAGCACATGACACTGTGGATGGACATGCCTTCTCTAAAGCAGACTTGATTGCGTCAATTACCTCAAATCCTCTTATTGAATTTTTATTAGGACGTGCGTTCTTTTCACCCTTAAACGTGCTGGTATCGTCAAGTAGCACAGACCCATCACATCCCTGTACCAAAACAAAAGCTCTAGACAGTTTCAGCGATTTATTGTTTGAAGAAAAACCAAAACTTCTGTTTGTGTTTTACTTATATGAAAAATACCCAACAGAAAGAGTGATTTCAGATGAGACAACTTAATTACATTGACAAAACAATCATGGAAGTGAAGACGCAGGAGAGAAGCTGCAATTCTGGTGTCATTGGCCATTGCTGACCAGACATTGTATTGAACAATACTGGTTAGGTTTGGACAAGTTGCATCATAGAACCTATAATTAAGTTGACAGAAGACAAGTGGAATAAGGAACACTAGCCAGAACAAGAAAAGTAAAGAATGCTCATTGGAGGTACACTCCATGAGTTGAAAGCCAAGAGGGTTTTCTCTAATAACTAAATTACAAGTGCTGTGTGACAATAAGTTGCAAAGTGGAAGCAATTTATAGAAGAAAAAGCAGCTGCTATGTAGTTTAGTTATATCCAAAGTGGTGGAGCCACTATTCAAGTCTCTGTCACTTGAGTTTGGTACAGGTCCACATTTTCTTCGATAATGGGGGTAAGAACTAAGGCAGTCCACTCTCACCTCACGCACAACTATTCTTAGTAGCAGGACGACGTATTACAGCATAACTCTCTAATAAAGAAAACTGTTAAGACTAAATATTACATTCTTAAGCATGTGAAGAATATGAACACTTCACTAGTTGTAAGAATAAATTAAAACTTTCGTGTTTTAAAAATATACATCTTTTTTTTTTTTTTTTGTCGTTCCTCACATTAAGACAGTTAATATAGATGGTTATTTTGACCTAACATGAACCTTGTTAAGTGTTCAACTGTTCCTAAAACATGGCACGAATTACTTGATAACTCCAACACCATCCTGTTTTGATGCTCTGACATGTTTCATTGTTAACTAGGTGTGTTAAACCATGTCATCCATCTTTATTAATGTGTTTAATCTGAAAACAATATTAAATATTAAAATATTCTCAAAAAAATTAAAATAAAATGTTTAAACTTCAAGAAACCGAATTAAAACAAAGTATATTTGTCGAAGATCAAAATATCAATTCACTTGTAGATGTAATCAATCTCAAAAGTACCGTTTATCTTTGTTTTCTTCTTTACCAACTTGTCCTACTAAAATAGTAAGCAAGTCCTATTGTGAGAGTAGAAGTAGAATTTTCAAAGCATATACTATAAATATATACGGAAAGTGCATGGCATTTGAATATATTCCGCGAATCCGTGTCTGTGTGGATATTCTGCGAATCTGTGTCTTTGTGGTGGAATATGTGTGTACAATCATGATAGAAGATAGCAAAACTTACCATTTTGTCGTGGGAAACGACATAACAACCATAAGGTCAGCAAACACAACACGAGAGAACAAGGTGGCAGTAGATAAATCGTATTACCCTAATTGAGCTACTTAGCCACGACTTATTCGAAACTAATTGGGTTACGTCATTTTCAACCTCTAACGATTGTGGGTCATCCACCACATGAATCACATATACTTCTATTTCCCCATCGTCGATACCAAGATTGTCCAACTCTGGCACTCTTGTCATCTGTTATGAGTCTAAGCCCATCCTCTAAGCATACAACAGAAATCTTATATCACAAACTAACAATTTTTGTATATCCTAATTTCTCTACAATGTCCAAGCTCTCCCTATAGCTCCATAAGTCTATATTGCAGTTATCCCACAGTTGTATTGACCGACCAACGTATTCCATGTTTGGTGAGGTCAAGCAGTGACCTCCTTGATGAATTTTCAATATGAAATATTCCTTGCTTTATCTGCCACAAGAAATTTAACATATACAAATAATTAGCATCCATTCTTTTAAATACAAAAATATTTGTGGAGAATATTAATTTAAACATAGATAGACACTACTATCTTATATTGGACTATTTGCTTGGTACAATTAAGAGTATTCTTTCTATTATTATTCTTCTGCCAACAATCCGACTTGATTTTCTTTTTATAATTTATGAGATATATAAAAATTTAAACCTATTTTTTAGATAGATATTTTAATTTTTATTCAGTAAATCATACTTGACAATGTTATCTATTCATCTATCCACAAAAAGATAAAAAAAAGAAAGAACATACCCTTAAAATTCACTCTTTATAATTGAATAGTAATTTATAGAAATTTTATATAAATAGGAAATTATGCTTAACAATGCTATCTATTGACACTGCATTGTATATGCGACACACGGCGTCATTCCAATCATTTATAGAGGATCATGTGCATTGTATATGCAATCCACGGCCCTCCAATCTGTCCACTTTCTTAAACAATTTTTTAAGTTAAATTATAGTGTGGTCCTATGCTCTTCCCATGTGGTGTGGTCCCCACTTCCGTGGCCACCAATCATCTTTCACAAACAATATCACACGTCTCTTTCTTCTTTAACTGCTTCATAGTGGTCTTTGTCAAAAATCACTTTCTGCATAGTGGATCAAAGCCGCATTGCTTTCTTGGTCGAGAGAAGCTAAAAGCAAAGCAATTATAATGCAATCGAACCCCCAAATAATGGAACAGAACCCCCAGAGAGCATGATAAACAATAGAAAACCAAATTAATTACCAACATTGAGCTCGAAAACCTTTGCTCAGATTCAAAAACCCAGAGAAGAATTGCCACCTTCGAAAGCCCCTAGCGTTCGCCGTGAGTCCTTCATGCCGGAGAGTAAACGCCGCGGCCGGAGGCCCGCGCCGCCGAAGAAGGCCCACCAGCGTGCCCTAGTATAGTCCAACCAAAAAGTCGAAGAGTGTGTGTCTCCAATGCTTCTGGCTGCGACGCTGCCTTGCGTTTTTGGGGGTGTTTGTTAGGTTTTTTCCTTGGTCTAACGCTAACTCACTTTTATCTACATGGCTTTCACATCATTGCTGCATAACACTTCAGAGATGCACATCCAATAAAAAAGATTTTTCAGGAGATAAAATGAAAACTTAATTAAAAAATTATTTTAAAACACTTTAAATTTAAAAAAATTATTTTAAAATGAAAAATAAAATTAAATAATTATATTATTAATTTAAATTAAATTTTTTAAAATTTAAATATATATATGTTTTGATTATAAAACTTGATAATAATATTTATATTTTAATTATAAAATTTTTGCTTAATAAACTCAATTTTTATATGTTTACCGATTATTTTCTTAGCCTGCCACTGGAATCTCTAAGTCCATCGACCATGTCTTATGATATATTATTTTAATTTGTAAATAGGATATTTATAAGGATTAAGATTCAGTAAACATAATTTTCGTTTAACTCTAAGAAAGAAACAAAAAACAAAAAATAAAAAAGATGAAATTTTTATATATTTAATTCTTCCATACGTTTATCTTTCCTTTCAAAATGTTTCAATTGATGTTAGGAAAAAGAAAAAAAATTGCTGATTCATATAAGAATCATCATGAAAATAATGTACTAAGAATTGATTTTTGATTTTGTGGCCATCTTAATCTATTTTTCTTTTTGGGTCAATATGACTTCATTGAAGAAGAAGAGGCCCTAATGCCATACAAATGATATAGCAGAGCGGTTTAACTTGCTCTTCTCAAATCAAATGTTATGCAAAAATTTAAAATAGAGTCACTTGGGGTTAGTTCAAGTAGTAAAAGTAGGGTGGGGTATAGACAAAGTTAAAGGTTTGATCCTTGTAACGTAATATTAAAAAATGAAAAAATAAAACAGAGGCAATACACTCTTTAAGTACTTTTTTAAACTCTCAAAAAATTTATAACTCAAACTCAGCTGGAAATAAAATTTTAAAAATATAAGTAGAACTAAGTAGTAAATATACATGGAGAGGCAACGCATCTCTTAAACTTTTCTGAAGATTAAGCCTTCTAAAGTCTTCTTCTTTCAAGATTTGTCATATTTTGTTGTAGGGCTGACGAATGATGTTGTAAATCTTAAAAAATCTAACCTAAAATCCAAAACCCTTACCTTGAAGAGGAGAAAACTTCTATGAAAAAAAAAGAGAAGAAAATGCTTTCACAAAGAGAGGAGAAACTCAAAAAAGAGCCTGAGAAAAAGACAAAAGCCAAAAAAAAAAAAAAAAAAAGAGAATGCAAGCTAAAGACGGGTTGCAACGGCAGCCTCTGAACAAGAGATCAGCGGATCTGGAAGGCTAGAGTTGAAAGAGAGAGTTGTGCCTTTCCCTAGAGTATGTGTAGTCCAGTTTCTCTTGGGCTTTGTCACCTTGATTACCAAGCAGAAGTTACCCTAAAAACTGAAGTTTGAAAGAGTTTTTTTTTTTTTTTTGTATGAGGACCATCTATAACTTGCTTTGATGCGAATTGGTTTTTGGATTAATGGCTGGCGGGCATTTTACACCAACTTGTTCAATTAAGTTTAAATTCTGCTAATTCCGTTACCACAAGGGGTGCTGACTTAACTAGAGAGAGGCTTTAAGCAACCCTCAAAGGCCCCCCATGTTAAAAGAACCACCGACTTCTCGCTCTAGAAAAATCATCAAGCATCTAGTATATGGAAACAACAGTACACTGGTGGCAAGGCAAGTAGCTGGAAGCTACTGCAGAAAATATCTAAAGTGACAGTAAAAATCTTTATCTAAAAGCAGTGAAAAATCTAGTAGAAAAGGGTATACAAAAATGAAGAAGGAGAAATTTCAAAGCTTGCCATCCTTCACTTAACCGACTTACTAATCCAATAAATATAGTCAGTGGCGTGAAGCTAGAGTGTAGCAGCAAGTGAGAAGCACAAATGTGTGAGTGCAATGAAGTGAGTGACGTATGAGGCATAGCGGGGCAGTGAAGCAAGTGAGTGCAAGAGTGTATGTTATTACCCAGAGCGTGGTGTAGTGTATACAAATAGTGTGTGAGTGGTTTTTGTGTACAAATTATCCCATTCAATAAAATAATTCTTTAAAAAATCCTCCAAGTGGTATCAAAACGTGGTTCAATTTGGGTTCTCTTAACTAGGTGATCAAGTAAGAAGGGTCATGTGCCTGTGAGTACACGTAACCTGGGATCATTGTGCAAGGTGATTTTGCCAGAATATATAGTCAAGGATTGTGAAGACTCATGATTAGGGATCAATATGACTTGATGAAAGTGCTAGGCACCACCAAGGGTGCTATGGTGGATATGACATCATTTACTTGCTTAGTTAAAAAGCTAAACAATGACAACTGTAATATATGGAGTGCTATGGTTAAGCTTTATCTCAAAGGTCAAAACCTTTGGGATCTTATTGAGGGAGATGAAGTGCCACCTTTGATAAATAATCCTAATGAATTGAAGAAGTGGAAGGTAAAACCTAAAAGGGCACTGACATACTTGTCATTATTGTGGAACCACAATTTGTTGATGTAAAAATCTTCAAATGATTTTTAAATGACTTTTAATTATGTCAAACAATATTATGTGGAAATTTTGAATTTGAAACAAGATATATTTAGAAAATCAAATTGGGCACAAATAGTGTAGGACAAACATTGTTCTTGGTCAAAAGTGTTATTAGGCTTTGATTTGAAAAATGGGGCTAAATAAGTTTTAAGGAAAATGTTTTAATCATCTTGGGCCAAGTACTTTTTGAAAAAAATTCAATTTTTGATTAAAAAGTAATTTATTGTTGAAAATCTTCTTTAGGCCAAACAAATTTTAAGGAAAATCATCCCTATAAATTTGGGCCTAATTGTGTATGTTCACTTAATTACTAAAGTGTTAGACTATGATCTACTTCTATAAGCCAAAAATAGTTTTACTAAGTGGTTGCATTATTGTTGTTGGGCTAAAAGAAACATCTAAGAGATAATACTACAGGCCCATAAAAGCGTTACAAAGAAATTGAGTTTCACTCTTTTGTCTTGTGTGCAGGAAAGTTCTAATCCGTCATGCAATATCCAATGGTCAAGACAATAATCAAGCAAGAATAAAAAAGACCATTAAATAAAGATCAAAGTGTAGAAAGTGAAAAAGGAGTATAGCAGAAACATTAACAAGAATATTAGAAACTTTTCTTCACTAAAGTACAATGTGTAGTTAAAAAAGAGGAAGTGCAGAAAAGTAAATGTCAATATGTCTTGTCCATTTTAAAGCATTCTACATGAGAGAGGGAAATTCAAATAGCTTATATAGAAGAAATTTTTTTCCTCATATTACTCTATCTTGGTTCACCTTTGAGGAAAGAGAAAAAAAAGTCATTGGAGAAAAGCCTTAGCATTTATAAAGAAGCTCCAGCATTAATGGCTCTATAGCTTAGTCAAATGTTGAAGAAGCTCCAATATCTCCAAACATTAAGTGAAGATAAACTAGCCGTTAGAAGAATTTGAAGACCGAGAAAGAATGCCTTTCCATTGGTTAATAGCTCTTTGCAAAAGATTGACTATTTAAAAAGAAAAACTTTGACAAGAAAGTGTGGAAAAGAGAATGGTGAATACAAGTTACATTCATAAAGTTATACTTTTCACTTATTTGATTGCTTACTTGTTGTGCTTTCAATGTGGGATATATTTTGAGTGATTGAATTTTCAAGCTAGCATATTTATGCTCTAACTGAGCTATCATAAGTGCTTTGTGTGCACTTGGGTTTTCATAGTACACATCTTGTTATACTTCACCTAGGTAGTTAGGAACTTGTGAGAATCCTAGTGTTTTAGGTTGCTACAAACCTTTGATAGTCTTAATAGGTTGCAAGATTGTAAAATTCCAAGTGGGTAAGCTTGAATTAAGTTACCTTGATGATTAAGTAATAAAAGCCAAATGGCTAATTTCAAGTATAGCTTGTCTCGAAGTGTTTAAGTGGTAAAATACAAGTGTGTATTCCTATGAGATTTCCTTGACAATTAGGAAGTAAAAATCCTTAGGCTAACCTTGGCAATGGGTTGCCTAGTAGTAATGATGGTTTCTTTTATATAAAGTTTCTTTACTTTATGCATGGGGAGTAGATATAGGACCACCTTGGTTTAAATCACTATAAATTTTGTAATGTGATTTTTTGTCTGTCCTACTGTAACACCATAATGTTTTAACCTTAAGTAATCTCTATCTAGACTTGATTCCATATGATTTCCAATAAAAGGACCAAAACCATGGTATTTTAATACTTTGAGTCGGGATTTAAACGCTCATATTTTGCCCCATGGGTCTTGTGAACCTATCATTCACATTATCTACTCAAACCCCATTTATACAACTCATACATAGCATAAAACAATCCATAAAACCACGGATATGGAGCCAAAAACTAAGAAAATGCCATTTCTCAAATGGGCTCAAAAGTCAAATTTTTGGCTCTAACTTTGAAAAATCATAACTAATTATAGAAAAATGGAAATCAAGCAAACCATAGCTTTTTGGAAAGCTCTAGATGTTACCTTTACATAAAAATAATTTCAAGCCATAATCTCAGTGTTTAGACCATGTTTGACATTGAAAAACAGACAGAGATTCGGCTATCCCTGATACTGATGCAGCTTATTGTCATGAACTTCAAAAATTCATAACTAATTTCACAAAAATCCAATCTAGGAAAACTATACCAATTTGGAAAGCTACAGATGTTAAATAGAGGAAAAAAATAAGTTTAGATCATTTCAGTAGCATGTGGACCTCGAAAACTAATAGAATAATAATGAAGGTTGAATGGCTTCCTTGATACTAACATAGAAATTCAGAAAGTTGTTTCTCCCTCTACAGACCTCCAATTGAGGTGCTTCTAGTTGCTATAGTTCACTGTGGCTATCTAGTTTATGCTTATAAAATTTCATGATAATTGGACACCATTTGATCTATGAATGATATAGATTCATTTTCGGACTAGTTGCACAGTACAATTACTAAAACCAAAAAATTCTTCAACTTCAACAATCCGCTAAATATTCCCTAGACCTCCAAATATTACCCACTTTAGCTTCCAAAGAATCTCTCAACAAGCTCTAAAGGCATTCCAAATTTCATATCAAGAAAAGCTCATTTGGTCATACTTTGATTTAGCTTACAAATTTAGCAGTTTTGGCATCCAAAATGGTTCAAAGTAGGTCCAAATGGCCTCCCACATGTTCTAACACCCCTTGAGCAAGTTCTAAAGCATAAACATAGTCTATATAAAACACCCAAGTGGTCCATACCATTACGCACCTCAAACTCGCTATGCTACGGGCCAAAATATACTACTGCATATAAGCTACAAAGGAGCTAAATCTCATAATTTCATTACTTTGACTCTATACATAGTTCATACATTGTTTATATATATTTTTACACTTGCTCAAACATTTACATCTTAAAAATAATATGTGCATATTCATTTTGGCACCTCTTTACATCAAAAGAATTAAAATAGCTATATAACTCCCTAAGCATGCTCCATTAGGCTCCTTGATTTACACTTTGATCACCTAGAGCTCCACCTAACATGTCAAGATGGGAGAGGGAAGGAGGTGAGATTCAGGGAATCTCAATAGCTCATACACTCATTCAAGGAAGCAATCAAGACATATAAATAAGTCAAAGCATACAAACTATTCACAATTACACAACACATGCTTTTTATGCCATGAATATCATATCAATGTCAAGAATAAGCTCTAGAGACTTTTGGTCTAGCCTCACCTGAGTTTTTGGAACTTTCGGATTGGCCTCACCCTTGGTTTAGGGACTTTTGGCTCCACCTCACCCATCTCGAGGGACTTTTGGCACTACCTCACCCAAGCAATTTTCACAACCCATATCACAAGTATAATGGTACTAATGCATTAAGGCAACATCAAATGGCATGACTCACAATACTAGCATCTACACAAGTATACAATGACTTTTACACATTCAAGAATGCAATAAGAAAGAGTGGAGAGCTACCTTATAAGCCAACACAAGCCTTCCCTTTCGATTTCTCTTTTCCCTTCTTGGTTTCACAATCACAACTAGATGGAAGTGCTTCTCTTGAGCCTAAACACACAAAGAGTATGGAATTACTCTCTCATAACTCAACAATTATTCACAAAGTTAGGGGGTTCTTTATAGCAAACCCTACAAAGCATATAAGAAATTAGGGGTTCTTTCTCTCTCTAGAATTTCACCAACTCTTCTTCTCTCTCAAGCTCTCAAGTTGGTAGAACCAACATACTCAAGGAAAGCAAAGAAGAAGAAGTAAAGATACATGAGTTCTAGCCTTCTTTAAGAGTGGTTTTCCACTTTCCCTCTTCTAAACCAAGCCCAAAACCCAACTAATGCAACAACCAAGACCATAGAAAGAGAGGACAAAGTGAGAAGAACAAGATTCTAAGAAGAAAGGCTAAGAAAATCTCAAACTTGCTTACATTTTCCTTGTTCTTCCTTCCTTCTCTTGGTCTCTCTCTCTCTCCACAGCCCTTTTCTCTATTTTGGTCGAAGCCTAAGTCGGCTAAAAGAGAAAGGATAAATTTGGAAGCTTTAAGAAGTCAAATTCTCTTTTTTCACGCTTTTTCGGACTAACCCTCGCTATAGCGAAGCATAACCCTTGCTACGGTGAGCACGTATCAGTCTCAGACCCCTGTTTTCGCTACGACGTGAGCTACGGCGAGCAGTTCCCTTATTTTTGTATGGGATGCCTGCACTCGCTATAGCGAAAAGGTACTCTCGCTATAGCTAAACCCTTTCTCGCTATAGCGAATAGGTACATTCGCTATAGTTAGGCCATTTCTTGTTATAGCTAGCAGATTTAGAAAATTTCAGGATTTCAAAAATTTTTAGCCTCTTTTTTTTCTAGTTGTTACACCTACACTATTTGTTTTTCAGCTATTGCATGTTCTAAATTTTTGAAAAGGGTTTACAAAGAGTTTTTACCCATAACGTTGTTTTTCAAAATCACACTAGTTTTCAAAAAAAACTATTTTGCACATAACTATTCAAGAACCTAAAGTCTTAAGTCAAGGTTCCTTGTTTTCAAAAGTGATATTTTGCAATTCAATTTTAAGAGCTAAAGAATTAATGAATTATATGTTTTCATGAAAGTGAATTTTAATAATGAATTCCTTGCTTCCTAAGTTTAATTATTTTCATAAAGTGATTTAGAAAGCTAATTTTTCCATATGCATGATTTTATTCCTACTCTATATTTGTTAATAATTCAATCTTTGGAATTTTCAAAGTTGAAAGAGAAATCAATTTACCTTCAATTGATTCAACTTATAATTAAGTTTTTGAAAAATCACGATTGCAACATTTACACTGTATTTCAAGAAAGTGATTCTTAGATAATTTTATAGGAAACCAAAGAATCTCAACAAGGAGATAATTTATTATATGTCCAAATTACCTTCCTCTAGTGAACTCTTCTAGAGTTAACACATGGGATGCACTAGACATATTTTTTATAAAGATAAATGATACAACATTAAAGATGTTGGAGAATTAGTTGAAAATGGTGTAGCATAATTATATATTGGTAATTGAATATTCTTTAAGGTCAAATTCATTTGTGAGATTTTAAAGTTAGATCTAAAAAATCCTATTACTAATATTCGAATGTGGAGAACTATTATTGTGGGGTTAAATTTGAAATAGCATAACCTTGTTTTGGCTATAAGAGGCTAGGCTAAAGAATCAACTTTAACTAAATTGGAAAGTATACTAGCCAACTAAGAAGCTTGGGACTCACAAATGTCCAAAGTTTTATTGAAAAGCAAGGAGAAAGCTTTACCCAAGAAAAATAAATGTCAACAAGAGGAATTTGACTTGAAAAAGAAAAGAGATCATAGAAGGCTCCAGAATGGTTGGCAGAAAAGCCATTACAAGGAAGGTTTGCATCAAGGGAGAGGTTGCATAAACATACAAAATCTTGAAGAAAAGAAGGAGCGACAAAGGGACCATTTTGCCAGGAATTGCAAAGCACCTTATGAAGAAGGAAATCTTGCAACTAAAAATTCCAGTAAAAGAAGAATGTGATTTTTAAGTATCAATTATATCTAGAAAGGAAATAAAAGAAATTGAAACATCTTGTATTGAAGAATCACAAGAGAATATAGTGCTAGTCACAATAAGTGACAATGTTGTCAATTATGAATAAAATTAAATAGTTAATTTAAGATGCTTAAATCATATGATTTGAGATAATGAGAAGCTTATAATAATGTTAAAGTATAAAAGAGGTCAAGTTGTTGTGACTGTAAACAACTTGAGACTACCAATAACCTATATTAGCAGTATAATAATCACCCTGCATTATAGTTCAAACAAGGTACAGTTGTAGAACTTCTATAATGCTCCAAGAATGAAGAAAAATCTCTTATCAATGTTGTAACTAATAGCTGATAACAACTATGTGATGTTCAAGTCAAAAGGATGTTAATATATAAACAAGTTTAAGAACTATCAATGCACCGATCATGGAGGGAAGGTAGGTAAAGTCTATCTACGTAAAGTTAGCACAAGTAGCTTACATAGATAAGACAAGAAAGAACGAGATGATAGATTTATGGCATGCTAGACCTTACCATATAATCTATCACAAACTGAGGTGATGATGAATAAGGCAATGCTTAAAGGACTTTTTCAACTTGAAGTTTAAGATGATATTATCTATATTGGATGCCAATATAATAAGGCACACCAGTTGATGTAGGAGGAGTCAGTTTCAAAGTTAAGGTGCCATTTGAGTCAGTACACTTAGACACCTTTGGACTAGTAAAACATCAATCAATTAATGGGTTTTAATATATTATCACATTCATTGATGACAATTCAAGATAAATAAGGGTAGACTTCATGAAAGAGAAGTCAAAAGTGCAACACTCGGTATCCTCAAACTCAGTTAAACCTTAAGAACAGGGTTAAGGCTTAGACATGAGGACCAAGAGCTTAATTAGTATGAGAAAGAATGACCATTATTGGTTAAAGTATAAAAAGTAGCACTAGATTAGCTTGCAGTATAAAAAAGGATACAAGAATAATTTTGAGAAAAGTGTAGTGTCCATTATTTTAATTAAACTGGACCCTAATACAATGTGAGATAAGACATGACAATAGTTTAATGGCAACTAAGATGACAAGAAATGGGGATATATGAGATCACTTATGATGCGAAAATAGCATCAAAGTATCTATATGTGGTTAAATGGCAAACAAGTAGTAGAATTGTAATTTTGAGCAAAATTTTAGAAACTCAAGAAAAAGAGTTTGAAATGCTAAAATTAAACTCATTAGGATTTTCAAGGATCCTGAAAACCATAAGGATGGTAAAAAATAGTTAAAAACCTTATAGCATATGAAATAAAATAGATAGTGTTGGGACCTTAAGAGGAACCATTTTTCACTATTTTAACCCATTGAGACATAAAAAATAATGCTTTTATGTATAAAACACTCAAAATTGTGTAGGGAGTAGTCAGATTTTGAAAAGCCCAAAAAATGAGCCAAAATGGAGCGAATTAGTACACATAGGCAAAATGGTCATTTTGAAAAATTATGAAAGAAGCTTATAAGAGAAGCCACTTGACCTTCATCTTCCTCATGCCATCTTAGAAGCTTGGAGAAGTCATCCATGGCAACACACATTAGGGAGGAGAGAGAGAAAGTTTAAGGCCTCATTTAGGTAAGTAAATGTACTCTGTCCACCTAGCCACAGTTAGGAAAGTTCATCCACCCTCTGAGAGTTATCTAATAGTTGTAAATTTTTCATGAAAGAGTGAAATTCAAATCTACCCCAAGATAGAAAATTGCTCTTTTCAAGATTCTAATAGGAAGAAAAGATTCTACGTGAAGAGTACTTTGAAACAAGGTAAGATTCCATACTTTAAACTTAAAGGAATCATGGAAACCCCAGCTTATAGTTTTAGCCATGAGAGATAGAATCCTAAAGCTAATATTTCTTGATTTCCTCTTGATGTATTTAGGGGTTTTAAGGTATGAGGATTACAAATATATCATTTCTTTAGCATGGATCATTGAAAACCTCAAGATAAAACACCACAAGTGTAGTTTTGAACATTTATGAGATGAAGCACCTAATATGTTTCTTTGATGATTCTAAGGTTAAAAGAGATGTAGATATGCATTATAGAGATGAATGAAAGCATTAGTTACATCAAATTGGCCATATTCAGAAAAGCCAAAATCTATGGTCACATATAAGGCATAGTTGAAAATTGTATAAAAGCTTAAGTTTTTGCTAGTGTTTTATGGCTTAATTGTGCTCTTTGAGAGCTAAATAAGTCATATATGAAGTTAAAGTAAAGTTTAAAAGCCAAGAAACTCAAATTAATAAATAGAGGTTGAAGAGCCTATTTGTATCAAAGTGGGAAATGTGACCAAGTAAAAGAGTTTTAGCAAGTGGAATGATCATTTTGAGAAATAGGGCAAGTTTTGATTAATGAACCAATTTACTAGGCTAGTCAAGTGATAGGAATTTTTCCCATAGCAAGAAACTCTATAGAAATCTTAAGTTGGCATATTAAGTTGCTAAAACAGAATCATTATGAGCAATAAAGTGTAGGCCTACACTTGAAGGTCTTAGAGGCTGAGTTCTAGGCTGAAACTTGGCATGTGTTTGGAAGACACATGGAGATTTAATTTGAGCTAAAGTTGGTAATTTTTGAAGCTTAGTAGAATATTTTGCAAATTTTCAATTCTAACCTAAAAAAGCTGTCAAAATCATATTTTTGCCCTATAGTAGATTTGGTTTTCAAACCATTTAAGGGACCAAATGAAATTATTTTTCTCTGAATTTGTTATAGTAAAAAGTGAATGTTTAAAGCTTTCTAACAAGTTAAAGTTTTCTAAACTTGAAGGTCCCCAACTCAAGTTATGATTTTTCAAAATTTAGAATTGATTATGGCTAAAATGAGCTTCAAGTGAACTTGAGTAAGGAAGTGTCTTAAAGGCCATTAATCAATATCTTACACTTTATATTGATGATCTAAGACTAATTGAACTATGGTTGGTCGTAACCTTACCTCATTTGATATTTTAGGCCAAACTAATGGGACCACACTACATAGAAGTGGTGGGACAGAATCAGAGTTAGTAAGATGATCAAATTTGAATAAGTGGTTTTGGCACTGGGTTAAGCATACTCCAAGTAGCTTACTTTTCCTTTTGCTTACATGCATAATGATATGTTCAATCTTGGTATTGCATTGTGTATTTTGGTTGCTACTATAATATGCTTTTTATATTGTCTTGAGTTTGTTATGTTTCTATGATGACATGCTTAAGTTGCTTGATGGCTTATGGCTAAGAGCAAAAGGGGCACCGAGAATGAATGCAGTAGTTCACCCCAGATCTAGCAAAAAAGCCCAAGCTAAGCTTAAGACAATTATGGCCATGATAGAGTAAAATAAAATGTGTAAAATTATGAATAAGTATATCTCATACTAACTTTATGCTTTATGTTTTATGCCATACATGCTTATATTTACATGCTTAATTGTCATATGTGTGTATTTGGGTATGGATAAAGTACTACTATTGGGATTCTCCCTAGAATCTCACCCCTTCTCCATTTTCTGCACTAACCAGTGTGAGGTACAAGATGAGCTAGATGCAAGGGCAAGTAGGGAGCTTATGGGTGCGAGCTATGTGGAAATAGCTATATGTAATTAGTTTTATTTCTATTATTTGAGGATTGTAAGAATAAGTATTATATTGATCTTACACTAAAATAAGTATGTATGAGAAGTGACAGAATAAGTGTGATGTTTATAAGTAGTTAATTGGGTTAGCTGATTACTAAGCCCTAAAGTGTGAGATTAGAATACTAAGTGTAGGATATATATATATATATATATATATATATATATTATGGAATAAGAAACTAGGCTATAAATGTGGCCTTTTAATGGCTTGAATGTCTTGAATTTTAAGGGAAAGTTTTACCAAATTTTATTCAAAATTTATGTTATTTTATTTTATAGTTAGCATGGATGTATTTAGGAGTCAAAATGAGCTTTTAAGTTGAAACTAAGGTCATCGGCTCAATTTAATGTCAGTAAATGAATAAAGCAAATGAGTTAAAGTAAAGAAAAGCTTCCTCAAATTTCCAACTATATAACCTTATAAATGGATAATTGTCTATCATATGAGCTTAATTAAGTAAGTAAAGACCTAGATAAGCTAAGGTATTACAAGGAGCATTATCTAAATCAAAAATTTTTTAGGAGAAAAATGAAAAGGAAGTTAGGCATAAGATATTTTGCTATGTATAAAAAATAAGGGAGAATATATGTCTAAAAAGTGTCATGAGTACTTGCGACAAAATAAGATTTGACAACAACTGACTTGCCTAGGAACACCATAACAAAATAGAGTTATGGAAAAGAAAAAAAAACACACTTGGCAAAAACTTGTTAAGCACATGCGACATGTTAAGACTATAGCACTACATTTCAACGTTAATGCATTATTAATTAATGCCTTCAAACTTAACCAAGTATCATCTAAATTAGTTACTTTCACATCATATGAATTATAGACAAGGAGTAAGATAGTTTTTAAACATCTTAAAATCACGGGGTCAATTTCTTATAATCATGGTACTTCTCATAAGCATGAGAATTAAGCTCAAAAGATAAGGAATTTATCTTTATTACATACTTGAAATAATCAAAAGGTTACATTTTTTTAGTAGTAAAAACAAAAATGGAAATATAATGAAAATTGAGTTAAGAGATACCACATTCTTAAAGAATGAATTTCTAAGTACATAAGAGATTGACAGTTAATCTCTTTATGAGACATAAAATCAATATAATGAGAACAAATAGTTATACCTTAACTTGTTAATCTAAGTAGGAGCCTGATGTAAGGTAAGAATATTGCACAAACAACCCTACTATTTAAGACTAATTATAAGAATGTGTCCCAATGTTAGTTTAAGATTAAAGAGACAACAGGTAGAGGCATTCAACTAGACAATAAGAAGCCAAACACAGTTCAAGAGGATTAATCATGTTCTACTAAAGAAGATTGGATAAGAGTAATGGAAAAAGAGATAAATTTGATGAGCCAAACCATATTTAAGACTTGATTAATCTTTCATTTGACTGAAAGGTAATTAAGGATAAATAATTCTTAAAATAAATAGAAGGATAGATAGATCAATTGAGAGATATAAAATACATTTTGTTATTAAGGTGTATATACAATAAGAAGATATTGATTTCGAAAATACTTTATCACCTATTGTACAATTTTTTTTAATTAAGTTTATCTTATCTTTATATTTGCAAGTTTAAACTTGCAACTACATCAAATGAAAATGAAAACCACATTTTTAAATGGAAAACTAGATAAAGAGATGACATGGAACAACCATTAGATTTCATATAAAAAGGAATAGAGCATAAAGTTTGCAAATTATAAAAGTCCATTTAGAGACAAAAACAATCATCTTGACAGTGATATTTGAGATTTTATCAATGGTAACTTTTTACATATCTCAAATGATCAATGAAGACCACTATGTTTACATTAAGCATTTTAAAAGGAATTTATATAGATAATATACTATTACTTGAAAATAGTCAAGATTTTTCAATAGCCATTAAAGAATAGTTATCTTTGAATTTTGAAGTGAAGGATATGGCCAAAGAAAAGTATATTTTTACAATTAAGATCCAATCAAATTACTCGGAGAAATTACTTGTTTTTTCATAAGAGGATTATATTTAGAAAATTCTTAAGCATTTAGCATGAAAGACTATAAACCCATTTATATTCTTATAATAAAATATGATAGTCTAAGTTTTGGGATATATCCTTAAATTGAATTTACAATTAAAATTATATAGAAGTCTCTTACTCCAACATTGTTGGCATATTGTATGCAATGATGCATACAAGGTTGGACATTTAATTGACATTGTGAATTGGTACCAATTAATAGTATTAGAATGCTATTAAGAAAATCATAAAATACTTGTAAGGCATTATAAACTATGCACTGTATTGTTAAGTAAGTGATTCTACTTGAAAAGATCCTCCAATGTGAATTAGAGAGTAAATCTAATTTGGCAAAAATCAATTTTTGGATATACATTCTTGCTGAATAATAATATCATATTTTGAACAATAAGAAATAGTGACATATAATGTTATTTATTATGGAAGCATGGTTTATTGCATTGTTCTGCAGTAGTGTAAGAGCTTATATAGTTAAAGAAAATTGTGAAACACTTTGGGATCATTGGTGAGACATAGTCCAATATATGATCAATTGTGATAAAAGAAAAGGCATAACTTATACTAAAAATCCTAAGTATCACAATAAAATTAAACACATAGATACAAGAATGTGATATATCAATAGCATAAAAAAGTGTTACTCCACATTATGTTTATGCATAAAACATTAGTTGATTCCCTAATAAAATGTATACTTAGATATGTGCATGCTGAAGATGTAAATTTTCTTAGTAAATGTAAAACATAGAGTACCACACTTAATTGTTAACTAAACAAATGTGTTATACTATAATTATAGATAACATATACATAATGATAGTATATTGTACAAGTTGATGAGATTGACTCTCTCACATAAGTAACTACCTTTGGCAGCTATAAGGAATGAGCAAAGATAAAACATTTGTGTTTGCCATGCTAGGTAGTAAAAGTGTTAGTATGGCAAATAAGAGAAACATAAAATATAAATGTGTCATCTTGACAAAAAGAAAAAGAATCCCTACTTTATTGCTATGAGTGTTTTATACTTTAGTATACATCCTATGGTTATGGTAATATGATCTAAAGGAATATTACTAAGAAAACAACTAGTTCTAATGTAATTGGTATGTGGCTGAAATAAAAGATTACCTAAAATATATAAAACTATGTTAGTATCTAAAGTATGTACTTGTTATAAAGTTATTATAGTAGCATCATAGGAATAGACACTATGAATATAAGAAGATAATTTAAGTAAAATCAAACTTAAGAGTGATTAGATTTGCCATGAGTATAAAGTATACTTTATATGGGTGAATCTAAGGCATCCGAGGCACACTAATAAATGTATAATGTATATATAATGGATGTGCCCCTTATACTAATCCTATAATGGGATTTATAGTGTAAGAGTTTTTGAATATTATGCCCAAGTAGTTCCAGCGGAGCACTTGATATAAAAGTTCAAAAAGAGCAAAAAGTTCTATGTTGCACATCCTATCATGTACAAGAGGAATATGTTAGAATTTAGGCTACCCATAATGGATTGACTCCTTACCCACAACCTAGCAATCTAAATTCAAGTTACTTAATTAATATTTATTTTTATTTGTTTGAAATTGAAATGGGTGATTGTTAATTTTTTATTATGGAAGTTTTCTTTGTTAAAAGAAAAAAATTGACAAATAAAGAACAACATGCACAAAAAGTTATAAAATGTATGATAACTTTCTCTTTTCTAGAAAGAAGAGAAAACACAAAGTATGAATATAGAACCAAATTCTCTATGAAAATTTCATATATCAATCTGCATACTCTCAAACTAGATGCATTTGCTATGAAATAGAGATGGACTCATCTATCTCATGATTCTAATCCAAATCGCATGGGATAGGAATTCGTCAAAATCCATTCTTACACAGACAAGTAAGTACCTAAATTTCCTTTCAAAAACTTTACTTAAGAGGTCTATAAATAAGGTGTAACCCTAATACACACTTGAAAAATATTAGACTCGTATAGAAAGTTGAGAGAGAGGGCTTAAGATGAGTTACTATAAAAGCAAAATGTAAAGTCCTTCCTATGATTTTACATAACCATTAAAGCAATTAGATAAGTTTTTTTTCATTACAATTATTCTTTTATTTTAATTTAGATAATTATTTTTTTGTATGATTTATTCTATATTAGTATAATAGCTTATGGTTCTAATTGCTTTTGTCTGATAGTCCATAATCATCCATAGATTTCTAAGATGTTACACAATTGGTAATTTCTTTATGAATGCTATATCATGTTTAACTAGTAAATCATATCTCCATGGGATATAAAAAATTCCTTAAGCGCCACTTGTGAGTAATTTAAAATGTCACTTGTTGGCATTTTAGGGAGGTGGAATATGTCACACTTTATTTATGTAATAATGAGTTAATTTGGGAATTTCAATGTTCTTAATTGAAACACTCTTGAAATCATTACCTCCATAAATTGGTAATTTGTTAGATGTGTAAAAATCAATGTTTTTAAAACCGGATCAGTCATTAAACTGGTAAAAATACTGGTTCACAGTTCATTAGTCCAATCGTGGTCGAACCTATCATAATTAATTATATTTTTTTAAAATTTTATATATTAAAAATTTAATGTAAAAAATAAATATTGGTAAATTTTAAACATTTGATTATTAATTTAGTATTTCTTAAGATATTACAAAAATTATTTTAGAGTTTTTAAATTATATTAAAATTCTACTTATTATTAAAACATGAAAAAACAAAAACTAAATAATAATTTTGGCTAAATACATTTATATTTAAAAGAAATGTTATTAGGAAATTGAATATAAATATAATAGAGATCAAATATAAAAAAATAATAAAGTATTTATATTATACTTCTTTTATATTCTCTATTTTTTTTAATATATATATATATATATATTTCAACTCTCTCCTCCTTTTTTATTTCCTTTTATTTTTAATTTGTTAAAATTATTTAGGATAAATTATTTTGCTATATAAGAAAAAAAAAAAAAGGTACGGACCAGTTCAAACCGATTTTGACCAGTCCGATTTTGGCCAGTTTTGATCGGTTCTTGACCAATTTTTTAGTCAGCCGGTTTCCTGAGCCAACCGAATCAGACCAGGGACCGGTTTCGAACCAGGGATCAGTTTCCGGTTGAACCGGCCAGTCCGGTCCAGTTTTTAAATCATTGGTAAAAATGGTGTTTTTGACTTTACATAAAACAACACGTTATTTACAAGTTCTCAAGTAAAACATATCGTTTCACTTAAAAGATGTTGGGTCAGGCTCAATAGTGAGAGTTTATTAATGTTTGAATTCTTTTGTATTAGGAAATTTTTTTTATTCTACATATTTTTTTATTTGATACCAAGAATGCCAAGAATTTGAAAAAAATAGAAAATAAACTTTTGACTACTAGTAGCAAAATCCTTCATGTTGACACTCCTTGTAACTATCATGCTATTTCAATGAATTGAATGAATTGAACATATTTATATAGTTTTTGCATGAAACTTTTAGTTTTGAGTGTACCTTTAGATTGTGATCGTGCACTCCTTATATTGTATCCACATTTTTTTTCCCGTAACTCTCACATTTGTATTTATGCTAGTGAAGAAGACACTCTAAGTGGCTGAAGTGGCCAAACTCATCTATCTCGTTTATTTCTTTGATTTCCCCATCTTTGATGACAACACCTTTAAAACAACGTATAAAATAAAAAGATTAAATTATGATGTATATCTATAGCATTTATAAAGAAGAATTTATCTAATGAAATAATAGAAAAAACAGAATATGTAATCATATAATTGACTTTTTATAGATGGGGAAATTATGCAATTTTTTGAAAGTTTAATTAAATTATAATTATCTTTTCATAAAAAAAATTATAATTATTTTTATAAAAATTTTATTTAACTATCTTAATATTTTGATATATTTTTTAAATTTATTCTATATTGATTTTATTTTTAATATAATAATAAATATAATTAAATAATTTTATTTATGAAAAGAACATATATTGTATAAAAACTAATTTAAAATAAAATCAAGTATAATTTAAAAAATATATATCAATTATAATTTGGTCAGATATCTCAAAAAAATTAATATAACTTATTAGGGGTGTTTATGGCCTAGTAGGCCAAAATACAAATTGGGATAAAAATTAGGCATGACCATGGAGACCTAACCTTAGACTATGACGGCATTACAATAGTTTTAACAAATATCGACTAAACCATTCGACTAATTTTTTACTAATTGTAATTTTTTTAATAATTTAGTTCTCAACTAACTTTTAAAAGAAAAAATTATAAAAGTTGCAATTAATTGAAAAAAAAAAGAAACTACAATTCACATGGTTTTGTATATAACTTCAATCAACCAATAGGGTTTTTGCTAGCATTGCAGAGTTGCCCAATTGATATTCAGTTAGCTAGGCTGACCAAGCATCAGTAAAGGCTGATTGATGTTTAGTTGGTTAAGTCAACCAAACATCATTGTTCATAAGATTCATTATCAATTGGCTTTGGTTGATTGAACTTGCCTAAAAATTAGTATAAAGCAAAATTTGGGAATTTTAATCATGCCGATATAAAACCCCACTAGATTTTCATTCTGTCCTTCTATAAATGGATGAATTTTCTTTTCTTTATTCTTCATTTAACATTTTGTTTTCATTTTTGAAATCTTTCTCTCTTCATAGCTCCATCTTTTTCGTGTCTGGATTTGTCTTTGTTCTAACATTTTTGAAGCTAAAGGTCAAGGTGAAACTCATGTATGTTAATTTTCACTTCATCTTCTTTTTTTTCCCCTTTGTATTTTATTTTCTTTTATCAATTTTTCATATTTTCTTTGTTCTAACTATGAATGAAGTTGAGCTCTCTTTTCATTCTAATCAATTTGAGTTTTTTTTTTCATACTTTCTTTGCATGTTAATTTTCTATTTTTTTCCTAATGTATGTTTCAAATTTGCAAAAGGACAAAATAATTACGTAAGAAGATGGAGATGAAAAGGAAGAATGAAGTGCAAAAATGAAATTTAAAAATAGAAAATGAATATATAATCAGTAATAATGAAGAAATAATCAATAAAAATTATTCATAAAAAATAGTTAATAAAAAATTATCTAATTTTTAAAAATAAAAATATATTTATAAATAAAAAAATGAAAAGAAAATTCTAAAAAAAAAAGAAATAAAAGAAAAGGAAAAAAATATGAAACAATATAATTTTAAAAAAAGTGTTATATCAAAAGGCTTTAATTTTAATTATATCAAACATTTTCAATTAAAGTGATTTTTGAAAAGTGAATTTAATTAGGCCAAAATTATAACTTTTGAAAATATTGTTTTGATTTATTGAACTACATATTGTTTTATGGGTTATAATGTGTTTTATTTATTTAAATTAAAAATGACGATGACGACAACAACAACAACAACAACAGTAATAGCAACAACAACAACAATATATAATTTGATTGAAAGAGGAAAGTACTTAAAGGGATTCAGTTATTAAGTCAACTTTTATGGTAAGTTTCAAAATATGATTGAATTAAAGATGTTATATGGAAAGCTTTCAAAATATCATAAATCACAATTTACAAAGAATGTTATGAAAAGCTTTCAAATGATATTAACCATGATTTAAATGATCTAAGGAAAGTTTTTTAATAATAGATTTAAGGAGAGTTCTTTATGACACTTAAATGGACAGATTTCTAATTGCTTGATTAATTGAGTTAAGGTTTTGATAAAGGAAAGATTTTCACTAACTATAACATGGAATGTTTTTAATATACACATTTATACTAATTGGATCTTAATTTGAATTTTACATTTAATATTGATTATTTCTTTATTGGCATTAAATCTCATAATGGTTAATTGTTTCTTTAATTAGAAACCACCTTTATGATGTGTTATACATAGAAGTAATCTAAATATACATTCATGAAGAAATTTGAAAGATGAAAGCAAATAAAGATTACTTCAATTAGTCTCTCAACCATAAAAGGCAAGTTTGTGAAATGAAGAAACAAAAAAGAAAACTAGTTATTGGAAGGAAACAAAGATAAAAACAGATTTAAAAAAGGATTATTCAAGTCTTACAGCTTTTTAAATATGTGTACTTAAAGAATTCAATGATTTTTACATTAGAGATGGTCTAAAATGGCAAGAAGATGTTGAAGCAATAAACATATGGTTTAGAGCATTAAATATTGAGATTTCTAGAAGTTAAAGAATGATTTACATGTGAATAAAGGAGGATTTTCACGATTCACGAACTATAAATGGAAGAATGATATTTTGGCATATAAATTATGTACTCCTAAATGCAAGATTGATAATAATGCAATATCTTAAATTTTTGTATCTTATCTCACATGCACTATCTAAATTTCATGAAGGTGAATTAATCAGCATATGTTTTATTCATTTGAAGAAGGAAATCCCATATGGATGAAAATTTCTTTATTTCTCTTCTTAAATGCACTATCTTGGAGAAATGAATGGAGAAAATAAGTCAAATTGAAATCAAACCTTCTCTACTTGAATGTGAAGATTTCTAGCATTTAGATTGTATCACAGTATTTAATAAAGAAGAAACAGTCACATGGTCCAAAGTTCACTATATAAAAAAACATGTTTGAAGTTAAAAGAGTTATATTATTATTTTGTTGTGCTTAGTTGATTATATTACTCTCGGTGAGTTAGTGCAAAAAGTGTTGAAATGCTCTTAGTGAGATAGAGCCTATTAGATGTATCTATCTTTATTTCGATTTAAGTTTTTAGGTGTCTTAAGAAAAATGTAGGAGAGATTTTCTTAGTATTTAAGGAAAAACCTTTGGGGGGGGGAAGATTCTAGGTGTCTTCTGAGAAAAACCCAGTGAGAGAAAGGTTATAAAAACCAAAAGGTTAAACTTATGAGGTTGTTGTGTATTTAGAGTTCTTAAGAAGTTAGAGAAAAACCTAATGCAATGAGAAAATCTTATAGAGTGAAGAAAAGTTATAAAAGCATAATGCTAAGTCATATGAGGTTGACTTAGAATAAATAGTAAAAGATAAAAAATAGTGCCTATATTGTAGGGTTGCTTTGTATTGTTGGTGATTGTCCCATGATAATAAAAATTTCATGTTGCATGCTTGGGCATTAGATGTAGGATATTTTGATTCAAATTAGTATAAATTAGTTGTATTTTCTCTCTTCTCTATTCTCTTCATTTTTTGATTAAAGTATTTTCTTAAAAAGTAGGATTTCATTTTTAAAGAATCTAACACTTTCAGATGGAATTAGAATTTTCAAAAAGCATTAAATCATTTTTAAACCCAATTCAACCCCTTTCTTAGATTACTTTAAGACTAGCAAAGGGGTTTCGACTAAAAATTAGTAGAACATTGTTTGACCAATTTTTAATTGGTTAAAAAAGCTATAACCACTTTTAGAAAGTTAAATGCATTACAAACTTATCAAAACCTACTATTTTACAATTGAAAATCAGTTGGTAATCAATTATCAACTAAGAAACATGCAACCAAAGCTTTGATTACTTTTCAATAAAAAATAATATCTTTGTAATTGATTTTATAATTTTGTCAATTGATATTTTAATCGTTATTTGGGCTTTTTGTTATAGTGCAGATCTTGGGACAAGTTAGATGCCTAACTGGACCTAGTCAACTTTATTTATTTATTTCTTTTCAAAAGCTATCTTTTTTCCTTTTTTAGTTGAGTGCATGCCATTCTTGTTAGAATGTGCCTGCTTTTTTTTTTTAGTTGAATATGGGCTTCTCTTATTAAATATAGGCCATTTTTTTGTTAAATATGGATCACTTTTTTTTTAAAGTTAAAAACTTCATCTTCACGACTATTAAAAAAAAAGAAAAAAAAGATTCAGTCAAACGTGGCCTAGTCCAATGACAAATTAGGCCAACCCCAAGCCATGTTAGGTCCTAAACCTAAAAAAATACGCTCAATAATAAACTTGAGTTGGGCCTTGGGTTAAGTAAAAAATCAACTAGACTCGGTGTTTGTTCACTCTTATAACTCCACCATCTTCTTCTTTCTTTATTCTTCTTTCTTTATTCAAATGTAACTTCTGGTTCCCAAATAGCTAACTCATTTAGGACTAGTAATGCATGTGGTGATTTTCACTTAAACTTGAAGAATTTTTTTCTTTAAATTTTGGACAATGTTAGTATTTATAAATGAACTAGAACGTTAAGTTAAATTAAAGAACTAATTTTAATCTAAATAAAAATATATAAATCATAACAATAATCAATAATTATACAAATTTTGAATAGAAAAACTATTTTGTTATGAAAGTCTTACAAGCACACTAATTCCATAGGCCTAAAAACGATCTATCCTACATTGCTAGATCTTACTTAAGAAGGAAGACATCATAAAATCTTTAGATCAAGCAATAGCTGGCTCCAATTTCATTGACATACATTTATTGGTGAAAAAAGCAACTGGGATGCTCATATTTCTCTATTTTGGCTTTGAATTTCTCTTTTTTGCTTTGGATATATCCTTTGCCATCTTTATAACCCCCAATTGAAATTGAGTATAAGGTGTCGTTTTGTAAATATAATGTTATGTATGAAAATAAAAATAGAAAAAATGAATAAAATAGATGGAAAATGATCATTGTGGTCATACCTTAATAAAAATTGTTGAATAATAATTATAAAAGCAGAATAGGTAATGTAAAAAATGGAAGGAAAAGACTAATACCAAATGGGCCATAAGATTAAGAAGGAAACTTTTAGAAAATTGTATGTTCTTTCTATTATATGTATATGTATGTATATATATAAGGTTATATATAACCCAAAAAAAAAAACAAACAAATTAACCATAACTACTTTCTTTGGACGAAGAAGATAGGAATGCTTATGATTAAAAAAGAAGTTCTGTGTACTCGATCTTAAAAGAAAAAGTATGTTATCATTTTCAAAATTGATAACTTAATTTGAAATTTAAATTAATTAATTAATTTAAAATATTAAGTGATTAATCATTCAAATCAATTACCAATTAATTAATAAAGAATTTAATTAATTAATTAGGTATATCTCATACCAATATAGATTATATAAAAAATCTCATGCTATGTTTCTCATTTAATAATGATTATTCAAATTTACACTTTTTGCCACGAAAATAATTGTCATTGAAAGCCTCAAGAATCCAATTGTGCCTAAATAAATATTTTCATCATTTTATCTTCCAAATTCATGCCATATAAGTTTGTTATATTTAGAATATCATAAAAAGAAGTATAAATTTTGTGAGTTGCTTCATGTACATATTTTCACTATCTTAACACATATTAGAGACCACATTTTGAAAAATCATAACTTGAACAACACGATTTACGGAAACTCAGTGGTTATGAAAAATTTATAATGAGAACTATTTACTATAAAAATTTTAGGTCGAAACAATTTTATTTGGTACCTAAAAAACATGAAAACAGAAACTGAGCAAATGAACAGTACACTACTACATTCTACAGAAAAATAGTTAGCTTCAAAAATTCATAAGATATTTTACAAAGTTTTTAAAATTACATTCTTTAGCTTTATAGAAAGCTCTCAATATGCTCTAAATGCCTGCCAAATTTTAGCCAAAAATTCATCCATTTGATTTATCAATTGTTCATAAATATATTATGGCTCAAAAAATGAAAATTTAAGTGCCAATTGGTTTTAAATGAGCCATATTATGCCATAATTTCATTGGGACACGTTTTAAATGATAAATGCATCATATATGACTAGCTTAACATGTCTCAAATGCTATATAACTCAAAATCACTTCCCAACTTACCATTTTACACATGCATTTTCAAGAACTCAAAGGGTCAAAATATACAATATCATATATTTTCATCCATAAATAATTCATACATCATATTCTCATACTTTTAAGGGTGTTGGAATGATCATATATTAAAATGTACATATACATAGCTATAGATACAAGAATATGCATTAAAACATAAACTATTGTCAAAGTAACTCTCTTTATGCCTTTTGTTCATCATTTTTGCTTTCTTGAGAGTCACTTGGACATGATTATTAAAAATAGGAAAAAAAATGAGATTCAAAAAATCTCAATAATTAATCCAACATTCAAGTATACATATATGATTCATTCAAGTTCAAAGATTGCAAGTATGGATATAAAAAAACTATGTGTCATTCATATTCATGCATTAGGGATCCTATTGCTATTCAAGAGCAAAACTAAGCTCTAGGGACTTTTGGTTTAACCTCATTTAACAATTAGGGACTTTAAAGTTTAGTCTCACCCTCTTTTAAGGACTTTTGACTTAGCATCTCTCACATTTCAGACTTCTGGCTTAGTTTTACCCATATTTACATGCTTTTGGCTTCACCTAACTTATTTCAAGGGACTTTTGGCATAACCTCATCCATTCAAGAGCCAAACTAATTCCAAATACAACTAAATGTCATGCAATTGCATATGATCATCAATCTATAAATATTACACAAAATTTGCATACCATACATACAAGTAATCCAAGACACTCAAGCAACCAAGCATACATACATATACAAGAATAGAAAGAAAAGTTACCTTGACAAAATAATTTCAATTGATTTCCCTTGATCTCTTCTCTTGATTCCATGACCTTATAGCCATCCTTGGATGTGCTCTTACTTATTTAGCCTAGACACATAAAATAAAGCATAAAACAATTAATGGAATTGTACTTATACTAGCCTTACATCTACAATTTAGGGTTCTAGTTATGCTTATGGCCATACTTTTGTACCTTAAAAAGCAACTCTTATCATTTCACTTATTGACTCCAAAATCTTATCTAATATGAGTTATGTGATCCTAATAGAACTCATTAGAGCCATTATAAAATTTTACCTTCTAAAATAAGGCTTTTAAATTCATTTAATTAGTTCCATTAGTATCTATAATTCATATCTAGACTACTCATAACCTTAGAATTAATAAAAAAATTCCTAGGTGCTAGATTCCCCTTATGGTCGAATCATGCTCAAGAAGGAGTTCCATGGATTTTTTGTTCAATTCTCATGGAATTTGCACATATAGAATATCTTGGCCTCTTTTCTATTCTAGACGTGATCTTACATGGTATGACATAGCTTCTTGGGGCTCCAAAACTTTTAAGATGAAATCAAAACCCTAGGTGGCCTTTACATAGTCTAATTCTCCATGCTTTAAAACCCCCTATTACTATCAAGTTTTGGCTAAAAACCAATTCCATCTAGGATACTTCTAGGATGGCCGAATTGAACAAGGGAGAGAGCTCAAAGGAATTGCAACAATTTTAACTCATATCACACCTTGTTTTAATCCTTGTTATATGGAGAATTTCATGCCACAATTGGTTGCTTCAAATTCCCTTCTTCCTTTAAGAGTTCAGCCACTAAAAAGCTCCTTTCAAAAAACTAAAACCACAAAAAAAAAAGAGTTCAAAGAGGAAAAGAGAACTTTGAACTAGTATGAGGGGAAAAAATGGGTTTTTTCTTACTTATCTTGGCCTTTCTTTCCCTTACTTCTCCCTTCTCTTTGAACGACTTTGAGAGCTAGTTCAGAGGTGCTCTAGGTCAGTTATGGGGCTAGGATGGCATGGCTACACATATATAAAAGGAAAAAGGAGGTTTTAAAACAATTATAAAAATTCTTATTACGTCTTGCAATTTCATTTCCTCCGTTTGAATTCATCTTAGGTCTTTTTCGAGAATCTTCTTTTCCATCATAAAATTTGGATCCTTTAGTTTATTAAAGGCATTTTGTTTCAAATTTATGGGATTTGGAACAATTTGTAACGACCCGATCAAAATTTAAGTCAACTAATGATCTAAATTGCAAACTGAAAGGATTTTAATCATTTTGACAATTCTTATAATTTTCTGAGCTTATGAAAACCTTAGTAAGTTCAATTTTATCATTTAGAACTTTTTCTTTTATGTTTCCAAAAATTTGCTCAAAATTACAATTTTGCCACAACAATTTCGATTCATTTCGTTTAGTCATTTTGGATTCGATTTCAGGTCATTTTTTGTTTCTTAACCATATTTCTAAATGCTCTATTTAGCATTCTACCCTAATTAGCCTTAATTCTTTTTACTCCAATGTTTTCTTTTATTAATCATACGATTCTAATTTTGATTTCTCTTGATTTATACTACTCTTTTTTAGGCCCGTGATCCCATTTAAATAATTTATTCTACTTTTTAAGAATTATTTTGAATTATCAAATTATAAGATGTTATAATATGAGTTACTAAAACAAGAATTAATCTGTTATAGGTAGCCCAAATTCCAACTTATTTCATACATTTTTATAGAAAGCACCAACAATGTCCTCACCCACTTTAATCATTTCATTCCCTTTTCTATCAACCATCAAAAGAATATAGGAGAGATATATCTACACCATTTAATTAGAGGCAAAAAAATTCTAATCAGCTTCCAAATAACTATAAACAGAAGCTCTGTTTGAGGAAGATTAGAGATTGGACGGTAGAATGATGGAATGGCAGCAAAGTAATGCAACTGTCCAATATGTATACCAGTAAGAACGTCAGTTGATGGTTTTCATGCATTTTGATTAAACCCCATCATGAAGCCTAATAAATTACACCAGAATCTACTAAAACCCAGAAGAAAGAGAGCAGATATAACAGTAACTTTCCAAATAAAAAAGACCCAAAACAATCAAATGGATATAAATAGGGAAATAATTATGTTATAATATATAGAATACATATTATTTATTTTCTGTATTAATTAAAATAATACTTTTTGAAGATCTACATTTTGAATTTGAAATAAAATGTGGAGAATGTGATAGAATTAGAAATACACCATCTTAGTTGGAAATTGGGAATGCACTATTCAATAAATATAATTATAATGAAGAAAAATTCAAATATACAGAAATTTTAAATAAAAGAATCAATCACTATAAATAAAGGAATCAATTTGCATAAATCTTATTTTTTTAATTATCATCTCAAACTTAAATGAATTAAATCAAATATAATTATAATTTAAAGGACAAAATAAGAAAAAAACTTTAAAGTGCCACTTGTCAATATTTGACAAAGGTAAAACTGTTTTAATATAAATAATAGATAATAAATTCATTAGGGATAGTACTTTCTTAATAATATAATGCATATAATTTGATTGATTGATTTATTTATAATGATTGACCCTTTGTTTGAAATTCCTATAATCACAATTATATTTGATTAAAATTTGTGTTTAAATTTAATTGAATTAAATAAAATCAAATAAATTTAAAATTTAATGTTAAAAATAGGTGAAAAATCTTTAAAATGCTGTAACTGCTTCTATATATAAAATAGATTTTAAATCAATTAAATCAAATGTAATTATAATTTAAAGAAGGAAACAGATTAAACAATTTTTTTAAAGTCCCACTTGTGATTAATATATATAATAAATAGTTCAATCGCTAAGAATAATGATTTCTAAATAAATTCCCCTCCAGTGTCATCCCCAGCCGAGATATCTCCACGTTGTATCATGAAACCTTTGATGATGTGGTAAAAAAGAGAGGCCTACAATGAATATCCAGCAGTCTCTGATTATGAGGATAAAACTTGGGAGAATTAAAGTTGATGACCTAAATTGTAAAATATTTAGTTTAAAAGATCTATTATTATTGGGTTTAGGATATATTATTATTGATTTTAAAAAAAATTCTTAAACTCAGTGATAATAGACTCTTTAGAATAAATATTTTAAAATTTAAGTCCTCAACTCTAATTTTTTTAAAATTTTGGGAGGATTAGAGTTAAGGAATCAAAGTTAAAAATATTTATTTTAAAGAATTTGTTATTATCAAATTTAAGAATTTTACTTAAAGTTAATAATAATCTATTTTAAAATAATAATAATAGATTTTTAAATTAAATATTTTTATTTTTAAATCTTTAAGTCTAATTTTCTTTAAAACTTTTTACCGTCTTCTTTGAATGAAATAATCACGTAACCCGACAAACAATGATACGATTGACAAAACTAATACATAATAAGAAACTATCTTACAAAAAATAAGGTTAAAATACATATCATTTCTTTTCATATGCATAAAACTTTTATAATTTTTAAAACTTGGCATTGAACATTCATGAATTTTTACTTTTATGCAAATATCTCTTCTTCTTTAATAATTTCATTAAATCATTAATGAACAAGTAAGGTGTCATACTTATTAAAATTATGTGATATTTTGAAATGATATTTTATTAAATATTTAATATTTACAGCTTAAATTAAAATAAAAAAAAGGGAAAAAAGAGAAATTTAAATTATAAATTTTTTAATAAAAATACAATAAATCGAACCCAAATGCATATCCTTCGTTCATAAGGTACTGCAACTCTAACAATGGCAATTTTGCTGCCATGGGAGGACTTCCAAGCTCGATTTTAATACTTCCAACTCGATTTTAAATTTCCATGACATGGTGGAAACCTTCTCAACAAAGATTTAATCATTTATGGCGAAGAAAAATCAATTCTTGGTGAAAACAAAAAACCCCCCAAAATGCCCGAAAGTTTTCTTTCTTCGATCCAACTTAGATTTGGGATATTCATATAGTTGATGAAGTAGAATGTATTACAAGCATGAGAGGAACATCTGTCATATAAACATTGAACCCAAAATCTTTCAAAAATTGCTACACAGATTCAGTATGGGTTTCAATTTTTATTTTCTTTCCAAAAGGACGAGATGCTGCTTGAGCACCATTAAGAGAAAAAGAAAAAAATATACTTCATTGCGTGCCAGACTTAAAGCAACAAGCTCTCAAGGATGCAGAAATCTCTGGATCATTCAGTAAACATGTCAGCTGCCAAAAATTTTCCCACAGAAACGAACAAAATTTTCCGTAATTTCAACACACACATCTATGTTCATAAGTACGATAATGCGCAAAAAAAAAAAAATCACATTAATACATGTACAAAAAGCCAAGATTCCAGATCAACCCGAATCAATCTCATTAATATGCGTAAAATTTTTCAGAACAAAAAAGGCAATGAATAATAGCAATTCTCTTTTTGGCCTTCTTGAATTAAGATGTAAATATTAGGTATTTAGTCAAATATGTGCCACGCAGATGCCACGTGTTTCAATATCTTTAAAGTGATTTAATAAAATTATTGACGGAAAAAAATTCTTTGTATAATAGTGGAAGTTTAGAAAAGTTTAATGTCAAGTTTAAATTAAGAAAATTTTATAATGTAATCCAAAGTTTAAAAAATTATATGCGTTTTAGTTTAAAAAACAAAACAAAACAAAAATTGCAAAACGTTATCTAAAGAATGAAGAATTGGAAATTAGCATGCCCCTCTTTGATACAAATAGTGATGTAACTCAGTCAATCATGAAGGCACAGACAAATACAAAATGTACACATTAAACGAAATCTAGTTCACAACGAGCTTGGAGTAGAAATTTTGCAAGTTGGGCTAAACCAAAATCGACGCTGAAAAGCTCAGATGGTTGTTTCAAAATGTCAAAAAAATAAAAAATAAAAACTACAAACAAAAAGTCACATGAGACCTTTTTATTAAACATTTTAATTTGACAATGTTATAAAGAAGGAAACATTTGTATAATTTTTGAAAGTTAAGTAAATAAATTGAAATAAAATAAAATTAAACATAAAAGTAAAATACGATGTAAAGTTAAAAAAATAAAATTAGAATTAAATAAAATTAAGAGACAAAAATAAAATTTAAGATAAAGTTAAAAAGTTAAATTAAAATCAATTGAAGCTAAAGCATGAAAATAAAATATTAGATAAAAATAAAAAATTGAAAGTATATTTTTTTCTTAATACTATTTCACTTAAGCTACTTACTTTTCATGTTTCATCTTTAAATTTTAATTTGTATTTGGCCAAAAAGGATATAATATATATTATGTATATTTTAAATTGTTAGCTCCATCTAACCGTTTATGACGTATTTAGTTTGGCATTTGAAGGGCTAAAAAAAACTCATTTGCACACCAAAACATAGATTTGCCTTGTAGGTCAACTTATTTGGTTTGACATTGATTTTTTCTCCAAAACCACATTTGTCATCTAAACTCTTATTTGCAACGCAGTGAAAAAAAAAATTGCATATGCGTTGGATGAATTGCATTGATAGCAAAAATCAATTTTCAAATAAATTTGAGCAATATTAAATTTGCAAATCAAGTTTGTACAACTCAATTTAAACACACACATAACATTTTTCATGTGTTTATTAATCTGGTAAACAAACTTGATAATTTATGATATAAATTAAGAATTAAAAAGACTATTTTAAAAAGAGTAATTTAAGAAAAAATGATACAATAAAAAAATTGGACTAAATTTAACCTAATATTTATTTTTCTTTGTCTATTTTATTGAAAATTAATTTCATCACAAATTTTAAATTATTACATTTTTATAAGAAGTGTTTTATACAAAATTTGTAGTTTAATTAAAATAATTTTTTAAATATTTAAATAAAAATAATACCCATTATTTAAATCATGGTGGCAATAAAAAGGTGGATGATTGTGAAGTAAATGATTTTAACATAATATTATCATTTTTCTCATTTTGTATTCTATTATTCTCTTTAAAATAGTACCACATCTTTGTAATGATTTAAAACTTACATTTTGAGATTTGATTTTATTAGCTTTTTTATATGTATCTTGAAAAGTTTGGAATACTAAGTCTTATCAAATCTAGAACTCACAAAAGGAGATGGGATTTTGCATTTTTAAACAAATAAAAATAAAGGAATGAACTACAAAAATTAAAAAATAGAAAATCTCCAAATTTGTGTATTATTAGTTTTAGATGAAAATTTTGATAAAATAATATGAGCCAATTTTTGGGCACTTTAGATATTTCTTTTGGACAAAAAAGTAATTATGCTTTATTATGTTAAAGATAAGGTATTTTGCTTTTCTAGAGTCATTTTTATTTGTTTTGGATGAATATTTTATTATCACTATGACATTATTTGATATAATTTTGATATATATAAATTATGATAAATGAAATTTTTTTTAAACATCAAAAGATTGATTGTGTGACGTGTTTGTATCAAGGACGTTTTAATCTATGACATTGCAAATATATTTTGTTAGTACTAGTACATTTTACTTTGTGTTAATATTTCTTGTATCTTATTGATATAGAAATATTAGATATATTATTTTTGTTATCCTTAAGATGCCTACTAAGTTCTCTTAATTTATTGTGATTTAGAGCCTTAAAGTAGGATCATGATAAATAACAATTCTATATGTGCAATTGCATTAATTACATCTTGAAGGAAATACTTGTTTATGATTATGTTGCATATATAATTCATGTTTTTCTATATTGTTACTATTTTAACTACTATGTCTATGTTATTATTATTTTTATGAGAACTCTGGACAAGGAGACCTATAGTAAGGAATGATAAATTGAGTTTTTAGATAAATATACTATTTAACATCTTACTTAAATAAATAATTAAAACATATTAAGGCTTATGAGATTGGAAAAATAAGATAATATTGTGTGAATGGAGTTGTTTACCTTACTTTATATTGATATATCTTCTCTTAAAAAAGGGATAAAGATTCAATAATTTTTTAATATCCTCAATAATGAATAAAATAAGCTTCTCATTTTTCACTACTTTAGTGATCTAAGAATTTAAAGAGTTAATAATTAGTTATAAAGCTATTAATTATAAATGAGTCTTTTAAGACCTACTGTAAGACTACAGATATTATAAAATTTAAGGTTAAATTAATTGAAATGACCATAATTAGGGAAAATGATTTGGTTATATATGATTTCTTGTTAATTTCTATTAAAAACACTTTAATTGGATTTCATTTTAGGATCCTACCATATAGATGTGTATATTGCTTATTATGTTAAAACTTATTTGAGATTTAGCAAAATGATTTTGTAGAATCATAGAAAAAGCATTCAATGTGTAAATTAAATGATATATTTATATGTTGAAACAAGCTTCTAAGCATTACTATATGAAGTATGATGAGATTCTGGCCTTTTGTGATTTTGCTCTAAGTATGTCAAATCAACATATCTTTAAGAAATTAGATATAAAAATCTTATTGAGACCTCTTATGTTATTTGAATATAGATCCATTGAAATAGGTCTCATGATAGTTTGAATTTGCCTCAAGAAACTTTTGTTGATTGAGTGTCTAAGAAACTTAATTTACACTCTTGTTCTTTTTGTGATACACTATTAAGATAGGTGAGAGGTTATCTAAATCTTAGTACTCTCAACATTACTTAGATAAGATTGAAATGGAAAGTATTTCATTTCTTGCTTTTGCTATTGGCAATTTTATGTTTGTTCAAGTGTGCACTCTCATTTCAACATAACTTTTGTTAATAATATACTTGGTATATACTTAGGTAATCTATTTGGGAATTTTTTAGAAAGTTGCTTTATAAAAAATTACTTATAAGGTACTTAAAATCACATCTTAAATCAGAGTAGATTTGATCCATTTGTAATTATTGACTTTATTAGATTCAGATTATGCGATCTATGTAAATGAGTTAAAATCTACTTCTATATATATCTTTTGATATTTTTGGAAGAGCTATTTTATGAAAAATGTCATGTAGACATTAATAGCTACCTCAACTTCTATGTATATCTTATGATGTTCGGAGAAGTTGTTTTGTTAGAAGGTGTCAAATGGATATTTGTAACTACCTTATTTGGTTGCTTAATATGTCGCTTGTTGTTGTGAGGTTGTTTTGGCTACATGGTCAAAGAAATTAATTTATGTTATGAATGTTACTAAATACATATTTTAGATCTTGACCATTTGGTTGCAACTATGATTCTACTATATAATTCTTTCAAAATCATAGAAATTCTAGGTGCACTAAATTTTGATATTAAATTCCTATTTCGATGGAGAGAAGATTTATGAATCTCAAACTCAAATTATAAATATTTTATGAATAATATGTTAAGCTAATCTATTAATCACAATCTTATCTATTAGAGTTTTATTGAGAAATATGTGACTTTTGAGTGTTGTAAAATTTTCTTTGTTGATGCCTTTATTTAGTGGGAGCTTGACTTATGTTCTTTAGAAATATTTTTGTTTTGGTTAATCCATATAATTTTAGACATATTTTTGTAGATATTGCATTTCATTCAAATTTGAAACCTTGTTGGCATTATTTTTCTTATTGAATTCAATGTTTTTGATTTGCCATTTTATTTTTGAATTTTTTGTCACAGTGTGTATATTAATTATTTGATATTAATTAGTATTCATTTGTATATTGATCTATTCCTATTAAGTTTAACAATTGGTTAATGCTATTTAAGTAGAGAGATTGTTAAAAATATTAATTTATTATGGATTAGCATTAATTAATTGTTAGATTAATTAACAAATTGTATTCTATTTATTAATAGCTTATGGGTAAACCATCTATTATAAGCTATTAATAAATATGCCAAGAGAACTAATCCATTAATTAAAACTAATTATGCTTTGCTATAAGGCTAGGTTTTATCCTAGATAAGGCTAGGTTTTATGATTTGACACAATTTTGACCTATCATCTAAAATCATTTAGGTATTGTGAGTTGTAATCTTTGCTTCTCCATTTATCTCTATGCATTGCTATATTCCTGGCAGGATTCGTGTTTATGAACTACCGTATTATATCATATACCATCTAAATTTAAATTTCTCATCTTTTAACAAAAAATATATAGTTCAGATTCTAAAAGTTTTTGACTTGTCACTTGTTAATCCAAGGGCATGTATTTGATAAGAACTAAGGAGTATGGAATTAAATATTTTCAACGACTAAATTATGTAGTTTAAAATTCGAGGATCAATTAATTGAGGCATATATCATTTAGAATTAAATCATATATTTCTAAAATTTTAAAACCAAATAATTAAAATATGTATCTTTCATAAAAAACTACATTTGATTATGTATATACAGCGTTACTTAAAAGCCCCTATAACAACAGAGTACTCCAATTTATATGGTCACGCACATCTGAATTTGTAAATTTCAAACTAATAAACTTGAAATGAGTTCACATTCATTGTCACGAACAGACAGAGACTTCTAAAATATTATTCCAGACATGGTATAATACAGTAGTCTGCACATGCAACTAGGTTTCTACTTGCTAGCTAGTTCACCACCCTACAGTTTTTCCTTATCTCCCCTTCCTGTCCAGTGAGTACACCTATGCGTCCCATCTTTTCCATGGATACTGCAAAGTCCTTAAAGAACAGAAAAGGATACTTGCTGTAATTGAGCACCAATGAAGCAGTTCTGTTGTCACCCAGAAGAGCCTGATCGGACTGAAGCAACCCTGAATTGTTCACAAGATTTCTGTAGTACATGTTATCAAATATGTTGGTGGTGACTGGATCCAAAGGAGCCAATTTGGCGTCAGAATCATCCTGGTTAGGGCATAGTTTCTGTAGAGTTTGAACAAGCGAAGCGTCCAGTGCTGGATCAGATTTGCCTGAGCCACCAAAGTTGAACAGCCTTGGCTTGAATGTAAAACACTGCGCAAAACCAAAGGTGTGTGCGCCTACAGTCACCACACAGGCATGCGTCAGACTTGTACACTAGTTCTTATATCAATCTAGAACCGGTAAATTTGTAGCAAGAATTAGTTAAATAATGATAAAAAAAATGTTTATAAAAAAATGTATGAACACTATAATGAAAATGTGTATTTCTAAAGGTGTGTGCAGCTGCAATGACCACACAGGCATCAGACTTGCACACTAATTATAATATCAAGCTTGAAAAGGTAAAGAAGTGAAGGAAGCAAACCTGAGAGCACAGCTACATCATTAATTTCAAGACCCTTATTAATGAACTTGGCGGTAATGTTTTCAAGGGGCTCAAAAGGTGATGGCAAATTATTAGCCTCACTCTCACTAGCTGTTGTGCCATCTCTGCGACCAAAGGGTACAGACCAAAATGGGCCTCCACTCTGAGAAATTTAGAGGGAAGTATTAATATTTATATAATGTATACTGTATATAGATTCAATAGGGCTAATGCTGTTTCTTAGTATATTTCTTACAAGATAAACAGCTTCTCTGGCTGCTACAGTTACTATATCAGCACATGACACTGTCGATGGACATGCCTTCTCTAAAGCAGACTTGATTGCGTCAATAACCTCAAATCCTCTTATTGAATTTTTATTAGGCAGTGCGTTCTTTTCACCCTTAAACGTGCTGGTATCGTCAAGTAGCACAGACCCATCACATCCCTGTACCCAAAAAAGGAAAAAAATAAATATAGTTTTTGGTTTATTTATAAGTGGGCCAAGAAAAAGAGTGATTTTAGATGAGACAACTTATTTACGTTGACAAAACAATCATGGAAGTGAAGACGCAAGAGAGAAGCTGCAATTCTGGTGTCATTGGCCATGGCTGACCAGACATTGTATCGAACAATATTGGTTAGGTTTGGACAAGTTGCGTCATAGAACCTGTAATTAAGTTGACAGAAGACAAGAGGACTAAGGAAGACTAGCCAGAACAAGAAAAGAAAAGAATGTTTATTAGAGCTACACTCCATGAGTTGAAAGCCAAGAGGGTATTCTCTAATAACTGACAAGTGCTGTGTGACAATAAGTTGCGAAGTGGAAGCAATTTATAGAAGCAAAAGCAGCTGCTACATAGTTTAGTTTTATGCAGAGTGGTGGAGCCACTATCCATGTCTCTATCACTTGAGTTTGGTATAGGTCCACATTTTCTTCGATAATGGGGTTAAGAACTAAGGAAGTCCACTCCCACCTCATGCACAACTATTCTCAGTGGGAGGATGATGTATTACATCATATCTCTCTTATAAAGAAAACACTTGAGACTAAATATTACATTCTCAAGTTGACTCTGGCGTCTCCGTGTGAAAGAATATGAATGCTTCATTAGTTGTTAGAGTAAATTAAAACTTTAGTGTTTGTAAGTTATACATCCTTTTTTTTTCTAATCATTTCTCACATTAAGCCCATTAGTTGATAGAGATAAATGATTTGACTGAACATGAACCTAATGTGGCTGTCAAGTGTTCAATTGGCACCAAAATTTGGTATGACAAAACACAATACAACTGGAAGTAGATACAACACCATACCTTTTTAATGCTTTGCTATGAGTTATGACATATTTCATTGTTAATTAGGCATGTTAAACTATATCATTCATCTCTATTAATGTATTTAACGTGAAAGCTCAATAATTTTTTAAAAAATTAAAATAAAATGTTCAAATTTTAACAGATTGAGTTAAAATAAAATATATCTTTCGAATATCAAAATATTAATTTCCTCATAGGCGTAATCAATCTCAAAGTACCGTTCATCTTTGTTTTCTTCTTTCATACTTGTCCTACTAAAATATTAAGCAATAGCAAGTCTTGCAGTACAAGAAGATTTTTCAAAGCACAAACTATAAATATATACCGAAAGTGCATGGCATTTGAATATATTCTGTGAACCTCTGTGTTTCTGTGGTGGAATATGTGTGTACAGTCATTAAAGAAGATAGCAAAACTTATCACTTTTGTCGTGGGAAACGACCTAAAATAGCCATAAGGTCAGCAGACACAACAAGAGAGAACAAGGTGGAAGTAGTTATATTGGATTACACTAATAGACCTACTTGGCCACGCCGCCTCTGAAACCAATGAACTAGAGATTTCTGCCTCACTTCTATCAATGTGGACCGAAGTTAAACAATATCTTACTATGCTTAACTAAAGCGAGGGATCTCTCATCAGGGCATTTTAGGAGCAAAATCTTACCCAATGTCAGACTAGGTTTTAACAAAATTGAACATATTTTCCGCCAAAAGAATGAATTATCTTTGCTATTGCTTATTTGGCATATTCAGAAAACCTTGCATATTTAAAACTGTAATATGAATATCAAGTTTATTTCTTCCAAAGTTAAGCCTAACAAAAGGCTGCGATGTAATGAATTCAGAGGGTTCTTGTGATAGCCAAGAATTCCTGTTGTGCTTGATTTGTGCATCAGACACTCTTCGATGAATGCGACAATGAGCGGATAATACTCATTACTTTTTGGGTTTTTGGAACAAGTTCAACTTTAAAAGTTGACCCCTAAAATTCCTACCACCACCATCGTTCTAATCATTATCGTTATTATAATCTTTATTGTCCCCTTTTCCAGTTATCCAAATCGCATAGTCCTTCAGATGCAGTAATGTCATCCAACATAGAAAAGGGACTTTGAGCCTACCTTCCAAGACTACAAGTCAAACCTCACTAAAATTCCAAATCTCCGAAATAGACAGCTTGTACTCAAACCCAGCCTGTAAAGGCTCAAGAATCAAGATAGCCCAAAAGAGAGAGAAAGAAAGAATGTTCAAATCTCAATTGTCTAAAAACACATGTTTTTTTTCTTACTAAATTCCCATAATACATACACCAATTACAAAGGAGCCATCCCTAGACCTGTTTTCTTGCTCTTGTCCCATGAATCCACGAGATATACAATATTGTCAATAATGGTAATTAATAATCCAATTGAAGAGTTCAACAGAAGTTACAGAACAAGTAATCGAAGCAGCCTCCCATGCAATCATAGCAGCAAGAGCAGCTGCATCTCCAGAAAAATTAGAAAATTCAATCAGATAAACAGATAATAACTCTCTGCACCGCAGTCCCAGCAACCAAAGAAATGAAATTGAGCTGAGGAATGAAAATATTACCACTCATTGATGGCCTTGTCCTGTGGATCATCATCCCCACCTTGGAAGTTTTTGCCGGAAATTTCAATGGATTGGGATGGAGGGGGTTCCAACTCCATGGCTGGCTTTTGTCTCACTTCCACTAGAGGATTTGTGGAGTAGGGGGATGAAATGAAAGTGAATGGGAGATATTGGAGTAGGTTGGAATGCACGTGAAACCTCTTTTTCCACAAGGGTCGGCTTTGAGTCTTTTTTTTTTTTTTGGCCTTTCCCGGGAAAAGTGTACAATGAAACGTTTCATTTCATCAATTCTTTAGGAAGAAAGATTCGTATTGTTTTAATGACTTTGATTTGACCAAATGATGAATCCCTAATCAGCTCGGCTGAATAAGAGCCGTAGATAGACAACACGACCCTCTTAAACCCTGAAGAGGTTTTTTTTTTTTTTTTTTCTTTTAACGGCTAAAGGACAGAGTTTATGTGTAATCTTTACATGTTTATTATTACAACATTTTTTTATAATTTAACAATATATAAATTAAAATTTTAACATATATATATATATATATATAACATTTTTACTAAAGAATTTTATAATAATATTTATATTTTTAATTATAAATTTTTTGCTTAATAAACTCAACTTCCATATGTTTACTGATTATTCTTAGCCAGCTAATGGAATCTCTGAATCGACCGACCTTATCTTATAATAAAATATTTTTAATTTGTAAATAGGATATTTATAAGGATTAAGATTTACTAAACATAGTTTTTGTTTGATCCTAAGAAGGAAGCAAACAAAACAAGAAAAAGAGAATCTCTCTATACATTTATTGCATACGTTTTTCTTTCCTTTTCAAATGTATTGAATTGTTGTTAGGAAAAAGAAAAGAGTTTGCTGATTCATATAAGAATCACCATGAAAATAACGTGTTCATAAAAGAGCCTTGAAAAAAAACAAGACGAAAGCGAAATAATAATAATAATAAATAAATAAATAAATAAATAATAATAAGAATGCAAGCAAAAGAGGGGTTGCAACGGGAGCCCCTGAACAAAGGGGTCAGCGAACCTAGAGGGCTAGAGTTGAAGGAGAGAAAAACCTAAGATGGACGAGCCTGGATGTTGTCATGCCTTCTTAATCTAAAGATATTGGAAACCGTTGGGCCAAATAAAAATCGTAACCCATTCTTTGGGTGTGCCTATAGTTTGTGTAGTCAAGTTTCTTTGGGGTTTCGTCCCTTCTTAAAATTTGAAAAAAACAAGTCTGCAAGAGTCCCATTTTTTTGTGTGATGACTGTCTCTACCCTGTTTTGATGTCAAATGGTTTCTGGATTAATGGCTGGTGAGTATCTTACACCAACTTGTTCAATTAAAGTTTAAATTTTGCTAATTCCGTTACCCCAAGGAGGTGCTGACAAACGAAAAGAGAGGCTATGAGCAACCCTGAAAGGCCACCTGCTATTAGTTCTTAGAAATTTTTATTTCAATCTCTACTCTGCTAAGTTTTCACATATCAAAACAGGCGTTCCACCAATTTAGGAGGGGAATGGGACACTATATCTCTTATTTTTGCTCTTGAAGAGACAAAAGCTCACATGCCACGGAGAAGAAAGAAGTCACGGCAAGCTGAATTAAAATTATCATTTATCCCTTTGAAGTTCAGGATTGTGCACAAACAATTTATCTATATCCTTTTTAAGCCCAATGAAGATAACATAAGTAACCTTATACATTTCTAAAAAGGGACACAATTTAGTCTTTCAACATACCGGAGTAGTTTGCAAGAACCTACGGCTACGAATAATAGACACATACTATTCTTGTTCAACGCAACTTGTGAGATTACAGAAAAATCAAGAAAGACATACTTGGGGTGGGGAATTCGGTTCATTGGTCCTGTCAGAACAGCCATCCCAGAACCTGGAACAATTCCGCCAACTCCACTTGGTTTTGGCATCGAACAAGGATCTAAAATACAATGCTGGATTAAAAGGGTGCCTTTGATGCATATATATCTGGCTATAATATCACTAGTCGGGTGCAACTGTTCAAGAACTAAAAAATGTCTCTCTCATACATGCGTTCAAAGATGGAACATAGAAATCAATAATCCATTTGAAATCAACTGCCACCTATTACCTATAATGAAATGCCCGTTTAGTACAAAAAAATCAAACAGGTATAAATTGCAGGTGCTTGTACTCACCACTGCTCCAATGTACCCCTTTTATTTGGACACTGCATCTCTGCCTCTGCATTTCTCCTTATGAATGTAGTTGGTCATCAGCACACGGCAGGTTCTTGATTTTCCAAAATTGTTGGAACTATTTTACATATAGGCATGTTTTCATTTTTACTCAGAAGCTTGAAGGATGGATGAACCTCAATGTCACGCATGAGCACCCTATCTCCAATATCTAGATTGCTCACATCCACCTCAATTTTCGATGGAATGTGCTGAGATGGACAAAGATATTTTAGACTAGTCCGGATCCTGTTCAAACAGCCACCTGTAATGGCATAATGTTATAACGATAAATATATTAGAATTTAAACCACATTAGACCCCATTTTGATACCAAGTTTGTTAACAAGTCCAAGAAGTAAAATCAAGATATCCAGAGAATTTGCTATGAACTGCCAATCTTCCTATACCATGTAACACTAGCAAATTTTAGCAAAGCATGAAATGAAGAGAAGCATAAACAATTAACCTATCTTATTCCCAGCCAGAGTCTTCCCGTGGCAACCCCCACTCTCAATTTAATAGGATAAAGGACAAGAAAATCAATGGCATAAACTACCTTATTATTCCAAAAATCAAAAGACTTTCAAAGCTATATAGAAACTGCATATTGCAACATATATTTAGCAGCAAAAAGGAAAGTTACTGAGCTCTTATCTATCAAGCTAAGGACAAACCTATCTTCAGGTGTGTCACATGTTGGACACCAGCAACACCAGAACACACGTATGAATTTGTCAGAATAAAAAAATTTATTTTTTCGGCCTGTGCATACACTGACTACAGTTTGAAAATCCTCCCAGCACAGCTTGAACTCGAGTCAATCATGGCTCGGGCATGGATAACCCCCCAAAAAGGGAAAAAAGGCCCTCCTCAAAAAATGTATAATGAAAGACTAGATAACCCATCATGAGGTAATTAAGGTTCTTTCCAACTTTTTTTTTTGGTTGTATGAATATTTGGAATAATATAATTTAACAACTTCTGATTGAGTAGATTTAGTTTAGAAAATAATAGTGCAAGATACTTTGAATGTAGAATAATGCCAGTAATGTTTTTCTCTGGAAAGTTCACACACACAAAATGTCATTTGTCAATGTCCATGCTTCATAGGTCACTATTGATAAACAATTTCACCAGTTACTGCTTTTCCTCATGTTCAATATTACTGTTCTCAGTCCACTAGAAAAAGAGCAAGAAAACAAAAGGGAAAGAGAAAAAGAAAGTTTAAGAAAACACATATAATTCATAAGACAACCTTGTTTTAATCACTAATTGGTAGAATGATCTTCCTACAACATTTTTTGAGAAGAGAACAATGCTTGCAAGCAACAAACACAAAGAACCGGATATGAGCTTGCCTGGGGAGTGGGGACCTCTAGATAATAGAAGCATAAAAGCCAAGCGACACCAAAATCCAAGTAAGGGCATTTCATGCAATCTTAAAAAATATAAAAGTAACGCTGCTCTTGCTTGGTTATAGATGTCAAAGTAGATAAGCATATCCTAACTAGACAAGCCTATTTTGCCCATATTACAAGGGAGCTAGCAAACAGTCTTTTCAAGCTCTTAACTCATCCTGTGAAGTTAATTGCTAAAGGCCAAGTAATCTAAATTTCTAAATACCATACAAGTCCAGAAGAAGGAAAAAAATTCAAGAAACAATCAGGACACCGAGGTTGGGTTGTATTCCCCCCCCCCCCCCCTCCCTTTTATCGATTTTACCTAATTGTACAACATTCCAACCATCCAAAGCGATTTCCTATGGAGTAACGCATGATCATTATTAATTAACAGGTGCGAGTCCATGAATATTATTAATCCCGTTGAGATAAATCTGCACCGTTTAAAAAGGGGCACAAAGATTTCTAATCAGCTTCCAAATAATTATAAACAGAACCTCCATTTGAGGAAGGTTAGAGATTTGACGGTAAAGCAATGGAAAGGCAGCGAAGCAATGAAACTGTCCAATATACAAGTAAGAATGTAAGCTGATGGTTTTCATGCATTTCATTATACCCCATCATTCTCAAATAAGGCCTAATAAATTACACCGGAATCTACTCAAACCCAAAGATATAGCAGTAACCTTCCAAATAAAATCCCAAAGCAATCAAATGGATATAAATAGGCAAAGAAAATACCTTTCTGCAAACCAGGACAAACATCTTCGCCTTTAAAAACAACCGGCACATCTACCTTTAAGTCCAGCCCGTCTTCGGCCCAAACAAACACCAAATTTAGGATTCTCCCACTCTGTTCGTCCCTATGAATCTATATAGCAGATAAAGAAAACCAATATAACTCCAATATAACTAGTTAAAAATTAAAACAAAAAAATCACTAAGTTTAATTAATAATCGATCTCCAAATTTTTTGAATTTCATAAAGAGAAAACCTTAATCGGTAGCACAGTTCCAGACTCGAGCAAATGAGAAGATCCAGAGCCAGCACGGATCTGGAGAGGAAACCGTGTCGAGCAGAAGAAAGGAAGATCCACGGATTTGAGTATGGCCTTAATCTGCTTCCTCTCTGTGGTAAGCAAACGCTTCCTCGACACCGGTTGGACGTCAGCATTTTTACTGAGAAGATTCTGGTATTCAACAACGGCTGGTATTCGACCTTGGATTCTGTCTCTGGCGGAGACTCGACTACCAGTGCACTCTCTTGGGATAGCTTGGATCGTGTGGTAGGAAGCATAATGGAATCTCAATAAGAACGAGGACTCCCAACGGCTACTCGCCACCGTTTGGAGGTGACCGGCGGCTGAGCGCCACCACTTCGCCATGATCGTTATTGTCCCGGCAAAGGAGGTGCTAGAGAGGATAGAGGGTTTTAACTTCGTTAGGGGTTTAAAGCTCCGGCCCGGCCGAAATGCTGTGAGCTACAGGCACCACTACTCTATGGGCTGCTTCCTTTGTGGTGGGCCTAGTTTATCCTTTTGGGCCATTTCTGGTTGCCTTGTACCCACAGATGTCAAAATTACAAACTAATTTTGGGCTTCATGCACCAATTCATGGTTTGTCACAGTACAAGATATGCTAGTGTATACAATTTGCAATACGAGACATAAGCTTAGTCGATACGCTATTTCAATATGTGGTATTATAGAAAGTATGATAGCTATATGATTTATATATTTAATAAATGAATGACTTAAAAGGTTAATAAATATAATCATATGATAAAAAATTTAATATTTTAAAATTTAAACTTCAAACTCAACTCATAAATTCTTAATCTAAATTTCAAAAAATTAGAAATTGGCTAAAAGAAAATAGATAAATTCCAAATGCATTAATTAAAGAAATTGCTAATCCATTTTTATTCAATTCCTCTTACACACTTATATTCACACTTCATTGCAAATCTAAATAATTGAGTTTGTTGCATTCTATACCTATGAATTTAGGAACTAGTAGAACTTGAAACTTCTTCTAATCCACTAGAATTTGGAGTAAAATAAGTTCCCTTTGCATCTTAATTATATATGGTTATTTTGGTTGTCTACACTCACTTTCTAGTAATTTTCATCTCACCTCTTCTAATTTGATACTAACATTATTGTTAACTCTTAATAATTTCCTTATTTTAGTATGTTTTTAAGAGTTAAGTTTGGTTTAATTTAGGTTTTTAAGGAATAAAAGTTAGTGTTTTAACCTTAACTTCAATTAAGTTGTATGAGTATATTCAATTTTGCTTTTAAGTAGTTTAAGTGTTAAGTTTTAGTTTAATCTTTGATAATTTGTAACTAACTAATTTTCTTATATTGTTGTGGGTTAAAAGTTACAAATAAACCAAATTTAGGTAACTCGAAATCTAAACCACAAAAACTTATAGTCAGAACTGCAAAATACAAGCGTGAACTCCTAATCACAATTGAAAAAGTCTTAGTCACAACCAAAAAGGTTATAGTCATGACCAAAATGTTAAAAAAATTGACTTTAGCCTAGTATCCTTTAGTGCTATGATTGAGAATTTAAAGTCATGGTGTCACATTGTAAACTCAGTACAAAGTCATTGTTTAAACCTTATTTTTTTTTGTTTAAAAGGGGGATTCAAGGGTTTTGGAAGGAGGACGTCTTTTGGCTGACTTACAAATGAAAAGGCATAGTTGGAGCTTCATTTCAATAAGGAGAAAGCTTAGGTTTGAATGAGATTCATCAATTACTTTCATTTTTTTCCCCTGCCCTTGCTCCCCTTTGTATTTATTGATCTATTTGTTGAATGCTCTATTCTTTATGTTGATTATTCTTATATTCATGAACTAAACTTGTTATTTTGGAATTCTGATAAGCTTTAGTATGTGGTAGGAAGCTTTTAATCTTTTTAATTGCAATATGGTATTATTTGTTTACTTAGTATTATTTTTAATGTTTCTAAGTATGTGAAAACTATTTGATAATTTAAATAACCTAAATGAATTTAGACAACCATGGATTGGGTAGTGTGAATTTGTGTTACTTATAGAGTTGAGTGAGTTAATTTACTTGTAGGATGAGAATATACCTATTGACCTTATGTAGCTTCATTAAGACTTGTTTTTCATACTTGTTTTATGTCTTGTAAAAAAGAAACACCAAGACACTTTCCAAGCTTGCTAGTCAAAGAAATATTAAAAACAAGATGGATGTTACATTCAACCCACCTTGGAGTGCCATTAAAAAAATGGCTATAGATTTATAGTCATTGACTTTCAAATATGATGTACAATAGAATTCATCCAAAGTAAACTTGATAGCTAACACTTGAGGAACTAAAGCACAAGAGAAAAGGAGGAGATCATTGGAAAAAAGAAGGTGAGATATCACTAGGTCATCTCTGGACACCTTTAGAGAAAACCATTCTCTCTTATCCACCTTTTTTTTGATGAAGAGAGGAAGCTTTTCCATGTGAAGGACGGAAAAAGATAAACCCTTTATCTTAGCCCCTTAAAAGGATTAGTATTAGGCATCTCACAATCATTACACAAATAGATAAACAAAAGGAGGAAAAACAAGTCATAATCAAGCTAATCTTACGTAAGTGGAAGTTGAGATCCATGAGAGTATTCTCAAGGCAATTCTACTCTCTTCTTTCATGTGCCTTCTTCAAGTCAAATTCATATGTCTTATCTCATTTTTCACTATGGGACTTGTGAATAAAATGAATCATTTCCTTTGCTATAAGAACATTATCATTAGTATCTCTTCCAAGAAGGAAGCCACTTTGTAAAAGACTAGTAATATCATCAAGCAAAGGATGAATGTGATTAACAATTACCACTAAAAATGGGAAGATTTAGCAAGGAAATGATCTCTTATCATTCTCTTGTTGAACCCTTTTAAGGAGAGAATAACAAGGAAACAACAAGGGATAGTTTCCTTGCTTATTATTCCTCATTAAATTAGAAAGGAAAATTCCTCATTATTCTATTGCCAAATATTTAGCAAGATATTTTTCTTCATTATTTTATCACGATAAGAACCAAAAAAATTTGAAAAAAATTCATCATTAATGGTGAGGGATCCCTTTGAATTCCTTCACTAACTTTAAAAATCCCTTACAAAAAATTTGAAAATGCCAAAAGATTTGTAGATATTTCTTTACTAATCACTTTTTAATCCCTTGCAAATCCCTTTCTGATTCCTTACTAATCTTTTTTTTTGTTCCATTGCTATTTCTCTCTAATTCCTTTTTGACCCCTCTCTTTATCAAATTAAAAATGTTTCTATATTATACACACACACACACACACACACACAACACATATAAACTATTGTCATGCTAGTTCTTATGTAGCAAGGTCCACATAAAAATTAGGAATTCCAGCAGTTAGTAATGGGAACAAGTTGACAACCAAGAAGTTATTATAGTGCTAGTACATCTTATTTACAAGACTATGGATAATGACTCGTTTATTTAAGTAGTAAACTGGGAAGGACTTGGCTATGATATCAAGATACGTCCCAAACTATAGACGCATCCCTTATCATTCTCTCTTTCCTTTTTTTTTTCTTCTCTCTAATAGCTTTGAGTCAATCTTAAGATATAAAAAAGGACTTTCCCCATATTTCTATGACATCTTAATGTTTAGATTCTCTTGAATAAGCAAATTAGGAAAATATTTTAGCATAAAATGAATAATAAGGTAAGAAAAAAAGTTAAATGAGATCATTTACCCTAAATTTCTTGGAGTGGTTTGGGACATATTGACTAGTAGTCTCATGCTTATAAACATGATGCCCTATTGAAGCTCATCCTCCTATAAGTTAATTTGAACTTAAATCCTGGAAGAATATAATAAAAAGTAACAACACAATAACTTAAAATGAAACAAAAAGCAGTAAAACAATACCATCTTCTTATGTTTTGCAAAGCTAATAAAAACCTTTAATGTAAACAAGTGATCAAGGCATAGACGTTCAATTCTTCTTCATTTCCTTTAAGTTCTTCTTCTATCCCTCCTCTAACTATATGTTAAGGAGACCATCTCAAATGTGAGTGCACATTCCTAGGAGACCATGACCCTTGGTGTTTGAGGTACATTGTTTTCACTACCTTTATGGCATTTACTCTAGCATTAAAGGCTTGTTTAAGTAGTGGTTTGCACAAGTCCTATTCCAAATAGCCCAAGCTAATGCTCAACCCTTATTCGTTGCGAAGTGATATTTGGTATGTGTACATCAAATTAAAGTAAGTACACATAATGAAAAAAATGGAATGTTTAATATCAAATGAACTTAACAAACATTGTCTCCTTTGTCTCTGCCAAGTAATCCCTTCCCTTACTAGACATGCATGGTATCCACATGAGCATCTCATAAATGATCACAATAGTGACTTTACTTGACTCAAATTGCAATTTACAAGAAAATAATATCAAATTTTAAATCCAAGTTAAAATGATTACATACTTTAAATTAATACTTACGATGGATCGTTAGGTGCATATCCAATGAGTTTTTTACTTTCCTCTATTATTGTTTTGCTCTATAGAACAAAAGATGGCTCAACAAAACCTAACTTGGAGTGGATGATTAGGTAGGTAGATTTGGTGCATAAACAGACAATGAAGCACTTATCATGGTCACAAATAAACCAAATGGTAAAAAAGTCCTCATGGCTACTTGGAACTTGCTTCCCTTTCCCTTCTTAGTTTGCTCTACCCTTAAGAGGCAGGACAAATACCTGCAAAGGACATGGGATGTCAATATACAAAATTATTAAAATGATTCAATTTTATAATAAAGGAATATCAATGAAAATAATATGAATAAAATGTAATATAATTCATGGATCTAATCATGTGCTTTTCATAACTGTACTTGTATTCAAATACTTAAATTTGCATCATCTAGTTAAATCTTTTCATCATTAACCTCATTATTTTTGTTTTCGTCAATGAAGTCATCAACTAACAAATTATCCAATGGGTTATATGTATTTCATTTATAGTAATGTCTTCCATTAAGGCACTTTTGACAAAGACTTATTATCTTACAGAGATGTATCTTTTTTGTAGTAATCAATGGCAACCAATTCTTTCAATGCACAACATTCCTCGTTGAGTGTATAGGCTGGGAAGTGTTGTGGTCTAACCCTATAACCTACCCCTTATTGACTGCTAACTCAACCTCCCCTAAGTGAATATTTTGTGTAGTATAATTGATATGCCTATTTAGCGAACATAAATAACTAAATGGTGTAGAGGGTCATTTAGGGCTTGACGTCAACTAGCTCACATTTGTCATCAACCTTGACTCCATCCTCAAGGTCAAGCTAATGGTATTGGAACATAATTGTTTTATTTTGAGCTCCTCAATATGACAACTCAATTACTTCTTCAAGGATGTCATAGTAGTCCAATTTATTCTCATCATATATATTGCTCTTGGCCCATGCCGCATTGTTTATGGTTGCTTTATTTTGGTCATACTTTTTAGTATGAAATCTATATCCATTGATCATTGCACCATTATGGCACTTCATTGCCTTTGAGGGATCAAAACTTAAAAGTTAGATCTCTAGAGCCTCAATGCCACATATATTCACCTAGGGACAATTAAACAATTTAGTTATAACATGAAAAAGTAGATATATATTTTTAGACAAAAAATTCACATACAAAGTAATTGAGTTAAAATTAGTACTTACATATTGCTTCAACCAACTTGCAAATTCTGCATTCTAAAAGTAACAATATTTAATCATTTGTAATGTTAGGATTTCTTTCTCTAACTAAGTCTTTGAATTGTCTAATCAATGAAATTAATGATAAACACTAAATTTACAAGATTGTAAGAGGTACATAACATAAACTATCTCATTCAATTAAAAGTTAAACTTACTACAAATAAGGTTCAACATTTTACTACAGTTGCTAAAATATACATCTTGCCACCTTTAAGCTCTGGGTCTATGAAGAACCTTTTATGGGCTCTCTCTCCATGGGATGACAATGATGTGCAAACACAAATAAGCACTTGTTGGAACTGCCATCCCCACCATTATCATTTTAAGGAACCTAAGTCTATCCTATCTAAAGGCATAACTCATGTTACATATAAACAGAATTGGATATCTCGTCCAATATATATGCTTTGCATATAGATACCTTGACTTTAAACTTGTTTTTCACCTTCTTCCTCAAAAATAGCATACCCACTCAAATAGATAGATTAACCTATATTGTACAGGACCTCATACTAAAGATGCATAACTAGATGTTCCATGACATTAAAAATTGTTGATGAGAATTTTTTTTCCCAACTTACACATTGTTTCAACAATTGAAACTCTTGCATTCTCCATATTGAAAGCACAAATCTCGAACATGCAAGAGGTATCCAACAATCAAAGCATTTGCATGAATTCCAAAATTTAAAGCTAATCTATCAAAGTCCTATAATGAAATCTAACCGAACCTACCAAAAATTGTACAAAGTCCAAAGCAATGTTAATTACTAAACCTACCAACTTTGATTTGTTGCATAAAGATGCCAAAAATTTCCAAAGTATTGATCTACTTACAATTCTCTAAGAGGCAAAAAAATCTACCATTCCTAAATGCCATTATTACAACTAACCAACATGAGCAAACCATATTTAGTCAAATGCAGAAACACTACAAAAAAAAGAAAAAGACAACATACCCCTTTCAAGATCAATATTGTGTTTGGCCAAATTGGACACTAACATATTTAGTCACAAATTTATGAACACTAAGTAAAATTTATCTATGAGCATACAATAACCTTTTTCATTTTTAAACTTCTTTTCAGCATTCCCAACATTCCTAAATTAACAAAGATTCACTCTCATTTTATTTCCCCATAAAAAGAAAAGAAAAGAAAGGAACGTCGCACACCAATAAGAGAAAAAGATGGAGACAGCGAACCAGTGGCGAAATGACGATAGCGAGGCCAAAAGATGTCAATGACCGTAGGGGAATAACAGTACAATGGTGTTATGGCGAGGGAAGCAATCTGCGACACTGTGTCGCCAAAAATGTGAGTGAGAGAGAGAGAGAGAGAGAGAGAGAGCAAAGGAACATACTAAAATTTGGTACTAATCCCCTGCTAATTCTTGTAAAAAATTTTGCTATTAGTGAGGGTACTTTTCCTCACCAACATCTTATCTAGCAAGGAACGTATAACCCAGCGAGGGAAATTTTTTTCACTAATTTGTTACTATGGCCTCGTAGATTTGGCACAAGCCTTGGCACATTTTTTCTCTCCAAACCCGAGGGATTCAAGGAGGGTATTACTGCCCGTCACTCTTTAACGAGGTATTGGCGAGAGATAGTGTTCCTTGCTGAATGCTCTAAATAAATGCCCATTTTCTTGTAACATAGCTTAGTGATGATATATTATAGATGACGTTGCATAGATTGTTCGGTCTGAAGTGAGTAATCCTAGTAGGTTGCTCCTCTTTGAGGAATATGAGGACAATTAGGGCATCGCAAATGCTAGGCTCGGTAGTAGCAGACCTGAAGACTTGTTTAACAAAATCAACAAGAGCGTCACCAACAATATGTCAAAATTTTTTGAAGGAGTAAGACTAGAAACAGTTCGGGCTTGGGGCCTTAAATCCGTTCATGTGCTTGACTGCATTCAGAACAACTTCGTCATCATTTCTTGCACATCCCATCCCTTTATAGTGGGACCCACTTCAAGGCCTAAGAGTTGGCCAATGGTGCCATTATCGCTTTTGAACGGGGACTTCAAATAAATAGTTCAAGGCATCAGTTTTGTTAACCGACTCATTAGTAGATCAGGTGGCTTCTTGAAGAGAGAGACTTTCAATTTTCCTTTTAACAATCATCTGAGTTAGTGTTTTTGTAACCAAATATAATCTATTACTCTCTAAATTCTTGAAATCACAGGACTTACTGAGCAAGAATATCTTTCAAATCATTGCGCAGTTAAATGAACGAAGATAAAAATGAGTGTAATAGTAGCCAAAGCAGGGGACATAAATGATGATGGTATCGGAATATTCATGTCGTTCATTTAGTAGTGATGAAGTAGTTTTATATGTTTTTTTCAAATGGAACAATAATTACACTCTTTTTGACCTAACTCATCATATAAGTTTCCTAAAAAATTATCAAATTCCATATCCGATTTAACTACCCTTATCATAGTTAAATTCGAATAGATCAGATGAAGTCACTCACAAGTATTGTAGAAAGTGTGATGATTGATTTATATAATTAACAGTATTTGATACGTGTTCCAATATGCTTAATTCTTAATTTAATAAACAAAACATTAAATGCAACTGTATTATAACATAAATTAGCACGGAGATAGTATAACCACTTGTTAGACTTAATTTTTTGAATTATTGACTTAACATTACAACTCAAAACATTTGTCTGTTATTAACTAACTATACTTTCAAAGCTCTTTTTGATCAGCGGTGTAGCATACTTAGATTTTAAAAAAGCCTTATTGGTAGTCCAGATGAATGGAAATGAAAAATTTTGAATAATATTTAGTTTATATTTATAATTATTTTTTAATAATATTTATTTTTATATTACTTTTTAAAAATAAAGATATAAAAGTTATTTTTCATCAACAAAATCACCTTTCTCCCTCTATTTTTAATTTTACTCTTAGCTTTTTGTATATTAAACAAACCCATATATCAAATAATATTCATGCATATTTGTTAGCCTTGTTGCTTGTTCAGTACTCTATGTACAGCAAGACATGCCTCAACGTTTCTTGTTGAATTAGGATTCTCTGCATAGATCAAATATGTGTAGAGAATGTTCAAAGGATTTACACTGTACAAATTAATAGTCTAGATTCTAAAAAAAAAAAATGGTTTTTGATGTTTTTTAAAAACTATAAATTTTTTTATATAAATTATCCAAAGAAAATTTAAATGGTTCAAATCTTTCAAATATTTTCTATCCAAACTTAGTCACGACAAAGAATCTGAACTAACTAACTCCCTGTTTATGGGATAGAGATAAAACATAATCTGATTGGTGTTTTTGAAAATGAGATAAAAAGGACAAAACAAAAGACGAACATACAATGATCTCAACTCAGTATGAACTTTGCACCCCCCCCCCCCCAAACCAAAAAAAAAAAAAGTGTAGCCTCAGGCCAGAGGCAGAGAGAATACATTAATGAGATGAGTCCCTTTTGTTCCCCCTTCCTTCTCCTTTAAATCTGAACTTCTAATTTTTGCCATCACATTTACAGTTTTCTGCATCCCTTCAAAGTTCAAACTATTACTTTTTATACCCGAAGTGGTGAGTCTTCTCGATCGTTACCTTTTCTCTCATTCTTGCACTTCATCATAAACGAAGTTAGGAATGTTTTGTTGGCCGGAACAAAATTTTCACATCCATTCTTCAATATCTAAGAGCTTATTTGATTGTCTAAATATTAGACATACAAAAGAGATCGTGAATATAGAAAATATATAGATAGAATAAAAAATGATACTTGTATTTTTATTTTAAAAAATAATAAAAAATAAATTTTATTAAGTGATAATTATAAAAATATATAAATATTATAAAAAAATTATATTACAGACCAAGACTATATTGTGATGGACAAACTAAACGAAATTTTAAAAAAATTTAGAATATTTTATGCTAGCTGCTATCACAATTTTGACATGTTCTATTAAAAAAAACACTTACGTACGGGTTCCCTATTCCCTGTTGCCAGCGATGCTGCCGCTAGTTTTGTGCCTAATGGGTGTTATTATGGCATTGCTCTGACTAAATTTATTCTTACGTAAGACTGGGAAGTAGATCTTTCATACATATATATATATATATATATATATATACACACACACACTAATTATTTTAAAATTAGATGATAAATACATTAATTCATAATTTTTTAATTTATTATTAGTTGAACTTATAATAATTAAATATATTTTTTTAAAATTTTATATATTAAAATTTTAATGTAACAAATAAATATTAATACATTTTAAATATTTGATTACTAATTCAATATTTTTTAAAATGTTTAAGAAATTATTTTTTAATTTAAAAAACAAAAATATCAATGATCAAAAGTTAAAATATTTAATATTAAAATTTTAGATTATATTAAAATTTCACTTATCATTAAAAAAATAAAAAAAGTGAATTATAATTTTGACTAAGCACCTTAATATTTAAAAAAAATATTATTAAAAAATTTGGTATAATAGAGAATAAACACTGAAAATAACTAAAAATATAACTTTTGTTTTTCTTATATTTTTTTTTCTTTATTTCAATCCTCTATTTCTTTTAGTGTCTTTTATTTTTAGTTTTTCATATCCATTTAAGATGAATTATTGTATTTTATAGAAAAAAAAATTTAAAAAGAAAAAAATTTCAACAACTAATTCAACCAAATTTTTATTGTTCGATTTTGATCAATTCAATTAATTTTGTATATATTTGACCAATTTTTTGATTAATTTATTTTTTAAGCTAATCAAACTAAACCAAAATTTAAGTCTTATTTAGTCCAGTTAGTCAAACAAGCTAGTTCAATCTCATTTTGAGAACTTTAATATATACCATTGGCTACCAGTATTCAAGGACTATATAGTACACTAATGGTTCTCTCCTTTTATTTTAAAAAATAATTTAATATAATTCTTAGACTTCCGAACACATATTAATATAGATATATTGCAAAGAAACTTGCAGGGGGCATAAAATTACCGTTTATATACGAAGTCGATGATTGTAAACTAGGCCCCTAGAAAGTGCCAGGTCATGATTTTTTGTTTGACAAAAAAATAAAATTGAAGGGAAGCCTGTTATTGCATTGATCGATATACATAGAAAAAAATCCAGATATTATAATTAATGATTAACTTGGCGAAGTTCGAAACGAGAAGCCCTAGGAAAGTTAAAAGGGAAATATTATATTAAGGCCTCTTTATTACCTTGTAATAAGGGTGTTCAGGTCCGCTGTTGATTTCAGGGTTATACTCATTTTTGAGATGAGATTTGAGTTTGATTTAAATGTTTTAAATTTTAAATATTTTTATTTTTTAATATAATTTTTTTGTAAGTTTGTAATTGAAAGATTATTTTTATTTTATATTTTACTTTTTTTAAACAAAAAAGTATCAAAATTTAAAAGAAAATAAATGAATATAAACCATTTAAATTTAATTTGATTTAAATAGTACAAATCAAATGAGCACTATCTGGTCATCCTAAAATAATGTGTTAATACTACCTCAGGAAAGAGGAGAGGAGTGTCCCGCAGAGAATACATCGCTACCTACTATTGATGTCTTAAGTAATGTATTAATATTACTTTGGTGTGTATTAACTTTTCTATTTAATAATAATAATAATTTGAACAAAGTAGTCAAACAAATAGCAAGGGCTTTCTTTGTGGGGACGCTTGAGGCTTTGTCAATCAAGACGACTGTGGTGCATGTGCTCAACAATTTACAACGAGAAAGAGTTAGTTTGTTTCAGTACGGACGGAGTTTGATGGGGAATAGGAGGTGACTCCTCCGCAAGTCGTAACTCGTGCAGCCTCTACTTATGGCTATTCATGACTGCATAAATTTACTGCGCAAATTGCTCTTAATCTGGACTGTTCAGCGAAGCAGGTTTTTCATCCACCGTTAAAATCATGCCACCTCAGCATTTTGGATTTTAACTTACCAAAAAAATAAAAAAACACAACATACCAGCGTCTCTCCTCTTTTGTCCTCTTTGATCTACCGTGCTTCAAGCCTATATGAAGGTCACATAATTATAAAATGTTTTTATATTAGTTAATAACTTGATATACCTTAAAGTTATGAGAAAAATAAATTTTAAAAGATTAAACTTTTAGGTGAGAATGTTTTAAGACTTAAGTATTATTTAATACATTTATTTTTGTCTAGTGTGAAATATTATATATCTTTTCAAAAGCCAACATTCAATACAGTTCACTTTAATTGTTTATTGTAGGTGGCTTTTGTTCTTATGATCCTGGACTCTTTTTGTAATATCTTATAATTTGATAACTGAAATAATTTTTAAAAAATAAAATAAAATAAATAAATAAGGTTAAAAAATTAAGAGTGGCCTAAAATCTAAGTCAAAATGACTAAATAGAATAAATTAGAAATTAGTAACAAAATTGTAATTTAAAAAAATTTAAAAACTTAAAAGAAAAGAGTTTTAAATAATAAAATTAAATTCACTAGAATTTTCAATGACTCTAAAAATTATAAAAACCGTTAGAATGGTTAAAATCCTTTTAGTATTAACTAAGACTGTCAGTTAACCCAAACTTTAACCAAACTATTCAAAAAGGTTTTAAATTCCAAAAAATTGAAAGTAAATTGTTTTAATAAACTAAATGACCCAAATTTTCATATGGAAAGAACAGTTCTTAAAAAGGATTCAAAATGAATTCAAACAAAAGATTTGAAATTAAGAGACATAATGAAAATTTTGTAATTGTTTTAAAAACCATTCTTTTTCTCTTATATAAGGTCACGCCACTGACACCTCAAAACTAGCTTAGAGCACTCAAAAATAGAACTAAGGAGGCATCAGAAGAAGTAAGGAAGGAGGGGGGAAAGAGCTTCATCTAAATAAGCTTATGTGCTAAATTTGCATATGATATTAGTACAAATCTTTTTTTACTCTTTCTCTTATTTCTTCTGGTGGTTTTGATTTCCTAAAAGAGGGAGTTTTGTGATTGAACCCATGAAGGAAGAAGCTTCTTTAAAGAAACCAATTGTACCATAATAATTTTCATTTAAAGCACTTTCAAATAGTATATAACTTAAGCTAAGAAAACTTGGCATGGATATAACTCTAGCCTAGGTGCAATTCAGCCAAGACAAGGGGGCTGAGTGAGAGGCTTAAATTTGATGAAACCATGGTAGAATTAGGGGTTTTGAAAGGTAAAGATTAAGATTATGCATTTAGAATTAACAAAGAATCTAAAGAATGGCTTATGGCTCACCTAGAGTTTTTGTTGCACCTTGGAAATTTTGGAACTCTAAGGAAATGTTTTAAGTTACTTAAGATCATATTCAAAGTAGGAAGAAGCCACGAACCTCCATATGCATTAAATTCCTAAGAGAAATCACAAAACTCTATGAAAGTTCTCTTTAAGGTCTGTCTCAACCTAGGCATAGTGTTTGGTATCTAAGAAGTTGTTTCAATAATTCTAAAATTATAAGTGGTCTAAATATGAATTATAGACACTAATTGACCATTGGAATAAATTTAGAAGCCTTATTTTAAAAGGTGAATTTTTAAGGTTCAATTAGGCCTTGAGAACCAACTTGGTGTTAAGCTCCTTAAATCATGTATGTGATGGCTCTAATGAGTTTTATTAGAATCATATGATTCGTATCAAGTGAAAATTTGAAGCCAAGAAGTTGAATTTTGGAAGTTGTTTCATTAGATATTTAAATAGGCCATATGTGCAACTAAAACCTTAGCTTGCATACATAAGGCTAATATGAGTATAAGTATGGTTCCATTAATGATTTTATATTTCATTTAACATATTTAGGCCAAACATGTGAAGCTTCATTCAAGTGTGGTGGTAGAGTCATGGAAGAGGAGAAAAACAAAAAGGAACTAATTGGAATTTTTGTGTCAAGTAGCTTTTCCTTCATTCTTGTATATGTATATTTGGTATGTTTGAGTGTTTTGGATTGCTTGTATGTATTGTTTGCAAATTATGTGGATTATTGATTACTTAATGATCATATGCAATTACATGACATTTATTTGTATTTTGAATTGCATTGGATTAGCTCTTGATAGGTGAGATTATGCCAAAAGACCCTTAATAATGATCGAAGTAAAGCTAAAAGTTCATTAGGAATGAGTGAGACTAAGTCAAATGTCTCAATTATGAGTGAAGTTAAGTTAAAAAATCCCTAAAAAAGAATAAAGCTAAAACAAAAATCTCTAATTATTGGGTGAGGTTAAACCAAAAGCCCTTAAAGCATGAAATTGCTTGTGATGAAGTCATGAGATCTCTAATGTATAAATATGATTTATATATGATTATATGACATGCATACTTGCATTCTTGCACTTGAGTAGACTATATATGTATGCTTGAATATTGGATTAGCTATTAGAATTCTTTGAATCTCACTTTTTTCATATTTATATTAACCCTGGCTAAATGGCTCTCAAGAAAATAAAAACAATGAACAAAAGTCTTGAGAAGAGTAACTTGACAATAGAATTTTATTTAAGCCATACTCTTGATTATATGATTATGTACTTTTATATTTTGGTGTATGAAAATGCAAACACATTTAAAAGTATGAAATTATACTGTAGAGACCAATTATAGATTGCAATATGTAATATAATGCAAACCTTGAATTTCTATATGTAATTGTGGATTCTTGGATGTGAAAAGGTAATTTTGAGTTGCATGAAAAATTTGATATGAAAGATAAGTCTTATATGCTATAATTATGGATTGAAATTTGCCCAAAATGAGAAATAACATTTTAAAGTTCAATTAGTACTACTTGGAATCAAATTTGGTTCATTTGAGTCACAAAAATGTTTATTTACCCTTGATAGCCTAAATGACCTTGTTTGGGACTAAGATTTGATATGCAATTAGATGATATTGAGAGCTTTTCATAGAGCTAAAAATCATAATTTTTGGGGCTCTATAAAATATCTTATAAATTTTTGAATTTGGCTAAATTATGTAAAATTCTACAGTATACTGTTCACATAGTGCATTTTTGGATTTCTTGATTTTTGAAGGACCACATGAACTCATTTTGATTTGAAATTTTTATAGTAGATAGCTCTCATCATAAGCTTTCTATAGACATCTAATTTGCATAAATTGAAATTATATAACTAAAGTTATAAATTTTTAAAATTTGTCTCATATTATGTCAAAGGAGGCTAAAAATGGTTATATGACTCTCCCATGCAAATAGAACATATCTTATGTTCAATTGAGTTAAACCAAATGTGTCTATGGAATTTATGGATTAAAGTGGAAGAAAATTTTTTTACCCCTCTAGTTTTATCTGACCTATAGAAAGCTTATAAAACCACTACAAAAAGTATTGATACAGTTGCATTTTGATGTTTTGCAAGTAAATGATATAAAGATAACTATAAGGAATGAGTATTCCTTTACCAAATCTGGAAATAAAATATTGTTAGCAAAGTAAACTATATTGTTAATAAGGTATAAAATATAGTTGACAAGATTAAAGATCTTGTTAACAAGATCTTGGATTTAGCAAAGAAAAATTTAGAACCTTGTCGATAGAATTTTTTACCTTATGACAATATATTCTTTAATTGAGAATCTTGGAGAAACCTAAGATCTAGGCAACTCCACCAGGATCTTATCAACAAGGTCTTAACTACAGAAAGATAAGATACATAATATAGAATGGTATGACACTTTTAGATATTTGATAACCTTTTTCAAGTTATTCTTTCATAAGTTACTCTCTCCACATTAGTTGTCTCTTAATAAAAATACCAAATGATATGACTTAGGCCTTTAAGCCTAACATTCTATCATGTTTCATAGTGAGAACAATTTAATTTTAAAATGTTAAAAGTGTATTTGAAATGTTGAAGCAAAGTTAAAAGTGATAAGAATATTTTGATCTATGAAATAGAAAGTATTAAGAAAATAAGATGTAAAATAACATATAATATAACATTTGGGATAAGTTACCCAATTTTTATGAGTAACTAATTTACTTTAATTAATATTCTCAAAAATCTTAATTAAAAAAATTAATACTACACCTAATTTTTTTTCAATTATAATTTCTTGAAAACCTAAAGAAATTTTTTAAAGACACCTTAAAGAGTTTTTAAAGTGAGATTACAATAATGTCCTTAGAAGTTATATATATAGATATGCAGCACAAGAAGGTGATAGTAATGTTGACGCTCACTTTCATGTTTAAATCTCCTACTTCTCCCATGCTTGTGTAGTGCTTGCTTCTTTTTAAAATGGCATTGTTTGGTTGCTTAAATCTTGAAGCGTTAAATCTTGAGCGTTTGTGCCATTGACATTTCAAGATGCAACATGTGGCCTCATTAATGAAAATTCATGCATTGTTTATAGTGTGATCTTATACGTCCATCCTCACGTAATCCTAGCTATCGATTCATTATACTTTAATGAAAAGGACCAAATGCATGCAAGCTACATCAGTAGGAAACATCCATCTTCTTCAATGTTTTCTCCTATTCCATTAAGGTGGGAAATTGAAGTTTTGGATTAATGGAATCTTCACCTTCATCCATCTTCTTTATCATTTTTTCTTGAGCATTTTCTCCTATTTGAAGCATTCTTTTGCAACTTTGTATCTTGCAAAGTTGGAATACTATACATAGCTATATGAAATCGGATAATATATATATATATATATGTATTTTGCAATATTTGAATTATTTCTTTAGAAAAGCTTGTATTTTGTAAAGTTTAATATTATTTATGTTTAATGATGAAGACAAGTTATAATAAATAAGTGCAAAGTTTAGAGCTTTTTGTGACATGCTTAGATTGAAAACAATAACTCCTCCATTTCTAATGCAATGAATAGATGAAGGCAGCAAACTAAATATTATACAAAAAGAATGCCATACTTTACATATTTTATTTTAGTCCTTGTTCTTATTTTAATCTTTAATAAAAGAATTAATTAATCAATCAATATCTTTAACTAAATTTTCTTTATTTTTGTAACTTGGTTATCCATTTGCATCCTCAAGTATAGATGTTTAACTATTGTCTTCTTATTGAAATAGTACTTATTTTAGTACATTGACACTTCTCAAGTAACCTTGTCAACCTTTCTTTTTTAAAGATCATTATATGAAGGGTGATTTGATGCATAGACTAGGTTTAGAATTTGACAAGCTGAAAGAATTATGAAAGTTTTGGGTTGCTTATGTAGGCCAAACTAGATTTGGGATAAAGAAACATATTTTTACTAGGAATAAGAAAGATGAGGAAATAATAATGTACAAATAGGCCTATTCTAAAGAGGACGTGTGAAAACAAGACAAAAAGGAATTTAAAATACACCGTCCTAAGACGACGACCAATTACAAAGCAAGAATGTGTGTTATATGAGTTGATGAAAAATATAAAATCAATATATTTGTTAAAGAGTATAATCACTAACTTCATCTTCTAGAAATAGTTCACATGTTGGCATCCTAACATAAATTAACTTAAGTTCAACCCTACAAGATCGACATGGTTGAGGATTTTGAGCTTCAACAAAAATCATCTTTTAAGCTTATGGCTATGTATGGTAAAGGTAGAGCTAATCTTAGCTATATTTGGTTGGATGCTAAAAATTACTTGAAGACTAAGAGGCAAAGAAGCATAGTGTATAAAAAATTATATCTTTGTTATGCTACTTCCAAGATTAATTGGCAAAAAATTTATCATTTATCATCCATATTAGATGGATATGGAAGAAAAGATTACAAATGTCTTTTGAGCTGATGTTAGAATATTGCTTGATTATGCCTATTTTGGTAAAGTGATGTCAATAAACACAACATATAATACAAATCGTGATCATATATAGCTAGGCATACTTTTAGGCTTTAATCACGAAAAAGGAGTGGTCATTTTATTGGTAGTGTTACTATATGACGAAATGACAAAGTTGTTCAAGTGGTTACTAAAGACTTTCTTAGAGGTTTATAAACAAAAATGGCCTCTGACAGTTTTTATTAAGCAATATCAAGTAATGGCATCGGTATTGCATGAAGTGCTTCTAGAGACAAAGCACAACTTATGCACATGACATTTGATGCAAAATGGCATCAAGCATATGAGAAATTTAATGAAAAGGGGATCAAACTTTTTTAGTGATTTTAAGAAGTGCATGTTTTAGTATGAAAAGGAGAGTCAGTTTAAGGAAGCATGAAGCTAGTTTCTTTCCACTTGCATGTGCATGAAAACATATAGCTAACTTCGATTTACAAAATAAAAGAGAAATAGGCATGGTGTCATGTAAAGAATGTTTTTACACTTGATATGCGGAGCATATAATTAAGTGAAAGTCTAAATGCAGATATTAAGACTATGATGAGACTAGATTTAGATATTAATCAATTTTTTAAGCACTTCAAACAGGTTATTGAGGGTATAGGGTATAACGAGTAGAAGCATGAGTTTGAGTCATGGGAAAAAATGCCCTGATTGGTTATGCAAAGTTCCCTAATGCTACAACAACTTTTTCTAGTTTTATATATCCTCTATCTTTGACTTGTTCCAAGAATAAAGGGATCTATGTAAAGCTACTTGTATTAAACACAAGAATGAGAGATCCATTATCTAATTGCAATGTTACTATGGATAATGAAGAGGGAGAATGGAGAGTTCGATTTGATACACACGACAGGTCAATTTTATGTAGTCGTTGAAAGTTTGAAACTTATGAAATACTATGTTACCATACTTTTAAAGTATATGATGTGAGAGCTGTGAAAAAGCTTCTTGAGCAATATATCATCAAGAGTTGGATTGAAGATGCAATAAGTGATTTCATTAATGATATTAGGAGAAATGAGGTCTAAGCAAATCTTAGACAAGAAAGTACATAACATTATAGGCAATTCTGTCTTATGATGATAACATTAGCAACTGCGGTGGCTAACTGTCTAGAAGCATTCTCCTTTGTACATAAATGGATTCTAGAGTTGAGCAAGCAAGAAACCAAGATTCGTTTTAGTTGAAAGAGTCTAAACACTTATAGTAATGTAAGCACAGCACCACCAAGGGCAAAGGGATTTAAAAAGAAGGATGGCATAAGGAAAAAGAAACAACCCACAAATTAGGTGAAGTATTTAATTAAGAGAAGAAGACAAACTGCATCACTAGACCAAGATTTAGAAAGTAATTAATCTTTGGTATGAAATTATACATATGTCTTTAATTTATTATTAATGTTCACATAATCTTAATGAATACTTTCTCTTTTAGGATAATCAAATATAAGCAAGCAACTCCAACACTGCACCTCAATCACCATATGCATCTTCATTTATGTCCCGCCCCCATTTGCATTGTATGCATGTTCTCAATAAGTTAAAAGTGATCTTACTTTTACTGAGATGTTACTGGTAAGAAAAGTGGATTCTTTAATACTTATAGCTTAATTCTTATTAATAAGTGATTATAGTGTAATTAATGTTATTTTATATTAAAGGCACCACTAAGTACTCCCATGTCATCACTTGATTTCCTAGAGTTTACTCAGGATATTTCATGTGGACCATAATTGAGTAAACATAATTAGGTTCGTAATAAATAATTCTAAAGAATGGCAATGAAATATGATATTTTATTGAAATCAATATGTTTATGTACACTGGGCTGGTTGGTATACCTTAATTAAGTATAAGTGCTTGTTCTTTGCATTGAATTTATAGTTTAAATCCCTAGTTATTTAGTGTACAAGTCCCTTTTCACTAACACTAAATTGTATTTCTTGCTTTTTTTTCTAAGAGACTATCAATCATATGACAAGCCTTTGTGAAAAGGTTAATGGGTTGTTTAAGAAGGAGGCATCTACAATTTATGGCTTTGTTAAGTGTACAAGTCCTTGTGTGTGTTCTTGCTTTCTTGATGCTTGTCTCCTGTTCTTTTGCTTAATCTTAGTTTTTGCATGTGCTCTCCTTGTAATTTGCTTTATGATTCATGCAACTCAAATTATACAACACAATATCCTATTCAAGCAATAAATTATACAATACAATATATAGTTGAATCATATTACTGTAGCTTCTTTTGATCTGTTGAAACAAATTTTATTAAAAGACTAGTGAATTAACTTTAGATGTAAACATTGTCATCAACAAGCGTTTCTCTCAGTAGTATTTATATGTTGTACATGACTCTTTTTCAAAATTTTACCCTTTCTATACGTTTGAACGTTGAACTCTATCCACTATCAATGATATGATTCCTTTTTTTTTTTTACCCAGTTATATGTCGTATATGACTCTTCTTCAAAGCTATTTTGCCAATTACTTGTATGTCATCCAAAGAAAAGAAAGGAAAAGACATCCCATGTCAAAAAAATAATATCTAAGCTAGTAAATTATAAAGGCATATGCAAAATAATCTATAAGTTTTTATTTCTTTCCTTTTACCTTTAACTAGCATTTTGATTTCTTGTTATGGGGGTGTGAGGACCTGTGTGCTTAAGTAAAATTTTACAAATTTAAAATAATAAAATTTTATATTTAAATATAATCTTAGTACATTAACACTTCTCATGGTGTTTGCCTTTGTGCATGATCAAAATTAAGAATATATAAAAGAAAAACTCAATTAACCTTGTCATTGTATGATTCCGCATTTTTTTTCCTTAGTTGTATATTTTATACAACTAGGTGAGCACAACTATGTTTGCAATAAATAGTTTGAAAAAATAGCAATGAAATATGAAATTTTATTGAAATCATTCTATTTATTACATTGAACTCATTAATATAACTTAAATTGAGTACAAATGCCTATTCAATGCATTGAAACTATAATATAAGCCAACAAGTCTATTTGTTTAGTATACAAGTCCTTATTCACTAGTACGAAATTGTTCTCATTTATTTTGCTAAGATACAATCAATCATATAACAAGCCTTTGTGAAAAGGTTGATGCTTTGTTAAAGAAGAAAATAGCTACATGTACAAGGGAATTGATGCTTTGTTGGTGCTTGTCTCTTGTTTTTTGCAATATCCTCTCCTTGTATCTTGCTTTATACTTCATGCAATTCAAACTATATAGCACAATAAAGTTAAGTAAAATCTTCTTGTTGAATCATATAGTTGGACTTTTTCTTTTTTGACTTCTCAATTTTGTACTGTATTAATCACAGGCATCATTATCAATGCAAAGTAAAGCTAATCTTACATCTTTATATAGTTTAAGGGCTATTGATTCTCATTCTGTATAAACCTAAAAATAATTGGGTAGATTCTATGAAAGCAATGTAGTTGCTCATATGTACACTACAAAACACTGCTTCTATTGAATAATTTTTTCAAGTCAACATCCATAACATTACATCAATCAAAGACTCTTCATTAAATAGAAAATACAACATATTTTAACATAACTAACAGCAAAAGCTAAATCACTAGGAAAACCTTATAAATCCAAGAAAATAAACAAAATCCCATAAAAGAATAACTTTAAGTAAGGTTTTTATTATGTTCATAGAAGAATAAATATTTTAAAGAAATTAACTTCACTTATACACTTCGGTGGATTTACATAGTAGTTGAACAAGGATACCTCTCAGTTGGAAAACAAATGGAAGAAAAGATTTACAAAATACAACTTGAATGTTTGATTTTAATAATCTTATCAAGTTTAAAGGAATACAACTTTCAATTATCTATTATAACATTATCATGTTTTCTCCTCAAGAATTGTATCAAATATGCAATGTCCAACACTAACATATCAAATAGGCTAAAAAGATATTTGAAAAAGCAATAATTATTATTATTTGCATAACCAATCATGTGTTTTAGAAAGATAGCTAACTATAAGAGCATATGAAAGAGTTCTCACTAATTAGTGCATTAGATTGATAAAAAGTTTAAAAGAAATAAGTTCACTAAAAAGGTACACAATACACATACACAATAAGACCCACTCCTTTTATGGCTGTAAATCCTTCCTTTTTGTTGCCAATAAGGAATATATGACTTGATATATGCAATCACTTTAATAGCAATGTAATGAATTTGCAAATGATGAGAACCATATGTTATGAAAACAAAAATAAGGTAATAAATCAACCATATAGTAGTTTACATACTCTTGTTATTTCACCCTTACTTCTCAAGGGATTATAGATAGCTAGTTAGCACAATCAAGACACTTGTTATGCGAAAGTCTTAAAAGTGTTTTATGAACTTTGTTTGTGTAATAAATGATTATATCTACATACAGATGAAGAATAATGCATCATATGTTACAATTAGGTATAAAAGATATAGATAATGGTCTATAAATATTCATGTTTCTTTCTTTCACCTTTTTTTTTTCTATCAAGTCCCAAGCAACATAAGAATTTGAGAAGGTAGAATATTTCAGTGACTAAGACTTATATCATGAAATTCATCTTGCATCAAACATGTAGATGCTATGAAGTTCTTATATTTAGATTTAGTTGATTTTTTCCTCATGGGGATTAATCTTAATTCTTTAATAATTACATTCTACTTGAAGTTGTCCTAACTTATTTCTTAATATATGTTTTTATATTTCAGTAGTATATGAGCATCTCGTCTCAATTCTCCTAAAATTGACAATACCTCAATCTAGACCATTAGAATGGAGCAAATTTTATGCATTAGTTAATATTGCTCTTTGTCCACTAGCTATTTTGTATGCCTACAATTCATTGATGTCATTTAGTTATCCCCTAGTTTTTCTCCTTCTCAACACTCATTTCCCCCTCTAGTTGGTAGTGTTCACAACAAGCTGCTCTCTTGTGCTTCTTCATAAGAGAATTAATATTGCAAATTTTGAGTTCCTAAAATTGGACCTCTAAATTTTTCAAACCTTCATATTTTAATAGAAAAAAAAAACTAAAATTAAATAGGCTATTACTTTCTACATTTTAAATATGTGAGAGTGAAATCAAAAGTGCTTACACTTCAAGCCTTTATCCAAATTGTAGGCTTATAAGGTCTATTAAGAGTAAATCAAACCTTGCTTGTTACAGATCTAAATTGGTTGAAGAAGATAAAGATATAATGCATAACATTTTCTCCATTTTTTGCACGACAAAATGGTTTGTTTTAAAGCTCATCTAGACAGTTACAATCACACAAAAATGGACATCCCAGATCTCTCCAAACTTAATGAAACAATTCATTTCATTGAAAAAGTAAGAAATGAGCAAGCAAGAGAATAGTAGGTGATCTGAACACCTCACTTTCACACAGACGTATGCTACAAAAGAAAATTACACCAAAAATGATTGTGTTTGCCACCAAAAGTCTGACCTTAACTATCAACCTTTTCCCTTTTAGGAGAATTCAAGCTCTCATTCAAAATTTTTAATATTTAAATGGTGTTCAAAATTTATATAGTAATAATATATTGTTTTAACTTAAATTCTAATCAATCCAATGACTAAAATTGAGAGATTTATAGGCTTTGTTCATTAAAAAATAGCAAAATTATTTTCTATTAATTTTTTAAAATTAAGTATATTTTTTTTATTAATAATATGGAAATTACAACAATACTAAAATATTTGTCTTTTATCTTTGTCATATAAACTTAGACAGACCTTAACATTAGTTAAAAGGTTAAGAACATTAAAACACCTAATATGAATATAATTTTTTAAAAATGAATTAAATTTAATTTGAAATATTAATTATGTGTTAATATAAAAATGATCACATGTTAGCAACAAATCATAGCCCATGAACAAGGGCTAAAGTTTAGGACTAATTGATAGAATTCAACTGAGGAACTTTAGCTAAAAAATATGAATCAATGACATGAGTTAGTCAAAGCTCCATTACTAGTTGAAGACCCACATTTCACATAACCAAATGAAGAAAATATGAAGGCATGGATCTAACAAAATAGCAACATCTAAAGACGGTTGAACAACATTTTTTAGTACCAAGCCATTAAGAAAGCATGAATGTAACGAATGAAAAAATGGCCTTGTGGAGAACGTGTATAGCCATAGATGATGGTATAAATTAGGAGCAAGGAACTCGTGCAAGACACATAAAAAACTTTCAAATAGCTTGCATTGTAATTTCATTTATTTTTAATCATTTATCAACTTTGTTTATTGATTTCTTTACAACTTTCTTTTTGCCATTTTTGACTTAATTTCTAGTCAAGTCATATTTGATTTACTTTAAATTATTTTTTTTTTTGTCAATTTCAAAGTTTGTATAGATCTTTACAATTAAATTGAGTAGTTATTGTCATTTGTAGATACTGTATTTTGAATTTTATGTAAGTTTGGTATTTTTATCTTAAGCTTAACAATGTTTAAGACTTAGGAGAACCTTCTTTCAAGGAGAGCTATGCCCTATCTTCTCTTTCCACCTATAAAATATGGACAAAGAGTTAGTTTTTTCAAGATCAATTTGATAGTTAGGTCACTTTCATTACCTAGTCAATTCCCTTTTTGACACGCCAAAATTGGCATGCTCGATAGGACCCACATAGTCACTAATAGTATCTCTATTTAAACTTATTCAAAGAAGAAATGTCATTTGAGGAAATTACACACCAACTAGAAAAGGGTATTGATGCCCTTTCTATAAAAAAGAAGCTTTCGGAGCTATCCATATCAATGATAATTACAATTTCTTCCTTGAAACATCATATGGTGAAAAGAATGCAGGAATGTAGACTGACTTTATTGGCCACTTTTTCTAAAACCATAAAGTAGTTAATGGTAAATGAGATGATAATGAATGTGAAAGAGAAAAACTTATTGCTTCAAAATATATTAAAGGGCAAGCATATGGTTCTACTACTAACACCTTTCTTAAAGCCTAAGTGTCGACCAATTGCTTTTAGTTGAGTTGTCTATCACTAGTTTTATGCGAATATATTCTTATGAGTGGCATTTATGGCTCAGCTAGGAAGACTTATTAATTTATTCATTGATTTTAGGCTTAATTTTATCTAAAATTACTTACCTTTGGATTTATTGGTGATTGAATGTGATTAGAGTTTAATTACACTTTTTCATCTAAAATAAGGACTAAATTGCAAGCATATTGTGTAGTTGGATTTTACTTGTAAATCGCCTAATTTTATGGCCAAATTGTGAATATAGAAAATCATAGTATAATTTGTAATTAGGAATTGTTTTTTGAGTTTTCATTAATTTATTTCTCATTTAGTGTTGTTTCTTTGTTTTGTAGGACTTGGGCTCAAAGAAATAAGGAAATCAAGCCTTGAGAGTAAAAAGATAAAAGTTTAGGGGCTAAAGTGCAAAATTACAAGAGTTTGGACAAAACTATCTAGTAGTCATAATTAGTCCATAAGTAGCATTTGACATATCTCTCTAAACATTCAGAAGAATTTCATGTTAGTGATAATGAAAAGGCTATCTTCTTAGATATGCCACCTCATTCGTTACAACGAGAAACATGTTGGTTGTAATGGGTGTCACTGATAGGCTTATAAATTGACTTCTAGGTGGCATTTTCAAAAGCTATGCTTTATTTTTAGAGTTCTTTTAGGATAGAAGAGGATTTTTCTACATTTTCTTAGAAAGTCCAAGTGAGAAGTGGAGATCTTGAAGAGGATTAGTGCAATCTTGTAGAGGATTGATCCAAATGAAAATTAAAGGTATCAGATTACTTTGTAGTTCTAGTTCTATTCATTCAATACTATTTTCTCCTTTTTCCTCACTGTTGAATTGTATTGTCTTAATTTTGTTAGGTTAATTTTTAGATTTATACTCTCAATTATGGATCTATGGATTATAGTGATGATTTCTTATAATTATTAGTGAGAGATTATTAGTGTAATTACAAGTTCTTAATGCTTTAATGTTGCTATGATTATGATTAGCTTAATTGTTGATGCATAAACATCTTATTAGGAGTCTATGAGTGAGATAATTAAGTTAATTGCTAAGATAACAATGTTGATTAAAGATTAATGAGTGTAAACATTTGACTAGGAGTCCATCAACTATTGATTAGCTTATGATGTGTAACTACTGGTTATCTACCATTCTAAATGTTTGATAAATAGTGGCTATGGTGAGTTAATTTGTGATTACATCCTATAGACTTTCTAAATTAAGTATCACCTTGAATTCAATGTCTTTAATGCTCCTAATAATCAAATCATGTTTAGATGCATCTTGTGGATGTCTCAATATGCTTAGGAAGCACAAGATTGTCATATCTCATAAAAAGCAATACCTTAGGAATTTGCCAACCTCAATTCACTTAGTAGCAAGAAAGAGCAAACATAATTAGGAAGCAATTAAGATATAATTCCATTTTTTAGTGTCTAGGTGTATTAGGCTAGAGAGTCTTGAGCCTTGCATGTAGTTAATAAGTACATGTAAGTAGAGTAGTTGTAGTTCATTACTATAGTTTTGGTTCTCTTATGACTAAGCTTGCTTAGGACATTAGGTTACTAAAATAACGATTAGGTTAAGATTTAGGATAGACTAACATTAGTCATTTAAATATTCATTCATCCTTGCTCTTTAAGCAAAACCTTAATCCTCATGGAACTTGATACTCAAACTCATAAAGTTCACTTTATTACTTAAGCAATCAGTATACTTGCTAGCTTAAGATTAAAACCCTTATCTTAAAAGTAATGCATCAATAGCCATGTTGTTTTACTTCCTCATCAAGTCTCTCTCCTAGAACAATTGGATATGACATGCCTAAGCTAATGTCAGCTATCATAATTTAACTACTTAATGGCCAACTGATGTATAAGGATTTCAAGCCAATAACACATAGCCAATCTTGTTTATAATGCTAGTCTAATAGGTAGGAACCCACCAACTAGTGCTTGGTATTGTCCTCACAATGCCATAATTTGGGCAGTTAGTATTGCTCTATTCTAATAATCAACAAGGTAGGTACTGTTAACAACATATATTATTTCATTTCAATACTTAATGGCATAGGCATTGTCAACAATAGGGATAATCATTCCATAAACTAATAGCCTCAGCACCGCTACTATCAATCTAACATCTTAGTAGATGCAATACAAAAATATCTTGAATATATGTTAAAGATGAAAGATAGATTAGTGTATAAGAAGCATTATCCAAATTGGTTAATTAAGGCCATGCCCTTGTCTAAAAGGGAGGAACCTCTAAGCTTCTTAACATTCTTTGAAGAGGATGGGCAATCTACCTTAAAGCACATAAAAAGGTTCTCAACTCAATGTGGTAAGGTCAATTATAATGAATTCGTTGCAACTATTTCCTTTATCTTTGACGTGCACAACATTCACTTAGTATGTAAATCTACCTTTCAATTATGTTCAAAGTTGGTATGATATGGAAAGGCTATTCCATTGAATAATTTTATTGAGCTAATTTGATGTCTTGGCTTTAAAAGAAAAGGTGGACGAGCAAGTCGAGGATTTTGTTAAATGTTTTTGAAAGCTAAAGAGTTGATGCAATACTCAATTACCTAAGAGTGAGGTAGCAAGAATAGCAACTGGAAGAATGCACCTAACACTCAAAGAGATGCCGATTGTTCAAGAGTTCTCTAATTTGATGGATCTAGCCACCATGGCATCCTAAATAAAGCAATTTATCAAGGAAAAGGAATGAAAAAAGGCATCAAGATTGTTGCCAAGGTGTTCTTTGAATTCTATAGTCGAGGCTAAAGAGAAGCTTATTGAGATGGATGAAGACAAATCAAATTCAATGAATATTAGTGCAACTAAGATTCAAGCTGGCAAGGAATATTCCTTCCCTACCTTGAAACCATCTACATGGAAAGAAGTCTAAAGAATAGAAACTATATAGTCTTTTCTCTTTGACATTACTAAAGTTAACAAGATTTTTGATCATCTATTGAGGAACAAGCAAATTGAGCTCTTAGATGGATAAAGGATTCTGTTAGTTAAGGAATTGAAAGGAAAAAAGTTATTGTAAGTGGCATAATTTTGACAGCCATATTACTAACAATTATAGTGTTTTTATAAATGCCAACTAAAAGGCTTTGAAAGAGGGATGATTTCAAGTTGCTAAAAAAGATATGAAAGTAAATACAAATCCATTCATAATAGCCATGTCCTTTAGTATAGTAAACTATAGTACATTCACTAACAGATTTAGTAAAGAGCTAACAAGCATACCTAGGTCATCCAAAGAAGTAGTTGCCAAAATTGACATTCCCAACTAATGTTGGAAGGAAAATAAGGTGCCTAAGCTCAATAACTCAATCAATTGGCCAAAGGTACACACTAAAGAAAAGGCAAAGGCCATGTAAATGTATTCGACAAGCTTGTCACCTTGCCATTATTAACCACAAAAGGAAGAAATAAAGGACTTAATGCTTGGACACATAGAAGGTAGGTATAGGAAGTGACCCAATGGTGGCATCCAATTAAAAGTCACCATTAAGGATGAATTTATGTAAGCCTCCCCAAAGTTTATGAGATGAGGATAACTCTAGTTAATGATAAATAGATGATGAATGAACTTAAGAAACTCAAGAACAAACACAAAAGAACTAACAAGGACCAAGTTGCATAGGTTGTAAAGAAGATGTGCAGCTAAGTTATGCAAAAGTATGCAAAGAATGATCCAAATGACACTACCAACCAAGAAATGGCTTAAGAAGGAGTTTAGTGACAACAACATTCCAATACATGAACTATTAAAGTCACTTTCAAATTAATCACTTGTGAATGTGATTAGAGTAATAATACCAAAGATCTTCTAGGTTAAAAAATCTTTGCCAATAGAGTTCGATGGGGATGTAGAAGCCTGATAACCTCTCTAAATTCATGCCTTTACAGTGCATTTTCCTTCAGCTGGGATTGACTTTTGGTGTATTTTTTGTATATAAAGTATACTCAAAATAGGAAAATGTGCATTTTTGATACCTGAGCTTAACTGATTCAATTTTAGTAAATTTTGCAAACTTTGACCTTAGTTTAGGAATATTTTGAGGTATTTATAATTCCATTCTTTTTGCAGATATAGCTGGGTTTCAAAGTCAATTGCTGAATACAAAGATGTTCGCCGCGGCCAATTAGTTAGTTCGCCGCGGCCAATTGTTGCGTGGAGGAAGAAGCAATCAGAGAGATATTCGCCGCGGCCAATTCTGTTGTTCGCCGCGGCCAATTTTTAGTTCAGAAAAGCTGTGCACACCCGAGAGCATTTCGCCGCGGCGAATAATATGTTAGCCGCGGCGAACTAATGTTTACTGAAACACTGCGTTTTGAGGTCTGAGGAACTCTAGGGTTGGATATATTCACAATTTTCGACCAGAGGAGGGATTCTTCGACTTCTGGGCAGTTCTGGGAGCTGGTGTGCTAGGGCTTGGAGTATGAAGAGTGGTTAGAGTCAAGGATTGAAGTTTCAAAGAGATTTGAAGTCATTTCCATCGGTTTTTCTGACCCTCTCCTTCTCCTTTGCTTGTATTCTGCTATGGGTTTGATCTCAATGGTTTTTGTAAACGTGTAGCTGAATATGAGTAGCTAACTATTTGTTCTAGGATTATCTTGAACCCTTGTATGGAGTAACATCTGAACTCTCTTCCGCCTCCATTGATTAATGATATATATATGTGCTGATTTTACTTCATTTGTAATGCTTCCGGTTGATTGGCCAATAATCGGTTGTGTGTTTGCTTGAGTGAAGCTTGAGAGAGCTAGCTTGAGTGTTGAACTTGAGTTAAATCATGCAAGAACTTGAAATTAGGAATTGAATGGACGGTTTAGTTGGTGAAGTAGAAATACACTCATTAACCTTGTATAGTCAAACTTGGGTCAGAGCTTAAAATTAGAGTTTCCTTAGTTGAAAGAGAGATTTAACAACTAATGGGATTAAATACTTGTTTAGGACTTGAGAGAGCCTTTACAAGTAGTAAATGAGTCCCCGACTAGTGCATATAGTTGTTGATTATTGTGGGTGAGAGGAGATTATTCTTGTGCTATGAGATACAAAGGGGGAGAGATAATCCTAGATCCCTTACAAACTTGGAGTTGAACAGAATCTTTTAACGCATTTATACATTCATTTGAAAAGTTAACTCTTTTACGTGCACCCATCTTCATTACACGATTGTTCTGCTCAACCTAGTTTAAAACATAAATTTAATGACTAATCCATTTCAACTTCAATCCTCGTGGGAACGATAATCTTTTTATACTACTTTGTCACGGCCCGTGCACTTGCGGAATAAGCTGTTTGGAGTGAACAAGTTTTTGGCGCCGTTGCCGGGGACTGAAAGTTGAAATTTCTCTAGTTATTCATTGAATTGATGTTAGGAAATTACGTTTGAGCGGGTGTCTAAAATGGTAAATAGTTTTTTTATTCATCAAGTAGTATTTTTATTTTGTTTTATTTTATCCTCATTTTTATTTATTTATTTTATTTTTCTGTAAGTAGTTGATACTTGTTGGAGTGTTTTCTCATCAGGTACTTTTCTTGGATCTCGCGCATGCAAGGATTGCATCCAGACGGTCTTGAAATCCTTTTGGATATAGAAGATATTTTTGAAAGAGCTAACCCAGAGCCCGAAGCGACCCCACAACCTGCGATGGCTGACATGGACGAAAATGACCTGTATACATTGGATGATTTTCTCAATCGAGAAGCACAGAGCTATCACTCTAGTATTCGGATGCCGGACATTCAAGCTAGAAACTTTGAGGTTAAACAAGTTATGCTTCAAATGCTGCAGATGAATGGTTTGTTTGGGGGTAATTATAATGAAGATCCTAATGTACACCTTAGCAAGTTTATTGAGGTGTGTGAGTCCTTCAAACAAAATGGAGTATCCAAGGATGCATTAAGGCTGAGGCTGTTTCCTATGACCTTGAAAGATAAAGCTAAGGCATGGCTAAACTCTCTACCAGGGCAATCCATTGGCACATGGGAAGACTTAGTGTCCAGATTCAAGGCAAGGTTTATTCCTCGAGGGCGAAGAGCAACTATGAGAGGGGAAATCTTAAATTTTGAGCAACAACCTGGGGAGATGTTTCATGAAGCATGGGAGAGGTTTAAGGAGTTGTGTAGGACATGCCCGAATCATGAACAGAAAAAGTATGTACTCATGGAAGCATTTTGGAATGGTCTTGATGAAGATGCAAAAAGAATGTTGGATAATGCCTCTAGTGGAGGAATTGGGAAGATGAAGGTAAATGAGCTTTATAACTTGTATGATGATATGGCTTCCAATACCATGCAATATGCATCAGGTAGGAGATCATCTCAAAGAAGAGGGCAACCTTCTAGTCCATCGAATGATATTGCAGCACAGCTTGAAGCAATGAATAGAAGGTTTGACAGCTTAGAGCTTCAGATGAAGAAACCCAACCCCATGGGAGTTCATGCTGTACAACCATCAGCTACTGTTTGTGATCACTGTGGAGAGGGACACTTATCTGAACAATGTCATTACACATTAGAGTCTGTGAATTACATGAACAATGCTCAGCGGAGTCAACAGAACAATCCGTATTCTCAAACATACAATCCAGGGTGGAGAAATCACCCGAACTTTTCATGGAGTCAAGGTCCAAAATTGAATCAGGCTTCCTCATCAGGTGCAAGACCAGCTCAACCTCCCGGATTTCAAATGCCATCGAGACAAATCCCCATTAAAGAAGAAGAGTCTAAGATGGAGAAAATGTTAGCTCAGATTCTAGCTAATCAAGAAACTCAGAGGGTTGAAACAAAAACCACTTTCTCTTTGCATGACACAGCTATTAAGAACTTGGAAGTGCAAGTGGGGCAATTAGCCTCCCAACTGAACGCTATGTCAAGGGGAAATCTCCCTAGTGATACTATTCCCAATCCTAGAAGGGAGGGCAAGGATGAGTGTAACGCCATCACCTTGAGAAGCGGTAAGGTTTTGCCAAATGTTTCCCAGCCTAAAATGAAACTTAGTGAGGCAGAAGAGGAAGGGACCTCCTCTTCTAAAGAGGAGGATGCAGAGGAGCCAAAAGTGAATGACAAGGAGTATGGGAATAGCGAAGGAAAGAAGAGTGAAGAGAAGAAAATACAATCAGAAACTCAGATTCCACCGCTGCCTTTCCCTAGGCGATTCAAGAAGCAAACGGAAGATAACCACTACAAGAAGTTCTTGGATACATTTAAGCAGCTGCATATCAATATCCCACTTCTGGAAGCTTTGGAACAGATGCCCAAATATGCAAAATTCATGAAAGATGCACTATCCAGGAAAAGGAGATTTCAAGAACATGAAGTAGTGGCATTAACAAAAAGTAGTTCAGATTTCATTAAAGAATTACCACAAAAGAAGGGTGACCCGGGAAGTTTCACTATTCCCTGTCACATTGGAACAACGTTCACGGTTAAGGCATTATGTGATTTGGGAGCAAGCATTAATTTAATGCCCTTATCTATTTTCAAGAAGCTCCAGTTGGGTGAAGCAAGGCCGACTACGGTTACTTTACAACTTGCCGATAGAAGTTTGGCATATCCTCGAGGAATCATTGAGGATGTCTTGGTGAAAGTTGATAAATTCATACTTCCAGCGGATTTTATTGTTCTTGATTGTGAAGTTGATCGAGAAATTCCTATCATTCTCGGAAGACCCTTCCTAGCTACTGGCAAAGCTCTCATTGATGTGGAGAAAGGAGAAATCACCATGAGAGTTGGTAAAGAGCAAGTGACGTTCAATATGTTCAAGACTCTCAAATTGCCAGATGAGCCGGAACACTGTTTCTATCTAGATATGATAGACCATATAATTCACTATGAATCCCAACGATCTATGATCGAAGGCAACAGTGGGACACTTTCACTACAAATTGAGCAAGATGAGGAGGGAGAGAAAGAATGTGTCACGATGGTGAGCGCTACCCCTATCATTCCTCCATCTAAGTTGAAGTTTGAAACTCTAGACTTGACTTCAAATAATAGACCTCAATTAAAGCCATCCATTGTGGAGCCACCTCAATTGGAGTTAAAGGCACTCCCAGCACATCTAAAATATGCCTTCTTGGGAGAATCAAATACCTTACCAGTCATCATTGCTGCTAATCTAGCCATGGAGAAAGAGTGGAAGCTCTTAAAAGTACTACAAGAGCATAAGAAGGCGATGGGATGGAGCATAGCGGATATCAAGGGTATCAGCCCTTCAATTTGCATGCACAAAATCTTTTTGGAAGACAACCAGAGACCTTCTATAGAGCACCAACGGAGATTGAATCCTAATATGAAGGAAGTGGTGAAAAAAGAAATTCTTAAATGGCTAGATGCGGGTATCATATATCCTATTTCAGATAGCTCTTGGGTGAGCCCAGTTCAATGTGTACCAAAAAAAGGGGGCATAACTGTAGTGGCTAACATTCAAAATGAGCTCATTCCTACCCGCACAGTAACTGGATGGAGGGTTTGTATGGATTATCGCAAACTAAACGCCGCAACTCGAAAAGACCATTTCCCTTTGCCTTTCATTGATCAGATGTTAGATAGACTAGCCGGAAGGGAATTTTTCTGTTTTCTGGATGGATATTCGGGGTACAACCAAATTGCAATTGCCCCAGAAGACCAAGAGAAAACGACCTTCACATGTCCTTATGGTACCTTTGCATTCAGAAGGATGCCATTCGGCTTATGTAACGCGCCGGCAACATTTCAGAGATGCATGATCTCCATATTTTCTGATATGATTGAACAATCTATGGAGGTTTTTATGGATGATTTTTCAGTATTTGGTGACTCATTTGATGATTGTCTCCATAATTTAGATGCCGTGTTGCAGCGTTGTGAAGAGAATAACTTGGTGCTCAATTGGGAAAAATGTCATTTTATGGTGCAAGAGGGCGTTGTGCTAGGCCATAGAGTATCCAAGGGAGGATTGGAAGTGGATAAAGCCAAGATTTCCATCATCGAGCAACTACCTCCACCTACTTCGGTCAAAGGTGTGAGGAGCTTTCTGGGCCACGCCGGTTTTTACCGCCGTTTCATCAAGGATTTCTCCAAGATCACCAAACCTCTGTGTAGATTGCTTGAGAAAGATGTTGAGTTTAAGTTCAATGATGCCTGTGAGCAAGCCTTTGAAGAATTAAAAAGAAGGTTGATCACCGCACCCATAATGACCGCACCTAATTGGAGCTTGCCATTCATTATAATGTGCGATGCAAGTGACTATGCTGTGGGCGCAGTCTTAGGTCAAAAATGGGATAAAATTTTTCACCCTATCTACTATGCTAGCAAGACCTTGGATGAAGCTCAGGAGAACTACACCACTACTGAGAAGGAAATGCTAGCAGTGGTATTTGCTTGTGATAAGTTCAGGGCATATATTGTGGGATCCAAAGTGACGGTGTTCACTGACCATTCAGCCCTGAAATACCTATTAAGCAAGAAAGAGTCTAAAGCCAGATTAATTAGATGGGTGCTCTTGTTGCAAGAATTTGACTTAGAAATTGTGGATAGAAAAGGTTGCGAAAATCAAGTGGCTGATCATCTCTCTCGGTTGAGTACTGAAGTTCAACCAGGATGGGCCCAGAATATTAAGGAAGCATTCCCTGATGAGCAATTGTTGAACATTCAGCACGCTCTAGATCCGTGGTATGCGGACATTGTTAATTATCTGGTGTGCGGTGTATCCCCCCCTAATCTGAATCAGAATCAAATGAAGCGGTTCTTGCATGATTCGAAGCATTATTTCTGGGATGAACCATACTTGTTTCGGCGGTGTACGGATCACATTCTAAGGAGGTGTATACCGGAAGAAGAGCAAGGAGCAATCTTGCAAAGTTGCCACTCCTCGGAGTATGGAGGCCATTTTGGAGGGGAGAAAACAACAGCCAAAATCTTACAGAGTGGTTTCTACTGGCCTACTCTATTCAGAGATGCATATACATTCGTTCTTCAGTGTGACCGATGCCAACGTGGGGGGAATATATCCAGGAGAAATGAAATGCCGCTTTCGAATATGCTGGAGGTGGAATTGTTTGATGTATGGGGCATAGACTTCATGGGACCTTTTCCGAATTCATTTGGAAATCAATACATTCTGGTGGCAGTGGATTATGTATCCAAATGGGTAGAAGCTGTTGCTAGTGCCACAAATGATGCAAGAACGGTGCTCAAGTTTTTAAAAAAGAATATTTTCACCCGATTCGGATCACCGAGAGCCATTATCAGCGATGGGGGATCGCATTTTTGTAATAGCCAATTTCAGTCCCTTTTGAAGAAGTATGGAGTGAAGCATAAAGTGGCGTTAGCTTATCATCCCCAGACCAATGGACAAGCTGAGATTTCCAACCGAGAAATAAAAACCATCCTAGAGAAAACGGTAGGGGTGTCAAGAAAAGACTGGTCCTCAAAACTTGATGATGCATTGTGGGCTTATCGGACAGCTTTCAAGACCCCCATTGGTATGTCACCGTATAAGTTGGTGTTTGGAAAAGCTTGCCATCTGCCAGTTGAATTAGAGCATGGTGCTTACTGGGCGATCAAGAAGCTGAATCTGGACTTCAGAGCGGCAAGTGAGAAGAGACTCCTTCAACTCAATGAATTGGATGAATTCAGAATGTATGCGTATGAAAATTCAAGGGTCTATAAAGAAAAGACCAAACTGCACCATGACAGAAAAATCACTCCCAAAGCATTTGAGCCGGGACAACATGTTTTGCTATACAACTCTCGTCTTCGACTCTTTCCTGGGAAGTTGAAATCAAGGTGGTCAGGCCCTTTCACGGTGGTCGAAGTCTTTCCCCATGGAGCAGTTGAGTTGGTGAGCAATTCTGGTGAAAAGTTCAAGGTGAATGGCCAACGATTGAAACACTATTGGGGAGGACATGTAGATCGTCGCACCTCCACTTTCCACCTTGCTGATTCCAAGTGAACAATTGATGAGTCCGGCTGAAGACTATAAAGAAAGCGCTTCTTGGGAGGCAACCCAAGCTCTTCACTTTGCCTTTGTGTCTTGTTTTTGTAGATTTTAGTGTCTAGTAGAGTTTTATGTGTTTTCCCTTGCTTTGTAGGTTAACTCCTCAGTTGGAACCGATGTCCAAAACAGAGTAATCTCACTGAAAGCATTAAATTCAAGGAACATGCTCAAACAAAAGTTTTCAGGGAAGTGCCCCCAGTCAAGTTATATTGCTTTCTAATATGCATGAATTCCTATGGTTGAGGTGCCACTAGCTGATAAGTCAGATATGATGTTTGTAGTGATTGATTGATTCGCTAACTCATGGTTTCTTTTTGAATTCAGTATTGGCCCCTTAGGGATTTTTGCCAAAATCATGCATGCTTAAGTTGAATGTAAAGACTCAGTAAAATGATATGTGTGGGAGCAAGCAAAACAGAGTTGTGATTAAGTTACATGCATCTATCATGTTAGTTTTACTGTGAAGAGAGGGAGTGTGCATGAACAGATAACTGAACTGTATTCGCCGCGGCCAAAACATCAATTAGCCGCGGCTAACATTGTTCTGGATTTCACAGCCAGCCCGAAAGAAATTTGGCCGCGGCGAGAACACAAATTGGCCGCGGCTAATTTCTCATGAGAGATAGCCCAGTAGGTCAGCCAGAGGACAATTCGCCGCGGCAAATAGACAATTGGCCGCGGCTAAATAGCGTGTCCTGGATCTCTGGCTTGCACAGAGCCATATTGGCCGCGGCGAATTAAAATTTGGCCGCGGCCAAACATCAGCTGAGGCCCGAAAATTACCTGCTTCCCTCCCTCTTTTGCCCTCATAATTCTCTCCTAATTCCAGCACTGCCCCGTCGAATCTGTCTCAAATTCTGTCTAGGTTCATTAGGTCATTTTCCCCCTCCACTTGGATTCCCTAATCTACCCTTCACTCAACCCTAACTCCCCCTTCTCATCTCATTTCCCCCATTCCCTCTCTGCCGTCGCCGTATGCTCCCCCTCCCCTGCTTCCGTCGCCATTTCACCATTCTCCTCTGCCGTGGCCTCCCCTCTGCGTTTCCCACATCTTCCCATCTCCCACACAACGCCATAGCGACGCCATAGTGAGTTCCTCATCCCCCGAGGCTCCTTCCTTCCTCCTCTTCGTGTTACCCCCCCATTGTTTTCGAGTTCCCTCTCTTTTGGTAAGTCTCCCACATTCTCTGTTTTCTTTTTTTTTTTTCTTTCTTTTCTCATCAGAAGTGGCTGCTGAGGGCTGTGTTTTTGTTGTCCTGCTATTTCATGAATGCGTGATATGCTGAAATTTGTTGAAGTGTTCTGATTAGAGTCTGCTTACCTGGTTCTGATTTGCTATCCTGTCGTAGAGCTATCCTACTGACTTTTGTAATTCCTGTTGATATTTACTACTGAGCTGGGAGTTTGTTATTTCTGAAAATGAATTGGTGTGCTGCTGGACTCTAAATTGTATAGGCATATGCAGATTGTAGTTCTATTTTATTGTTCAGATATACTGCTAGGCATGTAGAATGTACAGAGGAGCTAAATTGTTGAATTACATTGGTTAGGACAGAACCCTATCCTATTATCCTGTTGATGCATGAATTGGGTATGGTTCCGATATTCTGATATTTTGGATGAAGCCCTGCTGAATTTAAATTATAGCTACATACGGGGTTTTTGTGTCTATTTTTGATTTTGCTTTTGTTTTAGTGCTCGGTTCCCTGAACTTTTGGTTGTTCACTGGGCAGGTACTCTGTGCTTTTGCAGGCTGCCATGGCTCCCAAACGATCTCGTCCCAGTGCTTCGCATCACTCAGAGCAAGAGTCTCCAGCTGCCATTAAGGAGAGAGTCCAGAGCCGTCCCATTCGGTCAGAACGAGAATTCCCTTACACAACTGATTGGGCCTTTTGCGTCATTGCAGATCAGACCTATCACCTCCGCCCCCTGATGGGTGACAAGCCGGGTGGAAACGCTGCTATTGTTAGAGACTTTTATACCCAAGCCGCCATTACCATCAGTTTAAAGTGCCGAGTGCGAGGGGTTCAAGTTAACATTTCCGAGGAGGCCATCCGCACATTCTACCAACTACCGGAGGTAGCGGAGTGCCGTTATGCATACTTAATGCAGCACAAAGACGAGATCCCCTTTAATAACATTGCTTCATTTTTGGATTATGAGGGGCGAGTGTTGTGGAAGGTCCCTCGTGGTGGTCAGCGATATCTGGAGCGGAAGAGATTGCGCAGAGATGCCAAGTTCTGGCTCCATTTTGTGTCCTTCAACATCCTTCCGACCTCACATTTGAGTGATGCCACGTGGGAGAAGGCCCTCCTCATTTACTTACTGATGAACCAACAGCCGGTGGACATTGCTGCTGTCATGTATCACAGCCTTGAAGCGGCCATAGTGGATCATTCTTGCGCCATTGTCTTTCCCCACTTCATTCTTCAGTGGTGTCTTCAAGCCGGGGTGAAAGGAAGAGCCAATGAGGAAGTGTTCGTGGCCCCCATGCTCTTCAACTACAGAGCGATCAAATCCCCCCGTAGGGCACCTCAAGACCCAGGAGCCGACCAGCCAGATCCTGACGTGATGGAAGAGGAGGCTCCCATCCCGGATATTCCAGCTGGAGAGGAGTCGAGCTTTGCACAGTCGGATGACCTGTGGAGGGCCAGTGTCGATAGCCGTCTGGAGCTGTTGATGGGTAAGGTAGATGGTATCGCTGATGATGTGACTCAGATTCGGCTTCAGCTGCAGCGCCTATTGCCCCATTTCACTGCTGAGCCCTCTGGAGCTAGGGATGACGAAAACCCCAGCGGGAACCAGCCTGATGAGCCTTGATTTTATTTTCTGTCTTTACTAGTTTTCTGTTTTTATTTTCCTGTGGCTTATTTGGTTCTTTAATTTCTGTTTGCATCTAGTTCTTGACACTACAGTGGTGGTTATCTAGTTAGATATAGTTGTTTACAATTGTTGGAATTAGTTGGATTTCAATATCTGTTCCTTGCGGCTGGTAAGCTTAGTTTTTAGTTGTTTGCCCTGTTCACATTTTGATGAGTGTCGATGGCTCTAGTCTCTTGTGTAGCTATCTGTTTTTGTGTGGGTGGTAGTTGCATGAGAGTTGACCCTTTTTCCTCTATAATTTTCAGTGAGGACACTGTCCATTCTAAGTTTGGGGGTGAGGGTATCCCTTTCTGTTGCTGATTAGGCAAGATTTTAATTGTGATTCTTAGACTTTTACTTGGACATTATTTAATTCTGGTGTCAGGTTGCTGAACGGCCCCTTGAATGGATTGTGTGGGTCCAATGATTATGAGTTGCTTAAATTATACGCTTGACAGGAAATTTTGGAATTGGTTGTTAGTGCTTGAGTCATAGATTAATGCATTGTTTCGATAAAGTTTTTGTGCACAAACGTTGGGGTATTATTTGAAAGCTCTTGTCTTGGAAAAAGGGTAACAAATTAGTGTATATGTTCTTTCTCAATTTCAAAACTCTAGAACCATTCTTGAATCTCCTTGAAATGATCTAATGACTTCACTTGATTTTGAAACATGATTTGGGCAGTATTTAAATGCGTTTGTGCCTTTCCAGCTGACCTTTGTTAACTATATCTCCCTTTGAACCTACCATTTGAGCCTACTTCAAAAAAAAAAAAAAAAAAACCATATAAACTTTTATTTGAATTCGTGCATCAGACTTATATCCCAAAAACCTGAAAAACCATGATCCCACCATGAACTTGAGATAATGGATTAGTGCTTGATAAGTTGGAAGGGGTAGGATGCTACATTCTGATAAACTCAGATTATAGGAATAAGAATGATAAATAGTCTGTAACTATTTGCACTCTAGTGATTTTACTTCAAAAAAAAAAAAAAAGAAGAAGAAGAAAGAAAGATAGAATTTATTTTTCAATGAGTCTAAGTGCATTTAGAGCTGAAAATAAGTTTGGGGGAGATGTAATATTTTGGAAGAACACTTGAAATGTAGAAAAGAAAACAGAATCTTGCATTACTATTCATCTCAAGTAATTTGTGTACTCTATTCTCCCTCCTTTCATTTAGCCCTTACCTTGGCCACATTACAAGCCTTAAAGTCCTAATGATTTCGAAATTCTTGTAAGGTCAAATGTATGATGGAGAGGGAAGAAAAGTTTTGGCATATGAAGTATTGTTGTTGAGGTAGTATATATATACATTGAAGTGTGATTTTTATTCTGGACAATTGTTGGAAAATGGTACCTTAACCAATCACACACACACGTGTTAGAAAGCTTTGCATTGCGCTGTGAATTTGGCAGCTCTCTCCACTCTATTTTCTCCTGTCTTGCTTATCATGAGTAGCAACTGATGAGGATTATACCTTGCAATACATGTTATTTGGGTGATTCTTGAAATCTGGCTACTCCGTCATTTTGTTTTACTCGAGGACGAGTAAAAGTCTAAGTTTGGGGGTGTGATAACCTCTCTAAATTCATGCCTTTACAGTGCATTTTCCTTCAGCTGGGATTGACTTTTGGTGTATTTTTTGTATATAAAGTATACTCAAAATAGGAAAATGTGCATTTTTGATACCTGAGCTTAACTGATTCAATTTTAGTAAATTTTGCAAACTTTGACCTTAGTTTAGGAATATTTTGAGGTATTTATAATTCCATTCTTTTTGCAGATATAGCTGGGTTTCAAAGTCAATTGCTGAATACAAAGATGTTCGCCGCGGCCAATTAGTTAGTTCGCCGCGGCCAATTGTTGCGTGGAGGAAGAAGCAATCAGAGAGATATTCGCCGCGGCCAATTCTGTTGTTCGCCGCGGCCAATTTTTAGTTCAGAAAAGCTGTGCACACCCGAGAGCATTTCGCCGCGGCGAATAATATGTTAGCCGCGGCGAACTAATGTTTACTGAAACACTGCGTTTTGAGGTCTGAGGAACTCTAGGGTTGGATATATTCACAATTTTCGACCAGAGGAGGGATTCTTCGACTTCTGGGCAGTTCTGGGAGCTGGTGTGCTAGGGCTTGGAGTATGAAGAGTGGTTAGAGTCAAGGATTGAAGTTTCAAAGAGATTTGAAGTCATTTCCATCGGTTTTTCTGACCCTCTCCTTCTCCTTTGCTTGTATTCTGCTATGGGTTTGATCTCAATGGTTTTTGTAAACGTGTAGCTGAATATGAGTAGCTAACTATTTGTTCTAGGATTATCTTGAACCCTTGTATGGAGTAACATCTGAACTCTCTTCCGCCTCCATTGATTAATGATATATATATGTGCTGATTTTACTTCATTTGTAATGCTTCCGGTTGATTGGCCAATAATCGGTTGTGTGTTTGCTTGAGTGAAGCTTGAGAGAGCTAGCTTGAGTGTTGAACTTGAGTTAAATCATGCAAGAACTTGAAATTAGGAATTGAATGGACGGTTTAGTTGGTGAGGTAGAAATACACTCATTAACCTTGTATAGTCAAACTTGGGTCAGAGCTTAAAATTAGAGTTTCCTTAGTTGAAAGAGAGATTTAACAACTAATGGGATTAAATACTTGTTTAGGACTTGAGAGAGCCTTTACAAGTAGTAAATGAGTCCCCGACTAGTGCATATAGTTGTTGATTATTGTGGGTGAGAGGAGATTATTCTTGTGCTATGAGATACAAAGGGGGAGAGATAATCCTAGATCCCTTACAAACTTGGAGTTGAACAGAATCTTTTAACGCATTTATACATTCATTTGAAAAGTTAACTCTTTTACGTGCACCCATCTTCATTACACGATTGTTCTGCTCAACCTAGTTTAAAACATAAATTTAATGACTAATCCATTTCAACTTCAATCCTCGTGGGAACGATAATCTTTTTATACTACTTTGTCACGGCCCGTGCACTTGCGGAATAAGCTGTTTGGAGTGAACAAAGCCTTAGAGCTAGAATAAGCTAAATTAGCCAATGGGGGAATGGCCAAAGTAGTATTCAAGAAAGCAAAAGAAGTCATGGCTAAACATTTGAAACCCTTGCACATTAAGGTCTTAATCAATGTTGAATTTGTCAACTAAGTATCTATTGATGTTAAAGTGGCAATTATTGTCATACTAATGTTTATGCAAGAAAAGCTAAGAAAGATCTTATCAAAATAAACACAGTGATGACAAATTTTACTAGTAGGCTTACACCAGTTAAAAAGATGTTACTAGTGTAGCTCTCAGTGGGAAGAAGACCTTTACTGCCATATTTTTTATGGTGGAAGGAAAGATATCCTACACATTACTTCTAAGGTGATATTGGATACATGCCAATTACTGCATGCCATCAACCTCACATATTAGCTTTTGATTTATTAGAACAAAGGGGACTAGATATTGTAAAGGTTGATGACATACTCTTCTTGACTAAAATTGGAATGGTAGATGCATTACATTATACTTGTAATATGCAATAGATAATCACACCTTTAGATGTAGAACCTCTAGATTTACAATTAGATCCTACCGTCACATGCCAACTAGCAACAAATGGTCTTTCTTTCAAGACCAGCATCACCAAGGTCGACATATGGCCTAATAGCCAAAAAAGCAATGAATGAGACCATTAGAGTAGTCAAAAGAGTTATACTTCCATATAGTAACAAGAGGGCTCCACATTAGCCAGCTAAGAATTAATGAGGTTGATGTGGCCTTTTTGAAATCTATTATCCAAGACAAAGTCATTATAGTTAAGACAAGAGATCCCTTAAAGAAACTCAACCTTAGTAGTTTAAAGGAAGTAAAAATAAACTTCATAAGTGCTTTACTATCCTAAGAATAAAATAAGAGAAAGAATTCAGCAACTGTTTTTCTTGGGATTACATGGGATGCCAGACTTATCTCTGGACTTAGTCAAGCATTGTTTGCCATTGCATTTTGAGAATTTGGAATGAATATAACTACTAATAATGGCCCCAAAACTTATTCTTAAGATGAAAGAATAGATTCAACGACCTTTAGAAGCTAGTTTCATCTAGACAACAAAATACACCAAATGTTTGCTAAATGTTGCTCCTAGTGTTAAAAGGAATAGAGATATTATCTACTTTAGGGAACTAAAAAATGTTACACCTAAGGATGAATACATAATGTCCATAGTAGATATGTCAGTAAATGTTATTGCTTTTAACCGAATCATGCTATTCATGGATGGCTATGTTAAATATAATCAAATCAACATGGCTTGGAAAGATGTTAATAAAATAACATTCAAATGTCCAAGAGCAATTAGCATAGTCGACTTGTAGTTATGTCCTCAAGATTGAAAAATATAAAGGTTATTTTTCGTGATTTAATTGGAAAGACAATAGAGGAGTACATTAGTGATGTAATGGTCAAATCCTTGAAATTTGACTTGCACCTCCTAGATCTCAAGGAAACATTTAAATATACGTAAATGCATAACTTGAAAATGAACCTTGCTAAATGCGCCTTTGAAGTAGTTACTAGCAATGTCCTTGGTTTTTTGGTGCACAAGAAGGGGATAAAAGTTCATGCAAATAAGACCAAGCTATTCTAGAGGCCAAGCCACCAACTAATAAGAAGACGTTGCAGAGTCTAAGTGAAAAGATCAATTACCTCTGGAGACTTATAACTAATTTAGCTAATAAGTTTAAACTAATCATAGCTTTATTGTGATGGAAAGATAAGGAGATATTTCACTAGGGGATTAAACAAGAAGCTATGTTCATTTAGATAAAGCAATAACTATTGATATCTTTAATGTTGTCCTTTTAGTGATGGAAAAACCTCTAAAGTTATATATATTGGCTATAAAAGAATCCATTCATGCGTTACTAGCTTAGCATATCAAAGATGGCACAAAAAATGCAATTTATTACCTTAGCAAAGTATTAATAGACATGGAGTCAAGATATACTCCAAATAAAAAGTTGTGCCTCCTTCTATATCATTTCTATGCCACATTGGAATATTGCATCAAGCCGAGACAAGTACATGTTGTTCGCAAGGTTAATTTGCTTAAATATATGTTATCATGACCAATCTTGTATGGTAAACTAACCAAATGAGAAGTTAGGTTGAACTATATACCTTAAAACACATTCATTAAAAAGTTATTAAAGGTCAAGTTCATAATGACTTTTTGGCTTAACATCCATCTTTTAAATAATTGATTGCATGTTAAAGACCTCTAAGTTCATAGTTTAACATATCCCATGCCCAGTAAAAGAGTTAAAGTAGGAATAATCATAATCATCCCAAACTGAAAGGCCCATTTCAACTTTGAGTTTGAATTCTCCTATTTGAATAACTAAGCTAATACATGGCATCGATTGTTGGCCTAGAATTGCTAGAAAGCATTCAAACTAATTTTATCTAAATAGCAAGGGACTTATAACTGGTGATCAAGTAAATAGTTAGTGAATACTAGTGAATGAGGCACTACCTCAGCATAACCAAAAGTAGTTGATAATTGGGTAAAGGTGATAATCAATCACATTAAAGACCCATCAATTAAAGTAAGCCAAAGGATAAAGGGTTATGGTCAAAGCTTATAAAGGCTGTATTAGGTTAGGCCTAAAATGAGATGGCTTCTACATCAACATGTATACTACTGGTCAACTGTATATAACCAAGGATTACATAAAGCATGCTAAAAGATGTCAAGAGTACTAAAGACATAAAATTCTAAGACACCTGCATGTCATTCAACTCCATTATATCATAAAATCATAGTCATTTAGACAATAGGCATTGGATTTAATTGGTAAAATTTACTTACCATATTCTAAGAGGCATGCTTTCACCATTGTAGCTATAAATTACTTTACTAAGTGGGTGAAGGCAGCTCCAATAAAAAAAATAAGATAGAAAGATGTGATCAAATTCATAAAGTAAGATATTGTTTATAGATTTAGACTACCTCAAACAATCACAGTTAATCAAGGAACAATATTCATAGGCGATAAGTTAAAGAATTTTGGAGCTTGGCTTCAAAATCATCCATTCTAGCCCTTACTATATGCAAATAAATAAACAAGCTAAAGCAACCAATAAAACTTTAATTAGATTAATCAAGAAATTCATTGAAAATTAGCCAAGGAAGTGGCACCAAGTCATACTTGAAGGTTTATGGCTTTATAGGAATTTAGACAAGACAACCACTAGCACTACTCCTTTTAGGCTTATTTATAAAGTCAATGTCATGCTTCCTTTAAAGATAACCATTTGGTGTTAGAAAGTGGCTCAACAAAATGATTTGACAGTCAATGAGTACACTTAAGTTATGTGTATGGAATTGGATCCGTTAAATATGGATTGGCTAACCACTATGAAACAAATTAGGCTATATAAAAACTAAGTCATGTGTGTATACAATAAAAGGATAAGGCCTTAACAATTTGAGATAGGAGACTTGGTTTAAAGGACTCAACTACTAGTTATACTAAAAAACATAAATTTTGACAAATAGTTAGTAAATTAGGAAAAACAATTCATAGGTAGTCAAATTATTCACAAAGAAACCTATCACCTAGTTGATATAGAAGGGATGGAAGAGACAAAATGCATACATAACAAATATTTTAAGAAATACTATCTATCTATATTTGACGAATAAAATGTTAAAGTAAAGAAAGTTTAAATGTTGACATTCATTATCAAAGTATTTATATTAGAACAATAGACCAACTCTATAGCCAAGATACTAATAGTTCTTAACAATTAACTTATTTAGATAGGGTGGGACCAAAATCATCTCTAGCAATAGCTAGTCTTGTTTATCAACTCCTAGAAGATCTTGAGTGACACTAGTTGTAGGTGCTAAATAGATCACTTAACCAAGGGTTAATTGGTTTAGAATGGATGTAGAAAATAAAGTCCAAGTGTTTTTGACAGATTTGGTTTTAAAATTCTTGCCACAATTAGGTTCCAACATTTCAAAGGCCTTCAAGCTTATTTTTTATTAGTCCCCCCCTCAACGCCTAGGTCTATGTCCCAATGTTTGAGAATTCTTATATGTTCTTCCATGATTGTAATTTAATTCAAGTCATCCATCTTTTTTACAGCTCCAGTAGCTGAATCAATTTAGTACCTAAGGAACTTAACAAATCTTGGATAACTTTCTCAGCCACTATAGATTCTTTCTTAGCAAAATAAAATTAATGGGTAAGGCGAGAGAAGTTGTTTGATATCTTCTTTTGGCAAGATATTTGATTTTTGATATCTTCCACAATTGCCATTCTTCACCATATGGGAGGAAACTATCAAAAAGTCACACTATGTCTTTTTCTAGAATGAGTTTCCACCCTAGCAATAGTAAATGAACATAAGTGGCAGAAAGTAATTGGTGGAGAATAGTGTGTTAGTAGTCTCTTGACTAAAGTAAAATTCTTAGATAATAAGGAATGAAAGTTGGAGATGGCCTCGACAATGAGGGAGTGGTTGAGTTGATAGATCTGAAGTGAAGTAAGATCTTAAGATTAAAAGAGTAAGTTTATTTATTCAAAAGGTTCCTCTTAGAGGAGTCCATAAAGCCTACATAAACCTCATAAGAGTTCATTTTAGTTGATATAATGAAAAGAGAAGGTAATAGTAAAAGTGAAGACACCTAAAGATTAGAAGGAGGACAGGTGATTAAAGGAGTTTTGTTGCAATTAAAGGAGCAAATGAGAGGGGTATCTTTGGAAACTTCACCCTAAATCACGTCTATAGGAATCAAAGTGCCTAAATAAGCATATAATGCATGAAGGAGGGCAAATAACTAAAGATTGACCAAAAGAAGGGGAAAATTTATAGAAGTACATACAATACATCTTAAAGATGATGATATAATAGATAAATGAGGAATAGGAAGTGAGGTAGGGCATTTGCAAAATGTAGTTGTTGAATTTACCATTGGAAAAAGAACATAAGTGATTTTGATAGGATTACCATTAAATAGATGATCAACAATGCCCCTTTCACTAGTAATCAAAGGCAAGTAATATTCCTATGGTAAACTCAGAGAATATCAAGTTAATAGTACTAAGGGTAAAAGCTCTAGCTAATTCATGAACCTTCTTTTCAATTGAGAAGAAAATATGATGATGGAGATCTAGAATTCATGAACAAGAAGGAAATGCAAGAATGCCTTGCACCAAACCTAGCAATTAGGTATAATAGTAAGGGCTATAGAACTCTAGTCATAGATTGTCGTTCAAAGAATAGAGTGATATTTTAACTACCAAACCTTGAGCAATAACATAGGTTTACTAGATTCCATAAACCTCTTGTCTATCAACAACTTGGCAATCCCTAAAATTGGCATGAAAACATAGTGGCCTATAGAGTTAGGCCAAAAAGGAAGAAAACTAAAGTTACAAATTTGCATATTATGAAGGGAAATAAAATAACATTGCCTTAAAATGATGTTTATAGGAACTTAGCAGTAAAGTTCCCTATAGCTAGGTAGGTTTATAAAAATATAATTGCTAGGGCTATGATCATAACCAAATTAAGGAAAAATTGCATAGAGCTATGGTTGCAAAAAAAGAAATGGGCCAAGTATTGCATCTAAAGAGGGGCCTTTAGACAATTTCTTATGTAGGAGTTGGAGTCTTCAATAAATGTGGCTAAGGACTAAACACCTAAGATTTACATGACAACCATCAGCTAAGGCTACAAAAGAGGTTAGAACTCTTTTTACCATTTGAGCAAAATAAGTACAAAAGAAGTATCAACAAAGCTAGTGAAGAAGGAATGCCATGAGTTCCTCACAAGTAGAGGTTGACCCTTTTATTTTAGCATAATTTGACAAGAAAACAACAAAAGGATCTGATCAATTACAAAGTTTGTACAATTCTTTGCAATTGAATTTAATAGCCATTTCCATTTGTAGACTTTATATCTTGAATTTTATGCACTGTCAATACTTTCATCCTAAGCTTAACTAGATTTTAAACTTAGGGGAACCTTCTTTCTAAGAGTCTCATGTATTGTCTCCTCTTTCCATTCATAAAATAAGGACCAAGAGTTGGTTTTTTTTTAGATCAATTTCATGGCTAATCACATTGGCTACCCAATTAATTCCTTTTTGGAAAAAAAAAAAACTCATTAATAGCACTAAATAGTTAAATACATTTTAATGTTTTTATATATAATAAATTAATTCATTAGTTTCAAAAATCTATTAATAATTAGTTTGTTGTTACTACTTGCATTTTTTTCAATTTATGAAATTAACACATTAATTACATAGTTATACATTAAAGCCATTACTATAGATAATTAAAATTCATTATACATATTTTTGAGAGATGATCGCAAGGCTGAGAGTTTAAACTCTTCATAGTTTAATCTATACATTAAATGATAAGTATTAACATTACCTTTCTTAATTAGGAATAATAATTACTTTATTACATTTAACAAAATGTAAAGCCATTGTTCTAACCAATGCCCTATACTAGTTAAAGAACAATTAATAGATTTTAAAATGGTGTACTAAATGTAATAATTAATAGAAATTCAAATTTTTCAAACTAACAATTATTAATGTTTCTATAATTTATTAGAATAAATTGCACCTTATCCCTTGAAATTACCCCAATTACATACTTTACCTTTCTATTTTTAATATTTACAGTTTAGTTCAGTTAGCCTAATATTATTAGAGTATTTCCTAAAAGATCCTTAAATGCATTTTTAATTAAAATGTATTAAAATAATTTACATTTACCAAAGTATCCCTTTACCCTAAATCCCCAAATCTTTCCTTCTAAATACTCAACCTAAGAGTTAAATGCATAATACATAACTTCTTGGCATATACTTAGTGCTTTATCTTCTTCCTTCAATACTTCTTGGGTTGTCATTACTGTGATTGGTGTCTACTTTTTGTCACCAGTGGTTGTTGTTGATTCATTGTCACTAGTGGTTACTACTTGCTCATTGTCTTAGTGGTTCTTGTTAGCATGTGTGTTAGTCACTTCATCTAGGTAATTTGCTCATTCTCATCTCTTCTAAGACTCCCTTTCAATGAAAGGGTAAGACTTCTAATAATTGGAAAAATATGCTTAATTCTATTAGTGTTCTTTAAATATCCAATTAAGTTAAGGTTCTTAAATTAAAGTTATATTGTTTCCTATATATTTTTTGTTTTTTGTTTTATTTTCTTTAGTCTTGTTTTAAAATAGAGTCTTGTGTCCCTCTAACTTCAAATACTTTCATATAATTGTAGTGCAAACTTGGCTTATATGCTCAATGACCTAAACCCAATAACTATTAGGGTTTATGATACTATGTTTAATAACCCAAACCTAATACTTACTAGTGTTGGATATATTGATAAGCGTAATGGAAGTGAATCCTTGATCAATTGTACATTGATACTGATGAAGAATATGATTTTAATAAAGACAGAAAGGAGGTAGGTGATAGATGAGGACATAGACACTTAAGATGGAGAAAGTGAGCCAAAAATTGACATGGATGGCAATGAGGGGGTTCTATTAGTGATAGTGATATGTAGAAAAGTTAGAAAGTATGAGCATAATTAAGAATGTGAAAGGAAAAAAAATTGAGTATGAAGATAATGGCAAGGTCCATTTAGAGAAAGACATGTTTATTAATCTTAATAAGTTTAGGGATGTATTAAAGGCATGGTTTTCATAATTAGACTGGACCAGCCAATGCAATTAGTTGGATCGAGAATCGGACCTTGATCCAGTCCAGACTATCCTTCAAACTAGCATTTTTAAGAACCAGTCAATTTTAGTCAAGAATCAAGTTTCACTGGTCGATTTTGGGCTGAAATCAATGCAAGCAAACCGGTTGGAACCATTCTCCTTAAAAATCTTCCTAGCTCTATGGTCAACTTGCTTCGAACTCGCGCCTATTGCAAAATGCTCTTATGCCAATTGAATTGCAATGCACTACCAACCCATATGGGTAAATTTTTATATTAATAGAATATTAGTTGGTTGCTTGCATAAAATTCTTCCATACTCTAACATTGGCCAGACTTGAACCTTTACACACCTTGTCATCAAAATGCTTATATGCCACTTGATCTCTAATGCACGTCCAACATATATATGCAATTTTTCATGTAAATATAGTGAGTGCTTGCAATTCTCTAGAGAAGTGGTCACATAAGGTATCGAACCATTGACCTAATAGGAACATTTTGTCACTTGCTTTCTACAATAGAATTTTACATAAATTATATAAATATAATTATAGTATTTCCTTTGCAATTTATGACATTTAATTTAAATATTTATCAACTATCATTTTTTTACACTCAAACTTTCAAAAATTAATTAAAATTTGTTGTACAAATTTATTTTGAAAAATGATAATAGTAAATTAATATATTTAATAGTTAATTTTTATAATATCTTAATTTGAATACTTTTTTTCAACACATTAATATTTGATGATTATATTTATCAATAGATAAGTTATTCTAAACTTAAATTTTAAAATTAAAAATTTGATTGAATTTAACTATTATATTATATCTGATTTATTTGTATATATAATTAGTAATAAAATGTTTCAAATTTTATTAATATTTGTTTATTATTTATTATACTAAAATTTTAATATGTATATATATATATAATTATTACCGGTTTGACCATGGTCAAACCAATAAACCGTGAATCAATATCATCACCAATTCAATAACTAGTCCAATTTTAAGAACATTGATTAAAGGATTACATAATTTAATAGAATTTTGACATAATTCGAGTAAAAAATGAGAAAGCAAGAGTAATGAACCTTTGTGCTTCGAATGGTTATCCTCAGAGAATCCAAGCTTTTTTCATCTTGAATGGTATAAAATTTTTCATCAAGAGTTACAAACCCAAGCACTCTTACATTAGGCTATTTGAGAAGACTAGTGCAACGTCCATTTGGAGAGCATAGAAATTGGAAACATCTTTAAATGTTGATCCTAATATGAGCTGTGAATTAATATCTAATGAATTGAATACAAATTTGGAGTTAAAGCCTATCTTATGCAATTATATAGGGCACCAAAAAAAAAAAAGGAAGGTAGGAACTTGAAGGTTGTTATGCTAACAGTTATAAGAAAATACTTAAATATGTTGACTTGTTATTAGAGGGAAAAAAAATAAAGGGTAGCATGGTGAAATTAAATTACCATGATAGGACCTCCATGGAAGAAACTCATGTTTTCAAGAAAACCTTTGTCTATTTGGCTATATTATGAATGATTCCAAAAGTGTATGAGTCACCAAAGTAATAAAGTGATGAGTACAATATCATTCCCATAAGGAAGAAAATCAACTACTAATTATTAAAATTTATCCTATTATCTAAATTATCTAATTAAAATGAAATTGATAAATATAAATTTGAAAATAATAGGATGCTCTAAACGGGGATTGCTATGTATGAAAAAAAACTCTAGAATCTAGATTCCTTTATTTATGTCTTAAGTATCACTTGGAATGGACTTTTACAACTAAATTCAATTAGATTAATGGCAATCTCATTAATATAAATAAATTTTTCTCTCGAGATAAATCACCATATTCATATTAAGCATATATCTACTTTTGTGATCCTATACCTAATACAAACCTATTATATATGAGGAATCAATGCAAGATAGTACTTACAAATCACTTAGATGTAACTCATATCTCTATAAAATTGTCATCTAAGCCTATTGGCATGGTGATTTATACTCCACTTAACTTCTCAATCCTTTCATAATGCATCACATAAGGAATGGCCACCCATTCATAAACCAAAAAGATAAAAAGCAATAGATTAGTCTGATTAAAATCATCACAAAAGAATTTCAACTTCAACTCAATTAATAAACAAATTCATTTGAATTCTAGATCTACAATCTAGTTACACGTAATCTAAACCATAATAAAACTAAACAAATTCATAATCTAAATGTAAAAAAAAAAGAGGTAAGAATGAAACTAATAGCAAATTCAAGTGGTTCTTCGATGCAAACTTTATATCATTAGCAACTTCTAGAGCGTTCCTCTAAATCTCCTTTCCTCTTCTATATCTCTATATCTAATCCCTCTCTCCCCTCCTGAAATTCAAACCTACACCATAAAAACCTTAATTTTTAGTTAAACATAGGCAGCCCATGTCGAAATCACCCATTTACATAGCTTGATCATATTGCTTGCTAATAATTAATAATTCACTTAATGCAAGAATTCTACACATAGCTATGTAAATTTATATGGCCAGCTTGTGTAGGTTAGAGGGTTTTCTCAGAAAGTCCTCTTTCACATGTTTATGTTTACCAACACAACTTGCTCATGTTCCTAATTAAATATATGTGATTTTTTGTTAACTCATTTGTGTTTTTCGACTTCCAACTATTCTTAATAAAATCAAATGTAGAATACATAAAAACCACAAAAATTAGACATAATTAGTCAATTTAATCTCAAGAAAAGCATGTATATTCAATACTCATTAGGCTACTTTTAGAAATAGCTTTTTGATAGGCTGCAAACCATTTTTTAGGTTAAGTGGTTGTCACTTAAAAGTTCCATATAGTGGCATGTTGTTATGTACAATTTCACTCGATGCAAATAATAGACATTTCCAATGGTGTTTGCAGTGGTTGATGTAAAGTCTATAGACTTTTGGAGCTTTTTCTTAGAATATTTGCATGACATAATAAGGGATGATCATTACATAATTATGAGTAATAGACAAAGGGTAATCATTTTGGTTTCTTGCTATTAATCATAAAAGGTAATCACTTTGATTTGTTACTATTAATCACTTACTATGATTTGTTGCTATTAAATGCAAGGCTTGACCCAACTAGTTTTTGAAATTTTTTTTCCAAATTCATGGCATAGGCACTACAATAAGCATTTATTACTAAATAATTTTAAAGCAAATGTTCCATTGCTAATCTTGCGAGATTATTTTAGGATAACTATTAAGGCCCTAAATGAATTTATTTTTAGAAAGGCAATAGAAAAAATGAAAAGCCATGATAAGAATGCATAACAATATTTGATGGATATCCCTTTACACACTTAGTCTAAACATGCATTTCATGAAAGTTGTAAGTCCACACACTACTAATAATGTATGCGTCATTGATTAAGTAGATAAATGATTTGATAAGTAAGATATACTAAATTTAGTGAATAGGCTGAGAGGAAAAATCATGGTGAAATTCTATAGGAAGTTTTATTCTAGTGCATCTTAGACACAAAGTGTTGGATCAAGGATTTTGGAAGAAATAAACAAAATTATAATGGATGCAAGATTCTGTAAAGTGAAGTCAGCTAGTAAAAACCTATTTGAAGTTCATGGCATTTTTTGTGAATTTAAATTCACACACATGAAAGTAAAGCATGGCAAAAAAGTGGGTAACCTTGCAAACATGGTACAAATGTCATTACTTATATAAGAGAAAAGGTAGAGAATTGTTGGGATGTTTATTACAACAAAGAGAAGTGCAGTACGTAGACTTCTAGAAAGGCCAAGAAAAACTAAGAGAAAGGAAAAAGATGAAGTTGCACTATCAAATGCAAGATAAAGACTATTAATTATCATGTACTAACTATGGAAGGCTAGGACATAATAAAAGGAGCTATTAAAGAGCTCCAATTAAAGTTTAAAAAAAAAAGACAAGTATCACATTATTAAATTTTTTAAAAGAAGCATATAATTTTTTTTGTCATTAATCTCAACACATAAAATTGATATATGATGTTAATTTGTTCTTTATTTTTTTCCAAATTGCAAGGAGCTTCAATAAGTGCACCATAAACTTTAGTTTAAAGAGAAACTCAAGAACATGCTATAACACAAGCAAGGGCAAAGTCATAGATGCAAGCTAAACAAACAAAAAGGATAAGATATCTAACTTAAGCACACAAGATGTCTACTTTTGAATTTTCTGAAATAACTTATTGAAATATACTCTTTTAATATTAAAGAATATTAAGGAAGTTAGAGTTCTTAAGAATCCTTTTTCAAATCTAACAACTCAAGAGAGTAGATTTGATTATATGAATCCAGATTAGGTCATTGCTCAAGTGTTCAAAACATGCTTGGGAGATCTATTGTTGTTCCTAGGGTTGCCAATATTGTTGGAGCTTCATTGAAGGACAACGTAGGCCTAACTTGATAATGATTTTAACTAAGATTGAAAATTTTTTGTACATGCCTAATGTTGTTTTACCTTTTTCTTTTTAACAAAGTGGATATTGTTTAATGACATTGCACTTGATTGATGAAGCTTTTATATAGCATATTTTAACTTAGATATTTTTTATAAAGTGTCAAAGTGGGGTGGAGTAGTTTAGAGGAATATTTAATGATATTGCACATGGTTGGTGCATATTTTTGCATAGCATTTGCCTTATATGGTCTAATCAATGTGTGACATGAGATATAGAACTTGACAAAGACTCATAAATGAAAGTTTGTCTTTTATAATTTTGATTATTACTTTAAGTTTTCATTATTTAATCTGAAAATTGAAATTATTGCTAATATTAACATATACTATATTTAGTATTGTTGACTACTTATCGAGATGAATAATTTTAAAAATGAAAAAATTTAATTTAAAATTGGCTTGCTATTTTGGTTTCATAAAATTAAGATGAAAATACTTTATTGATACCATAATGTCAACTTCAATTACAATAAACTTCTAGAGCAAAAGAAATGCAAAAGATCTACAGATAAACTAATTGTTGATATTGTTAACAATTTATTCTTCTAATATAAAAACAACTAGAAAGTCAACAAAATAAAAAAAATATGCACAAAAAAAATTAAAAGAGAAAATAAAGAACATATAAAAGCATATGCATCCAATGTCTTCATATCACCACTAATCACAAATCTTTTACTTTATTGCAAAATAAATTAAAATTGAAAATTATGTGGCATTAGATTACCACACATAAAAAAGGAAACTTTAATAAATAAATAATTAATTAATTAGATTAAAGTGTAACATATCTCAAGAAAAGAGTATATTTTGAAAATAGAGTATTGGGCCTATAATTTCAACATCTCTCAAGAAAAGAGTGTAATTCACCGTATTTATTAATATGACAAGATTACTCCTAAAATTATAAAACTTAAATTTCTAATTAAAAATTAAAAGTATTTATCATTTAAACTTCTAAAAGATAAATTTATAAAATAATTGTCATTTTAATTTTTAAAATTCATTTTATTTTACTTATTTTCATAAAAAAAGTATTTAAATGATTTTTTTAACTTTTCCTTAAAAGTTTAGGGTTTTAGATGTAGCATTTTAAAATTGAATTTTTTATGGTTTAGTTTCTTAGGGTTTAAGGGTTTAGCATTTACATTTTAAATTTTATGAATTTAGGTTTTATGATTTTAAGGTCAATCTTGTCGTTTTCTTTTTTGGTTACACAAGGGGGCAAAGAGCCTAGACAACAAATGAAAGAGCTACATAGTAGCAAGAGCACATAAGTTCCTACACAATCATAAAAAATTAAAAATATGTCAAAAGAAGAAAGGGAGGAATAAAATCCTAGATAGGTAAGCTAAAGGGAGCTCTAAGTTATCGTTGACTAAAATATTAGCACATTTAAGTTACTTGGGGCTAGCTTAAGTGGTAAGGACGAGGTGGAGGTATGAGTAATGTTAAGGGTTCGACCCCTCTAATGTATTATAAAAAAAATATTAGCACATTTATTTGCTTCATAGAACACATGAGAAACCTTAAGAGTCTAAAGCCATGTCATCATACCTTTGATAAGCTTGATCATATGATTTAGAGAAATACTACTTATTTTTAACCATTTAAGTCCACAACAAGATTGTTAGAATCTAGTTCAAGATGGACTTTATGATAACCCCGGTGCCAAGCCAACTCAAGCCCCGTGAGAGCACCACAAGCATTTGCTGGCTTTTTGACTCTCATGCTCGAAGAAAACAAACTAATGTCTGATACATTGCGCCGCCAAAACCATTTCCCCGAAAGCTTAACTTTTATTTTTTTATTTTTATAAAAAATGGGTCGCGACATCACATTTTTCTTTTAAAATAATATAAGCCTAATGCCGCGACCCCTTGTTGACTGGTCACGGGTTAAATGACCCGTGACCAGGTGCAGCTTTGCTGCATATGCAGCAAAGCTGCACGCTGCAACTACGCGTGCAGCATGTAGCTGCAACTATAGCAACTACATAGCTGCTGTAGTTGCAGCTTGTTTTACCTCTCCCCCGTAGCTTCATTACCCCTCCCCCCTCCCTTCCCCACTGCAACTATCTTCTTCCTTCTTCCCTCAAAAATGGCTATTTCCATCCCTCACTTCCTCTCTTCCCCTTTTTTTCTCTTCTTCTTCCTTGTAGTATTGTTTTTTTGCTTCCTTTATTACACTTTAATCTTTTCTTTCTTTCATTTTTATTCATTCCTTTCATTCTCCCTACCCTTGCAAGGCTTGTTTCATTTTTATCCTACATAATTGTAAGTTTTTTCTGTTCTTTTCCTTACTTTTGTATTACTACTTTCCTTCCTACATCTGATATTTTTTATTGTTATATACTACCATTTCTCCACACTTTTGTTATTGATTATTATTTATTGTGTTTATTGTAGAAAAGATCAAGCAAGGAAGAGAACATAGACAAAACAAATAAAGTTTCAGATCATCATTTAAGAAGAAATCTTCAATATCTTCAGGTATGGACATTAAGCTTAAATATAGTTAAGGAAAAAAATTATTATACTACTACCAAATATTTTGTTTCTTTAATATATTTTTTAAATTAATTGTATTTAACTTGTTATAAATGAAGGAATAAATTTTTTTTTTATTAACTAGCTGATTGTCAAATTGAAGAAAACAAATCATTATTAATTTTTTTGTTTATCGTTATAATGCATAATACGTAATGAGGAAAAGAAAAAATGTTAAAAGTATCTTGTTATTTTTCAGATGTTGTTAGTTTTTACCTCTTGTTTGAAAAAAAATAAAAAAAACTTAACCACTAAAATAGTTCAATGGTATCAACTCTATTAAATCAATCGAGTGGATCCAAATTTTAGATATGATATTCAAATTTCAAATGACATTATTTTGAGCTATTAATAACTTTATATGTCTTTATAGTTTATTTTGATACATAGAACTTACATTATAATTTAGTTTGCATGCACTTTTAATTTTAGTAAGTTTTCAATTGTGGAAGATGATATCATTCAGTGTATTATAGGTTTGTGGAATCTCATTACTCAACTAAATCTTGTTTTTATTGGATTGTTAAAAGAGGAAGGCCACCCCAAGATTGAAAATTAAGAAAAAAAAACTTAAATTATTCTTGTCTAGTTATTATTATTATTGTTAGTATTATTTTGCTCTGTATATTCTCTTTATTTTTGCTCCCTCTCTCCCTATTTCTAAATTATCGTTTTCATTCCTTTTAGTTAAATTATTCTTTTGATTCTTATAATTTTATTAGTTTTAATTTGATTTTTTATTTAAAAATTAATTAAATATTTATATTTTCAAAAATGTTTAATTTATCTTTTCTTATTAAACCTCCTTTCTTGTATTATTAAATTCTATTGATGTAGTTAATTATATATTATTTTAATGTTTAATATGTATATAATTCAAGTCACAAATTAAATTGCATTGTATAACATACACTTGATTTTATTTTATTTTATTATCTATTTTTACCTTTTCTATTAGTATAAATTGCATATAGTCATACTGTTAATATGGCATATGATGGGATGCATTAATAAAATTTAATGACTTGTTAACAAAAGTTTAATTGTAAGGATTAAATTTAAATTTCTTAGAATTATAAGAATTTTACTATAAATTATGAAGAATAGAAATTGAATTAAAAATTGAGTAAAAGTATATAAATTAATAGAATAATATAACTTTTTTTCTAAGCTATAGAATTATACGTGACTTTTACTCATGCTAATTTCTCATAAATAATTTTTATTTATTCTAATTTAAATATACAAAAATGTAATATACTAAAATCATTAATAGAATTTGAATAGTGTACAGTGCTAAAGGTTGTCCTTTTTAAGAGTTAATTTATATTTATATATAAGCAAAATAGAAATATAATTATATGAGATAAATAATTTTTAATGTAGACATGGAGGATTATTATTGTATATAGCCGAGTAAAAGTAGGTGAATATATTTGGATATATGATTCGATATATGTATCTAGATGATATTAATGATTGTTTTGCACGTGTCATTACACTTTTTGTATAATAGGAATCATAATGAGTGTGAGACAGGAAATCATATGCATATATGCAAATGAAAAAATTTATGACAGCGAAGAAAGTGCAACATTTGTCTGTGGTAGACTTAAAATATTAAGAGTTGACGCCTACATTACTCTCAATGGATTGAAAAAAGTGGTGGGTGAAAAGTTACGATTGGCTCCAAATCAATCCGTGTTTGAGTTAGTATATAGGTACCCTTACTCACGTAATCCCACAAGGTATTTGGTGTGTACTTTGGAAGATGACGATGATATCCAAACCATGTGGGAAGCTAACCAGAAATTTTCAAATCAATTAGGCGCACTGGATATATATGCACATATATCAACTACTGGTGCAAATTTACTAGAGTCTCAAGCTGAGGTTCATGTATCGCTATCCTTTCCATCAAATGGCTAGATCCAAAATTCCAATAATTATACCTCACAATTTGATATTGACATGGTAGGTGTTAGCCATTTTGTTGCTCAACCTACCCTCGACTTGACTTGTTAACCAAGCTCATCTCATCAGCCTATTCTCAATGCGGGTCTTTCGTTGCCCCCAACTGAAATAGAGGATATTATGGATGACTTTGAAGAGGAAGATGAATATGATGTTCCGCCTAATATCAATAACCATGGAGATGATGAGTCAGAGGGCGATGATGTTAACGAAGTTGGGGTCACTCCATTGGGTCAATATGAGGACCCAGCATATGCCATGCTATTACAAATTAGTTCGGATAGTGAAAATTCTATTGAGATTGTAACACCATCATTTCTACTCATATCCATCATCCATGAGCATGCTCATGTGAGATAGAGTAAGAATAAGGTGAGACTTCCATTAGATTCATACACTTTCTCAGAGTTGTGACATGATTAAAAATTTATTTCGGTGTCACATGGACCGTGTGAGCTCATTCTATACATTCTCATATTTAATTATACCATTACAACTCATTTTAATCCCAAAAATATGCTTTAAAACATGGAAACCAAAAAGAGGTATGGAACATGCATGTTCATTTTTGGCCACGCTTGGCCCCATTCTTAGGCAAACTTGAGAAATTCATAACTAAATCTAGAAAAATAAAAAATATGCACTCTTGGTCATTCTAGAAATCTTAGGATGTCTACTTCATACTAAAAATATGTAGAAGTCTTAAAATCCCACACATAAAGCGTTTGATATGCGAAACTATCTGGAGGTAGGACTGGTCCTGATACTGTCATAGTTTACTGATATGAACTTCAAAAATGTCCAACTAATTCCACAAAAATTCAATGTGCGAAAATGATACCATTATGGAAAGATGTGGATGTTAAATAGAGAGGAAAAATGTCTCTAGATTAGTTCATCAAGCCAAACTCTCAGAAATTGATAAAATAGTATCTCTGATCAGGCAAGATGACTAATACTGGGCAGAAACTTCAAAAATGCACATCTTCCTTTCTAAACCTCCAAATGAGGTGTTTCTAGTTGTTATAAGTCACTGTGACTGTTTAGTTTTTGTTTATAAAATTTCGTAGCCATTGGACCACGTTTGCCCCTCGGATGACACAATTTCACAACTGACCAAATGAACAATGCTGATGCAAAATCTGAAATTCTGATACTAACTTTGAAAAATCATAGAAAATTTCACAGACCTCCAAATGACCTGATCTTTAGATTCCTAAAAATTTTTAGACAAGATCTAGTTACATGCCAAATTTCAAGGCAAGAAGAGGTCGTTTGGTCAGACTTGGACATCATGAGACAAAGTGACTAGTTTTTATGTTACAAGAGGGCTATTAAGGTTCAACTTTGCTTCTCCTACCTTTAAGGCTCTATGAGCACATGGGAAAGCATCAACATAGGCTATCAAATATGGCTCAATTGTCTAACAACCCAGATTTGCAAAACTCACTCTTCGACACTAACACATACACCATGTACATAATGCCAAGATCTTACTATTCATACCAAAACTTGCCACATCATGCACTATAGTTCTAATTCTCATACATATACAATGAGTACATCTATTTACAAGGATTCATAAGTGCCTATAACATGTACATCATTAGATTACATCCCTTAGTAACATAACGATGACAAAATAGCTATTTTACAATTTCTTCACCGAATTCTCTAGCTTCAAACTTGGTGGTTCCCATGTCTTTGTTCACTTAGTCCGCCTAGCATTTTAGGATGGTGGAGAGGAGGAGTGAGATTCAAAGAATCTCAATAGCTCATCTCTCATTCAATCATACATAAAGCATGCATTACTAGTCTCACATATGTATACATGGGCATATTAGCATGTGAAATCATAAGAAAAGTATTTTCAACATTTAAGTAGGCCATACATAACATACAAAAGCTTGCCAAGCAAATGAATTAGCCTCACCCATTCATTTGTAGATTTTGGACTTGCCTCACCTAGTCTTTAAGAGGTTCTTAGACTCAACCTTATTCTTGGGAGTCAACCTCACTTTTGGGAGACTCTTTACTTTGTCTCAACCAACTTTAGGGTTCTTGGTTCATCCTCACCATGGCTGAAGGGTTGTTGACTTTTTCATACTCAAGCAAACCAAAGCAATCATATAATACATCATTGAAATACATAAGGCATCATCATGCTAGCATACTTTTCATAGTTTAAAAACATACATACACACATGTAAGACAATGTAAGCACACATCTATGCATGAGAAAAGGTGGAGAGAGCTACCTTATAGGCTAACACAAGCCTTCCCTTTCAATTTGTCTTCTCCCTTCTTAATTTCACAATCACCACTGGATGGGAGTGCTTCTCTTGAGCCTAGGCATACAAAGAGTATGAAATTACCCTCTTAACACTTTATTCATGAAGAGAAACTAGGGTTTCTCTCTTTAGAATTCTACTAACTCTCCTTCCTCTCTCAAGAAAGGAAAGCAAAGAAGAAGAAGTAAAGATATATGAGTTTTGGTCTTCTTCAAGAGGGGTTTTCCACTCTTCCTCTTCTGAATAAAGCTCAAAGCCCAACTATTTCAATAACCAAAACCATAGGAAGAGAGGAAAAAAAGAGGAGAACAACATGCTAAGAAGAAAAACCATGCAAATCTTACCTTCTTATTGTTCTTCCTTCCTCCTCTAGGTTTCTCTCTCTATCCACAGCTCTTTTCTTTCCCTTAGTCGAAGCTTAGGTCAGTTAAAAGAAGAGGAATGAATTTAGATTCTTTAAGAAGTTAAATTCTCTTTTTTCACACTTTTTCGGACTAACCCTCGCTACGGAGAGCACGTATCAGTCATAGACCCCTGCCTTCGCTACGGCGCGCGCTACCGCGAGCAGCTCCCTAGTTTTTGTATGAAATGCCCGTACTCGCTATAGTTAGAAGTATTCTCACTATAGCTAGAAGATACTCTCGCTATAGCTAGACCATTTCTCGCTATAGCGAACAGGTACATTTTATAACTAGGCCATTTCTCGCTATAGCTAGTAGACTTAGAAAATTTTCAGCCATTCGAAAATTTTTCAGCTTCTTTTTTTTTTTTGGTTATTACAGAGATCCTTAAGATAAATGAGAATATTGACCTGAACAGTAGTTAAGAGTTATATATTGGTATGCGATTCCCAGATAAACAGTCTATGCGGCGTGCGGTGAAGATATACTTTGTTCGGAAACACCACACATTTAAAGTGCATTACTCGTCAGAAAAATATGAAGAATATAGTTGTCCAGAATATGGTGGTCAGCGTACTTGGAGAGTTATAACAAGTCGGGATGAGAGGGACATGTATTAGAAAATAAAAAGATACAATAGACCACACACATGTCTTTTTCCGTCATTATCACAAGATCATCCAAAACTTGACTCTCACGTCATCTCATCGCACATTGTGTCAATGGTGGTTGAGAATCCTTTGGTGTCAATTAGGCAAATTATTGAAAGAGTGCATAGCATATTTGGCTACACTGTTACATATAAAAAGGCATGGACGGCAAAGCACCGAGCAATAGGCATTACATTTGAAAATTGGGAACAGTCATATGCCTTCTTACCGAAATGGTTAGCAGCGGTTGATCACTTTATACTTGGGTCTTATTATGAACTTGTCCACAAGGAGTGCCAATAGAATAACTCAATTGAAGGTTCTTTAGTAAAGTTTCATCGAGTTTTTGGGACTCTCAAACCATGTATTGACGTGTTTGATTATCTAAAATCAATGATGCAAGTTGATGGAACTTTCATGTATGGAAAGTATAAGGGGACTGTGCTAATTGCAAGTTCACAAGATGGAGCCAACAGAGTTGTTCCCCTAGCATTTGCAGTTGATGAAGGTGAAACACAAGAGTCATGGGTATAGTTCCTTTCTTTACTCCGGCGTCGAGTTTTACCAAATAAGATAGGGATTTGCCTGATTTCTGATAGACATCGTAGACTATTGGTTGCTGTCTCAAATCCAGAAATTGGGTGGCAGCCACCGTAAGCATATCATGTATTTTGTTTAAGACATATTGCAAGTAATTTGAATACAATGTTCAGAAATAAGTGGTTAAAAAAAAGATTCATTAATATTAGTATGGTTTATTGATCTTATAAATTGTTTTAATGGTTATTGTGGTAAAATGCGTATTAATGAATAACTATTTATGCAGGTTACTTGCATGAGCGGCATCAAGTGGATAAACAATTGATCCAATTACGTCAACTCTATTCGGAAGTTGTAACCTGGATCGAGGATATTCCCAAGAGTAAATGGTCCCGTGCGTATGATGTTGAGGGCTGATGATGGGGCCATATGACTACAAATTTGGCTAAATGTATCAACAGTGTGTTAAAGGGAGTCAGGTTCTTACCTATCAGTGGACTGGTAAAAGCTACTATGTATAGACTGAACAGATACTGGGTAGAGCGTTCACAAATGATCATCGCACAACTTGAGGCTGGTGCTATTTTCTCAGAGGATGTGATAAAAAACTTATCATCTTTAATACAGAGTGCATCTGCCTTAACTGTATGTAGATTTGATAGGCAAGCATCAAAATTTGAAGTTGAAGAACCATACGATCTGACAAACAAATAATACGATTGGTGCTGTAAGGTGAGTTTGGCCCATCGCACATGTGATTGCAGTGAGTTTCAAATTCAGAAGCATCCATGCAAACATGTATTCGCCGCATATGTTTTGGTCTCAATTGATTCGCTCTAGTATGTGGACCGACTATTTTGACTTGACACAATCGTCAATGCATACAAGACGGAGTTACAACTGATAGGAGGAGAACTGTATTGGCTACAAACTATAGGTCCAAGGTTAGTACTTGATCCTACTATGATTCGCCAATAAGGGAGGCTAAAATCCTCTAGAATTCGGAATGAAATGGATTGGCATAAGGGATCAAGAGAACAACAACAATGCTGGTTGTGCAAACAAACGGGTCATAATCGAGTAAACTGTCCATCGCAATGACTGAGTAGAAGTTAATATAATTAAATTTGTTACATTTTTTATTTTATTGTCATCAGTGCATTGTAACTTTATTATTATTTCTTGTAATGCACTCCTGGTACAATTCTACACCGTGCAACAATATTGTATGGAACTTAGCTTTTTCCTTTTCCACCATATATTGTCTCTTTTTTTGCTAACTTATTTATAACATTTATTATTTTTCTATTTGGATTTATAATTTCCTTTATAGAAAAATTAGATAATAAATATATTTGATGATAAATTTCTTAACTCATAACAATATTGTACTGTAATAGTACAATGGCTGGGCATCCGAGCATTGTCGATCCTGGACTTGAGGATGACTCCCTTTTGTACTTATAGACTCGTCACATTTCACAGACCGTATGGCAGGAACAGGTAACATAACACAAATATAATTATTATGTTTAACTTATTATATATTATTATATGTTAATAACATAAATGCATATTGCAGGCTGATCGCATTTTGCGTATATGACGGATAGCATAGGAGGATCACATCTTTGATCTTCCACTTCCCATTGTTCCATACTTGATCCAAGTTGGTTTTTACGGGATCTCTCGACTTGGTCAGTTTGACTTTAATGCAGCATTAGTTTCAGCCCTGGTTGAGAGATAGCGGCCTGAAACCTACACTTTCCACTTGACTAGGGGAGAGACTACTATTACCTTACAAGATGTTACTATTCAACTTGGACTACCTTGCATAGGACAAGTTATTTTAGGAAGAACCAATTATAACTGGACAACTATGTGCCAACAGTTACTTGGTGTGGTTCTACCTCTGGAGATCATAGATGGACAGCTATTTAGTGTCCCATGGCTTGCCCAGACATTTGTGGCCTTACCAGATGATGCTAATGATGAGACCAGGCATACATCATGAGGTTGATTGGGGGATACTTGATGCCAGATCGGACTAGGCATGAGGTGATGTTGATGTATTTACCATTATTTGCTGATTTCGATGAGGCTGGTCGTTATAGTTAGGGATCTGTAGTTTTAACCCATTTATATAGAAATTGTGCGGTGCAACCAATTATACAGAGGTCAATATTGGTGGTTGTCTAACGTTATTTCACCTATGAGTATGGGATCGTTTCTCGCGCCTAGCTCTACCTCTCCCTGTTCAGGCAGATCCTCAGATAAAAATATATCCCTTGGGACTGTCGTTGGGTTTCAGATGGAGGCGTATCCCCCAACATATTCGTCTGACCATTGAGGCATTATGGACTTATAGGATATTATTAGATCAGATGAAGGATGATGAGTTCATTTGGTAGCCATATGACCATCCGAGTGTCCAATAATTAATTCTAAACTATTACTTAGTGGGTTCAAATATATGGTGAGCGTCTGTACCTATTATTTGCTTTTGGCTAGTTGAATTTTACCATGCAAACCATGTTCTCCGCCAGTTTGGTCAACAACAGCATATCCTTCAAACACCGTTTAATGTGGGATTGTTGCATACTCTGCAACTAAGAGGAAAAACACATAAAGATTGGCGTCAGGAGCATATGGTATTTATTTCTGCATGGAATATGTGGGAGCGTGTTGTTGCCCAAGCAGATACAGAGGTATCTTCATTGGATTGCTCTTTTGATTATATGCGTTGGTATTGGTGCTATACGCAACCGTGGATCCATCCAGAGAGTGGCTCCTAACGTTTCGTGGTATGAGCTTTTCTTCCATTTTATTATCTTTTGTTTGTGCATATTTTTCCTCCAACTATATAATGACTAATCTTTTTTTTTTTCCCACAAACTGATATACTAGATAACCTATATATGCTTTCTATTGTCGATCCTCCGACGCTTGATTATGCGGGATTTAGGGAGAGAACTCGTGGAGATGTTAGGACGATGCTACAGGCCTTGGGATCGGGAGATGTTGGTCTCTTAGCCTGCTCCACCTGCTCCTCATCTACAGAGACCACTAGAGCCAGAGGCTCACTCAGGAAAGCGGGGACATGGTTTTATATCTACTAGACAGCCATTAGTAGATGTTACCTATGGCAATAGATGTTAGACAGATGCACCATCGTCCTATTACACGTTAGCGCCTGTGCATAAGGGAACTGAAGAGCCACGTCCTTTTGCATCATTTACAGACTATGCAGGTGTTGGTCCCTCTTCTACTACACCATCCTTTGGCGCACCTGAGTTTTTTCATCTGTTGGGGGTGCTGGTCCTTCTTTTGCTCTTGGGAGTGGTTCATCGTCCTTCACATCACCAGCTCCTCAGCCGTTTTTCTACACCCTGCCACCCCAAACTATATAGCCTAGGGGTGTCTCTTTCACTACTTTATTTTTTGATCCATTCGCGTTCAGTGCAGAGTATGTTGGTGCACCTTCTGAACCATAAGGACCATCTTTCCAACAGGAGTTTTTCATCCCTGATCAATCAATTCCCCCTGTCCAATCCCCTCAACCTACTCATTAACCAAATAATGGATCAACCAATGAGGATAAAGGTGAAGAAGAAGAAGAAGAAGAAGCAAAAGTAGAAGAAGCAGAACATGAGCCACTTTAGCGCCGTCCCCAGCGCTTACGCCGAAAACTCAAATGTGGGACTGGAGGACATATTAGGTAAAATGTTAAATTTTTTATTTTAATAGTTATAACCTTTTTGTGTACAGTAAAGTACTTTGATATCTACGCTTCAAATTGTGAGTATATAATATTGGTATAACGTGTTACTTTAATTAAACTAATAAAATTTTGGTCTAAATAGTTATACAAATGTGTTATATTATTTAAACTCATGTGACTGGTTTTTTTCACTATCATACGCGACAGAAAAAAATAATTAACGTAGACCCTAGGTCGCCAAAATATTTTCTCCAAATGCTTAATTATGCCATGACCCATTTAGTTTTTTTTTTAATTTAATGTGTTTATATTTTTACCTTTTGCTTGTATTTTTTTTTTCTTTCCTCAAGTTTAATTGTATATATCTTCTTTTTTATTTATTGATAGCAAATATAGGTCAAATAAACATAAGGATACAATAAATTTGATAACACATATATAAGTGCTTATATATAAATTTCTTTGATTTTAATAACTTCCAAAAATAAATCTTATTATTTTCTCTTATAGATGTATTTTTTTTTGAAAAAATTAATTACAATCTTGATTATACAATTTTAAAATGTTAAAAATTTTATTTGTTACTCTTAAAAAATAAAAATAAAATTTTAAAAACATGCACTTTTATTTTTATAATAGTAATAATAATATTAATAATAAAAGATGTATTTTCTTTAGACTTTCCAACTCTCTTTGTTAATTAAGAAAAAAGAAAAAAAGAGAAAAATTGGTAGAGGAGGGGCTTCATTAATTTTTCTTTACTAAAAATATAAATATTACAAAAAAATTATATTTTAAAATTATATATTACTCATAATTTCTTTTAGTCTTTTTTGAATACACTATATTATTCTTTATTTATTTTTTTAGTTTCTTGTTCTTTTACTCTAATAAATCTGATACAAAACTCCAACTTCTTTTCTTGTATTAGGAATTTCTTTTAATTTGTAGGGATTGATTTTGTCCTTTAATAAAACACCTTTACATAAAAATAAAAATAATAGAATGTTTGAGAAAATATAATTAATTAGATAATTTTGGAATACTTTTCTTTTCGTTGAATTATCTTTGTGTAAAAAATTTTTAAGTCTTTGGATAAGATTAAACTTGATGATCTTTTTTTTACTATTAATTTTTCTTATTTAAAATATAATAAGCATATAATTTTTCAATAATATTATAACAAATATTTAATTTAATTACAAAATTATATAATTATTCATAAAATATATATATTATTAACATTTTTAATTACATTACAAAAATATATTTTTTATAAAATTTAAATTAATTATCATTCTAAATAATTTAAATAATAAAATATAATAAAATATATCAAATATAAATTATATAACAAATTATATACAATATATATTTATAAATAAATATATATATATATATATGTATATATATATATGGGTCGCGACATTGCAAATGTCGGGACCCATCATAATATTTTTTACTTATTAAAAGAGTCGCGGCATAGCATATGCTGCGACTCTTTTTGTTTTTTTCAAAAAAATAAGTATTTGAGAAAAATGTTTTTGCGGCGTAGCATTTAGGTTTTTTATTTTTTTATTTTATATATTGCTGTCAAAATCCTAGCATTAGCTAGCACTATTCAATATTTCTAAAAAAACCAATAAACCAACAACCTTTAGAATCCCTTAAAGCGCTCTCAGTAGTAACTAAGCCAGATTACCTTTACTAACACCATCATAGTTTACTTTCATCCAATCATAATTAAAAGGCCACTAATGGATCTCATATTGAATAATCAGAATCATATTAATGTAGTTGGGTTTATAGCAAAGCATAAGCAATTAGTTGGGCATAGGCACAAATCACTCTTACAGGAAAAGGAATGATAGGTACTACCTAGGAGAAATCATAAGCATTCTACCATTTTTGTAAAAACTAGCATCCAATACCAAACAAAAGATGCCATTATATGCTTCATATAAGCTCAAATCATCTTTAAGATTAAAAGTTAGCTAAAAAGTAAAAACACAAGTGAAAAAGGCACAACCTTTGTTTAGAAGGAACCAAAATGTTCCAAACTTCAACCACATATGAGCAATCATGGAGCACATGTAACAAGCTCTTTGAGCATGGCACAATAAATCACCTTCACCTTATCTCCTTCAAAACTCATTAAGATGTAAATGATTATGGGCAACAAGCCAAAGGAACAATTTAATTCTCTTAGGATTTGGCCAGTGCCAAATAAAGCTCCAAAATGAAGTACATTAACCCAGGTTACCTCCTATAATGAACTTATACCCACTACGAACACTATCCTTTCCATTACCTTCACCATTCCAATGAAAGTTATTAGAACCTTAGGAAAGAGTAGGGGAAGCTATTGCATAGATTTTCAAAAAAGTTTCTTGGGAGATGAAGTACATGAAACAGACCTAGTTCCACTCACCATTATGACTTGCCATATCCATTAACTTCCAATTGGATATATTCGAGTCAATGGCATGGGAAAACTCCTTACAAAGCATTATGGACCCATCAACTCAACTGTTCGTCAAGAAGTTGATACACTCACCATTACCAATTTCATGCATAGGAAAGGACTCAAAGAGCTACCAAACAGCTCTTAACACGTGCCACAATGAGGAAGCATAATTAATAATATTGGGGAACTTAAGAATAGGAGCTTTTTTATTATACTTTCACCAAGGAACATTAACCCAAAGGCTACCCTCATCACCACATAACTTCCATTCCATTTTAAGTAAACAAGCTTCATTCATGGCATTGAAATTTTTAACATCCAAACCCCCATTATTCTTTAGTTTGTAAAGCCAATACCAGTGTAAGCAATGAACCTTTGCAACTTCTCAATCTCCAAACATAACGTCTTATGAAGTTGTGCAATCATCATGGAGTAAATAGGAATGGATCCTAAAACAAACTTAGCCAAAGTGATCCTTCCAACCATGTTAAGACAAATTGCTTTCTAGCTTGAGAGTCTCAACTTAACCTTTTATACAATTTACCTAAATCCTTAATATATGATCTACTGTACATAATTGGCGCCTCGTATACCATGCCATATCATTTGGTAACACTAAAACTTTGAAATCTTGGCAACTTGATGTTTCAACACTGGGGTCATATTTCTAGAAAAGAAAATATTAGACTTTGCAGCATTAGCCTTGTGTCCCCAAAGGCCACAAAAAAAAGTTTAAAGCAATCTAAAGCGAAGTAAATTTAATTCATAAAGACCAAATAAAATAAGATCATCAATGAAACATTAGGTAGGTTACTTGAGGACCATCCTTGCCAACTTTAATGTGCTTCCATTTATTAGTCATGATTACTTCGTTAATGATATGTGTAAGCTCTTCCATGCATAAAACAAAGATGTACGGAAATATAGGGTGCCTTTGTCAAATCTCTCTAGTGGAAAGGAAAGAGTCAATTAGCTCACCATTTTATAAAACTTGAGTAGAAACAGATGTGATACAATCTATAATTATGTCAAGTAGATAGTGGGAATATGAATTTCATAAATAATTTTTCTAATAAAATCTCATGTAATCCAAGCCTTTTCAAGACTAATCTCAATAACTAAGAAAGAAATTTTGCCTTTCATATACAAGAATTCCTAGGCTACCGTAACATTCTTTTGGATGTGTTTACTTAGCATAAGATTGAGATTGATAAATAATAAAAACAATTATGATTATTATTTTTAAAAATTTTGAATTATTATTAATTGTTGCATTAAATATACTATTTTCAAGAGCATTTATTACTAAGCAAAATTGTTGTTCTTTTGGTATTTTAATTAATTTATAAAATATAATGTGACAACATAATTAATATAATAATGAATTCATAGCTAGCCAATGTTCATAAGGCACTATTTAACAAAAAATCTAAAATAATTTCTTAACATTTTCTTGTACATAAATTATTAAAACTAGGATGCGGGGTTGCCCACAAGGGTAGCAAAAATGACACTAAGTCCCACCATTGAAAAAATAAAACTTACAAAAAAAAAAGTCTTGTCAATGAACGGGTCATGACTAATTTAGTAACAACGTTATAGAAAAACCTAACTTATATATATATATATATACTAATATTGGAGAACTTAAGATCAGGAGCTCTTTTATTATACTTTCACTTGAGAACATCAATCTAAAGGCTACCCTCATCGTCGCATAACTTCCGTCCCATTTTTAGTGAACAAGCTTCATTCATGCCGTTGAGATTCTTTACACCCAAACACCTATTATTCTTTAGTTTGTAAAGCTGGTTCTAGTTCAAGAGATGAAGCTTTCAAACTCCTGGATATTGCCCAAATAAAACACCTTTGCACCTTCTCAATCTCTAAACATAACGCCTTATGAAGTCTTATAACCATCATTGGATAAATAAGAATAGATCCTAAAACAAACTTGGCCAAAGAGACCTTCTAGCCATGCTAAGAAAATTGCTTTCTAGGTTGGGAGCCTTAACTTAACCTTCTCTGCAATGTACCTAAATCCTTAATATATTATCTACTATACATAATTGGCTCCCACAAATATCTTGCCATATCAATAGTAACACTAAAACTTGAAATCTTGACAATTTGATGTTTCAAAGCAGGGGTCATATTTCTAGAAAGAAAATATTAGACTTTGCAACATTAACCTTGCATCCCAAAAGGCCACAAAAAAGTGTAAGGCAATCCATAGTAAATTGAATTTGATTCACAAACACCAAATAAAATAAGATCATCAATGAACATAAGATATGCCACTTAAGGACCATCCTTACCAACTTTAATAGGCTTTTGTTTATTAGTCATGATAGCTTCATTAATGATATGTGCCAGCTTTTTTGTGCATAAAACAAAGATGTATGGAAATGAAAGGTGCCCCTATCAAATCTCTCAAATGGGAAATAAATAGTCAATTTGCTCACCATTTTATAAAACTTGAGTAGAGACACATGTGATTCACTCCATAATTATGTCAAGTAGATAGGAGAAATATGAATTTCATAAATAATTTTTCTAATAAAATCTCATTTAAACCTATCATAAGCCTTTTAAGACCAATCTTAATAGCTAAAAAGGAATTTTTACCTTTTATACGTTTCATAGTATACATGAAATCCTAGGCCACCGCAATATTATTTTGAATGTGTCTACTTGGCACAAGACTTACATTCATAAATAAAAAAAACAATCATGATTATTAATCTAAAAATTTTGAATTACTATAAACTATTGCATTAAATATTGTATTTTCAAGAGCATTTATTACGTAGCAAAACCCTTGTTCTTTTTTTATTTTAATTAATTTATAAAATATAAGGTGACAGCATAATTAATACAATAATAAGTCCGTAACTAGCTAGTGTCCTTAAGGCACTATTTAACAAAAAATCTTAAATAATTTCTTAACATTGTCCTATAAATAAATTATTAAAATTAGCGTGTGGGTCTGCTTGCACGGGCAGCAAAAATTACACTGGGTCCTACTATTGAAAAAATGAAACTAGCAAAAAGGAAAAAAAAAATCTTGCTAATGAACGAATTATTAATAGTATAGTAACAGTGTTAAAAAAAAACTTTTAAATATATATACTGATATGTCGCTAACTTCTTTTTTCGGTTACCCTTTTTCACATGCAACTATACTCCTTCCCTGCCCTTACATTAATGATGCCCAGAATTCAATGGTAGTGTTCTTTTAAGAGTCTTTCTATATGGACGCGAATACCTTGTTCTCTGTAATCAAATATGATTTTTAAGATAAAATCAATGTGACAATTTGATTTCAAAATTATAAGTTTATTAGACAACTAATATATTAAATGATTCCTCAACCACTATTTTGAGGCCATTAGTTAAAATTTTTATCATATAGGAAATGTATATATTAAACTATTGATGCAAATAACAATGAATGTCTGAATTGGAAAAAAAAAAGATTACCGTAAAATGCATAATTCAGAATGTGACTTTAATATGTTAATATTGAAATCTCTTATTTTCCTATCTTTAAAATATGAATTACACAACTAGGGTGGGTTTCAACATCTCCATTTTAAGGAATTTTTTTATGATATAACGAGACCTAATTGTATTTAATGCGCACTTTCCATTATAGGCCCTTCGTATTTTCAAGATTTAATTTCTTATACTTAAAGAATGTGATGCATTAATTATATAACCAAATATGTATAAACTCATTAATCAAATCCAGTCAAATCCGTATCTCAACTAATTTAACGAGAAATGATTAAGAAAATCAAAATTTTGACAAAATTCTATAGCCTTATATATATCATCAATATTATAACTTCATCATTTGTAAAAATGTGCTCACAATTCTTTGAATTACAAATCAAGATTTATAAATAATCAGATGCATATATATGAGAGTTGATTTAATGCCCAAACGATCAATTAGTATAAAACAATCTCGAAGTATCAATCTATTAAATAGTTGTTATATTTATAAGACTCACTCCTACCTGTTGAGATAATAACAAATAATAGTGGCAATATTCTTAATCATCATAATTTCAAACCTAAAATAGCATATATGATAATAACAAATAATACTGATGTAAATTGCATAGGCCGGGCCGGGAAGGAATTTAAGGAAGCCTGGCCCCAAATTCTCATAGCTTGAGGCAGTAGTGCAGAAGAAGAAACTAGAAATCGAAGCCGTCTTCTTCCATATCCTTTTTCTCTATTTTCTTCTACCTCTCATATATTTGCAACTCTTGCCCTCACCCATCAACCAAACAAGCTCTCAACATCTATTCTGCGCACTGTCGTGGCCCCCATTCACACACCACAGTAAGTTCGCTCTCTTTCTCTTTCTCTGCGGGTTTAAATTCCCTTTGTTAATTATTTTCAATTCTTTTGTACTAAAATCTCATGATTTTCGATCAGGAGCCATTATTAGATCTCACCACTTCACTGTCTTTCTCCTCTGAAACCTTTGATTTTTCTTCCCCTCTTTCAAACTTCACCAGCACGCAAACCACGCCATGTCTAGATCTCATCGGTGCAACTCGCTATTTTTTATAATTAAATCTTTTAAAAAAGAATGGTGAGATTTTTCGCGATGATTATATTGATAATTGATATTCTTCTTTGTCGGTTTTCTTTTTTATTTTATTTTTAATTTTTTCCCTTGTTTTCATCTCTCATTGGGGGCTTTCAGTAATTATGTTGCCCCGATTAAAAATCATCGCTTTGGACCCATTTCACGTCGGTTTCTTATCAAGAACGATATTTGCTTTGATTATGAGACACTTTTAATGACTTTCTGATTATTTTAATCATTCATCACTGAATTTTTTAATCTACAATCAAGAATCTGTTGATGATTATGAAGCTTCGTTGAATCACGCTCTCTTTGATCGATGTGATTCCTCGTTTCCATGCTTGATTTTACTTTTCTTTATGCGCTGTTATTATTTAATTAATTATCGCCATTTGACTCTCTCTCTCTCTCGCGCTAACCTTCCACTCTTGGTTGTTAAAATTCACGGTACTGTTTGGTTGCGAAATTAAGATAATCAGATCATATTGTTGAATACTTTAATAGGAGATGTCATCATCGAATACTCCGTGCGCTGCGTGCAAGCTTCAGAGGCGAAAATGCACCCAAGAATGCGTCTTCGCACCATACTTCCCACCGGACAATCCTCGGAAGTTCTATTACGTCCACAGGGTGTTCGGCGCCAGCAATGTGGCTAAGCTTCTCGGCGAGCTCAACGTGGCGGAGCGTGACGAGGCCGTCAAGTCTTTAGCTTACGAAGCCGAGGCGCGGCTCAAGGACCCAGTGTACGGCTGCGTGGGTCTCATTTCCGTGCTCCAGCAGAAGCTAAAGGCAATACAAGGTGAACTCAACAATGCAAAGAAGGAGCTAGCAACGTATATAGGACCTCAGGCTCTACAGCCCATGGGTCCCATTTTAGCCCCTCATGGAATGATCACACAACAGCACCACCACCAGGGGAATCTTTATGGTTCCCCCATTTTCCCGTACAATAACGTGTCGCCGCAGACCATGGTGGGGATCGCAGGGGCGGCTGCCGCGGCCCATGGCGGACCATTGATGATTCGTGAACCCCACCAGCAGCATCAGCACCATCATCATGCCCAGCAGCAGATGTTGGAGGCACAGCAATTAGCGGTGGCTATGGGGGCGAGGGAGCCGCAGGAGATGTTTGGAGGTTATGATCAGCTACAACAACTGCAGCAGCAAGAGTTTCTGAGGTTTAATAGTGGAGGTGGGTTTGAACTGGGTTCGGTTTCTGGGAGTGGATTTAACCAACCCGCTGAGATGTCGCCTTCGTTGGCTCTGGGCACATTTGAGAACCCTTTCCACCAGATGCAACTACAGCAAGCCCAAGGAGAATATTATCATCATCATCATCATCAGCCTCCGCACCATCAGCTTCAGGCGCAGCTATTGCTACCGCCGTCGCAACCCCAACAGCAATCGCAGCAACACCACCACCAGCAACAGTCGGAAAGCGAGGAGGGTAGGGGCATCGGTCCTTCTTGTTGATTTCCAATTTTGCAGCTCTTGCGCCTTCCCGCTATATCGTCAAACATTTTAAACTTTGGTACGTATATTGTTCGTCTCCCATTGTTATCGGCTTTATCTTTAATGCCTGCGCAAGCTTTGGTTTCTCTTTTTTTTTCTGTGAGAGATCTCTGCTTTTTTCATTGATTTCAATGCTTTTTTTCTTTTTTTTTCCAAATGCTTGATTTTGATGGCAGCTGAAAATTGATAGATGCTAGTTTTTTTGACCTTCTATGTAATTTATCTACTATATTTACAAAAGAATGAGAATTAATTAAAACATATAATTTTAATATGGTAAAATCTTCCTGAATTTTGTGTGACAAATTGATATGTGACTGTATATAGTTTATGAATAACGCGATAGGCCCTATCTATAAAAAATATATCCAGTTATCTTGTGTAAGAAAGGAGAGGGTATATTATGCGGGTTGGTTTATTCACGATGATGGATGTCGTATTCATCAATTATGAGTAGTCATAATGGCCACTTTGTATTGGCCTGCTTATTCTACTTTGATCTTTTTGTTCAAATGTCATATTGATCAACAAATATATCATATCAGCTAGTAGCAGTTGTTGCTTTCTAGTTTCTACCTATTGAAAGGGAATATAAGCTTCTTTTTTCTGAAAAATAATTGAGGAAACCAACATGTCAGCGAAAAAGTTAGGGTACGAATTAGATGACATGTACTGGTTTGGCCGCTTCTGTAAGATCATAATCCGTAATCCCAGTAGTCTCCTTTTCTGTGTTAGTCTCTACGATTCAGATTGATACTGAAACAGTTTTACCTTGACTTGTCGTGAATATTTACTGTTTCAAATATGTATAAATAAATATATTTTTGAGATGTGTCTCGGATGGATACGGAAAGCGTGAAGAAAAAGAGTGTTCATTTTGCATGTGAATACTATTTATTTTGACAACAAGTTATGTGAATTTAAATTTAATAAAAAGGAATGAAAGTGAAAAGGCAAAACTTCAACAAAAGTTAAGGATAGATGAAAAGAGAAAATGACGAAGAGGGGTCAAAGTTAGAGGTACACATAAGGGGAACTTAGATCGGAGAACAGTATATATATTCTTGATGTACCATTGATTTTGTTGGATATACGGACATGTCATATATATTTTAAGCATATATCTGCATAAGTTACAAATTTAATATCTTTCCTTGTCTCTCTTCTGCAGTTCTTACCGGTCAGATATAAATGGGCACAAAGAGAGAGGGGAAATGCATATATTTGAGACTCATTCCTGCATTGTTTTTTGGCTTTAAAGAGAACTTTGAAGGCTAAGAACCATTTAAAAATAATATCTTCATTGATTTCAGAGAGCAGCTTCTTTAAAGTAGAGACGATGTTCAATCTCTTTTCTTTGTTCCAATAACAAAGTTGTAAATCAGAATTAGAAAGTTTTGAAGACTTTCCCTGGCTTCGTTATGTCCACATATGCTGACAGCCAGGGCTGTAGAAAACAAAATTACTCTAGTAGTTTCTAAAAGATGAGGTCATGGAAATCTTTTGCTATATTTTCCTTGGTTGCTGGAGAACACTTCTATTTAAACAAGTGTAGTTATACAAGTCAAAAATAGCACACAGATTTTGAAAGAAATACAGCGTCTCGCCTTACAAAACCATTTTCCGTGTGGTTTGTATGAAGCCCACGTTACAAAGTCAATATCTTAATCATAATATCCTCGATAGTTAAACCGAAGATTATATAAAATACTTTTTACACCAAGACAAGATTGCATGAAGTCGGTTGAAAAGTGCCTTATGAATATAACAAGATGGCACAAGATTAGACAGCAATAGTAATGGATATATATATATATATATATATGTAAATATAGCGAGCATGTTAGAGAAAGTCAAGCTAGCGAATATACCGTTAATGTTGAAACATTTAAAATCTTGCCTGAATACTTATTTTCTCTTCTTCAAATCTTCATAGTTTTCAAGTGATCTTGTTAATAATTGAGCATTTGAATCACTACAAGGTAGACTGGAGACAAAAGCAGTCATTGTACCAAAGAAAGCTTAATAACTAATGAGAGAAACTGAGATATGCACTCTAAATACATCCTTACCTGCATCTAAGAGCAATGAGGCACCAGCAATTCTCCCAAAAACCAGGCCCATAGGATTAGTTAGTGAGTTCCAATTAAACAAATCTAATTGAAACCAAAATTTCACGAGGCATGGTTCTTTTCCTCTTCTCACATCAACCTAGTCTTTGCACAGACTTCTATCAAAAGCTGAAAGACTAGCGATGTGGGTTGACCCATCGTCAAAGTACAAACCATTTTGTCATAGAACTACATAAGTGTCTACAAGTTAATTTTGTATAGTAGTGTTTGAAATTAAATGTAATAATCCAAGTCAAACGCCTCTCTCACTTTCCAAAGAAAACAATAATGCAAACAGCTAACTATATGCTCAGTGTGTGAATGTATTAATTGAGGTCTTATGGCGTGAGTGCAAGACATGCATCGGACCGAAGGAAACCTCTTTAACTCTTGTGAAAATTCCGGGATTTGATAGGACCTGCAAGGGTAAAGAATAGCTTATCGGCATAAATCAATTGATGTTCGAAAAATGCATATTATATATTGATCTTTTTCTAATGCCAAACCAGAAAAGATTTTCAAATTTAAAATGAGCATGATTCAGACGAAATTTGAAGGGTAAGAGTTCTGAGGTTATTGGACACTATTGACAGTAGCATTAATTAATTTGCTTTCGCAATAACCATATTTCGTAGCCTAAGCATAATATACAAACCTCAAGAGTGTAAAAACATCGAAGCCTGTGAAATTGTAATGATCTAAATCAAACATAGCCATCAGTCTTTCGCTTTTTCCAAGGAAAACAATAATGCATACGGCTAATTATTTGCTTATTGTATGAACGCAAGTTATGCATAAGGAATCATAGGTCTGAGTGGAAGATTAATGGGCCTTGTGGTGAAAATTGATGTGGAAGCATGTAAAGACAACACATCTACATTCTTTGCTGCATTAATTTAATCTCCTTGTTGGAACTCCTCGGAGCAAGAGTTTTAAACTTTATTGGGTAGTATTTGACAACAGCATTAATTGACTAGTTTGTAATAATCATAGTTTGCAGCTCGAACACAATATAGAAGTCTCAAGAGTGTCTACATGTCAAAGCTTGTGTGAAATTGTATTGATCCAAGCCAAACATAGCCGTCAGTCTTTAACCTTTCAAGGAAAACAATAATGTATATGTTAATTATCTGCTCAGTGTATATGATTGCAGGAAATGTATAACAAATCGTGGGTCTGAGTGGAAAATTGATGGGCCATATGTCAACATGATATGAAAGCTTGTAAAGACAAGACAATAGCATTCTTTAATGCATCTGATGCCCTTAATGGAATTCTATTACTCCTTCCGGTCTCATATATAAGAGACTTTTTTGAGGTTTAATTTAATTTTATATATAAGAAACAAATTAACATATTAATTACAGTATTCCAATTATACCCTTCATTAAATAGGTCATTCAAATTATGAGTAGTGATGGTTATTAATTTCAAAGAGAAAGTGCACATATTAAATAGGGGTATTTTTAGAAAATAATTTTTATTTGAGACAAAATTAAAAAGATTAATTACTTTTAACTAACTTTCTTAATACTCATGAATTAGTTATTTGTTTCTTATATATCAGACCAGAGGAAGTATATTACATAGACAAATATTATTACTGACGGAGTTACATGCAGTTGAGGGTGGACAGATGCGTCTATCCCTCAAAATATTTTTGTAAATTTATATATATATATATATAGTATTAATTTCGATATCTAATCTATTATCTATTACCCACTGTGGGCTGCTTACGGATTTCGGCAATGGAATATTGATGACCAAGCATTTTGCTTTGCCTACATTTCAATCACACGTAATTACAATGTCCCAAAAGAAAAATATGTAAATAACTACATGGGAAGGCCTCTTTGAGGTTGAAATGCAAAACAGTTAACACGAACTTAATTGGTAGGCATGGTACAATATTCGTGACGTGCTACAGTTAGGGTTAGGGTTTAAGGCGCCTCTAAAATATTTTACACCGATGCAAACTTAGAAGAGATGCCAGAAAATAATAATAATTCAGTAATAATAGTTTAGGATGGATATATACATATACATATATATATATATATTGGCTGAAACCTAGGTCAGAAAGAAGGCTAAAACGGAATGAATTAATAATAAGGATGGCAAAGTCCCATATTATAAGTTTATAATTAATAGTTATGCATCAAATTTGTATAAAATTAATAATCTATGGAGGTTGAGGAGGGGACATTAATTCCACTGAATCCCATCTCAGGCATATATAGCGTAGTAGCTCGAGAAAGGATCTGAGATATGGCATCGATCTTTCTCTGAGAGAATGGGGATCTTCAGTGTCCGTGGTAAAATGCGACTCAATAACAAACTAGGAACTTATCATATCACATAACGCTATCAGTTAGGTTGTATTTCACTCTTTGGTTTTAATAAAAAGAAAATTGAAAAAGGATGTTACATCACATAACGAATATAAAACTTCTGGTTTTACTAAATTAAATTATAAATTATAATTTTATTAATGATTTTATCTATCATCTATTGCAACATCTTTTTCGTTAACTATTGAATTACTTTTAACTAATTAAAAAAAACAGTGAAATGCATAATGTATCTTTGCATAAAAATATCCTGATTTCTGACTCTATTTTCCCTGAGATCAAGTATATAAAGCTCAAACTGAAAAAGCAAATCTTAAATTGATTTAGTCAAATTCAACGAATTTACTAGAAGTTATATATTCAAATCCTCGGGATCTTAATTGAAGAAAAAGGTCAACTTTTAAGTTAGATGAACTGATCCAAAAAACTCAGTCAAATTTTTACATAAAAGTAATTTAATTGTGACAAGTTGTAAATTACACGATTTAAATCACGTGATTGGATTTAATTCTACTATTCCTTTCACTTTTCTTATGCGGATTTTTTTTTTTTTTTTGCCACATATAAATTATGAAGATAATACTCTTCTCTTGCAACTGTAAAGTCACTATGATCTATGACTGTTGCCAAGGAAATCCATCATTAGATTTTCATCCTTATTTGCAAATTTGTGCTATTTTATTTGATTAGAAAGAAAATTTTCTGTAACAATGCTCATAATCTATTTAACAAGTTTGTTAAGATTTTTCCATGCTAGCCCTAACTGATAGGAATCAAATCCTTTATTATAGTACCATACTATCACAATAAAAGATGTTCAGGGAACAAAAAAAGTTAAAAGAGCTGTGGCCCCAGGTAAAAGATTTGAACCCTAACCAATATGGTTGGTAAATTAATTGGGGTGATTTTCCTTTTAAAACTTACATAGTTACAAATCTGCCAACATAATCTTCATATAATTGATTAAATACAATAAATCCATACATGAACCTAAGTTAATCTTAAATTAAACTACATAAACTTCACACAAGATTGTAAGGCAAACTGAAATTACTTCTTAGAAACTAATGGACGGACCGTATGGTTACAATCAAATTACAATATGTGTGAAAAGAGAGCTTCCCAATATTAATATTATCATACCATAAATCTGAAAACCTCATGACACAGTTGATAAAGCTAAGCAAGAAAAGCAGGAGGATCCATAAAAGTTTTAGATATGATATAGTGACAAAATAAGTTATTGATAGGATTTTATTATGTAAACTTGAAATGTGAGTGTCGTTTTCACTTATAAACAGGAACACCTTGCTTCTGTTTACGAGTGATATAGCCAGAGTTCATGAAAAATCCAGTCCAGCATTAAAGTTATGCCTTAAACAAAGAGGTAAAATCCTATGAAGCATGGGTATTCCAAAATTTGAGCAGTACTAATACCCGTATCTCTTTAGGTACTTCAAAATAAATATTATGTAATATTTTTTTAAAAAGGAAGTTTGCTTTTGATACATATTGGATAAATTATAAATAAGCCTACAAACTTTAACTTTTAATCTTGAAGATCTGAAATTAAATATTATTATCTTAACAATTATCAGAAAGCCAATATATATATTGATATTTTATATTATTGTGGCTAAATTTATTAAAATTATATGAACTTTAACATTAGCTAAGAGATTTTTATAACTATTTTGATTGATTATATATCATAAAACGTTTATTATTTCTTTTTATTATTATGAAAATTGTCATATATGTGATAAAGTATCACAAGATAGAATAATCAGCTACTTTTGCATTCGTCGTTTTGTATTGGTTCTCTAACCGAGCAAGCTCCGGCCACCAGAATCGCCTTTGTTGAAGAAAAGAAGAACCCCAACTAATACTGCGACCACTTTCTGAACGGCTACGATTCAATCCAGAAGTTGGACTCATCTAACGTTGGTCATCATCCCACGCGTCCACTTCTTGGAGTTCGAGAAGAACGCACCTACCGGTAGAATAGCTGAAAAATGTTAAACGGACCGTTTGACACGTTAATCGTCAAAATGGAAATTTTCGCCGTCTGTGGGGATCGAACCCACGACCACGTGGTTAAAAGCCACGCGCTCTACCGCTGAGCTAAGACGGCCAACTGACAAGCGCACAATAATAAAACTAATATTTAATGCAGAGTACAGATTAATCTCTAAAACTCTCATGGGCTCACAAGGCCCAAGTTACTATTTTAGACCTAAATTCAGTTGTTTTGGGCTCTGAAATTATGTTATCGGACTTTTTTTTAATAAAATAAAAGTAAAAAGAGTCAAGCGCTTGTAATTTTCTTTGAATTGACTATATTTAAATTTTAGAGAATATATTTTATAGTTATAAAAGATATATCTTTTAACTATTTAATTCTTAGATCTTAGAAATATATAAATTTATAATATCAAGCATATTTTAATCACTAGGTGTTACTTTCTCTCATTCATCCAAATAAGTTATTATATCATATCTTAACCTTTTGTTATCTGCCAAATCCATTAGGTTATGATATGCGTTATCAAAGAAAAATCCTCAATGCAAGTTCATCACTCAATCCATCACTTACACTCAATATTCAATTAGCTAACATACTAGACAATGTTGAATATAAAACTTTATCACCCGACTCATTATTCAACATGCAAACCAACTATTAGAGTGTCAAAGAAGGGGTTGGAGCTTTGTCCTTGAACTAAATCCACATTTTTCAAATAGGCCTATTTGGGCCTCTTAAAAAATTTCTAACTCATTTACAAAATAAGATTTTAAAAATAGGATTTTTTTTTCAAAATAATATATACATATATATATATAAAGGAGTTTTATCATATGCAATTAATGCCGATGAGCTAAAACATCTCTATTTTTCTTGGAATCAAGATGTTGCTACATGGAATGACTCCCCAAATGCCTCTTCTTTCATCCCATACCCTTTTCGCAATGAAGGCCTTCTAAGAAGTGTTCGGCTTCTCTCCTATAGGCGCGCGAACATTGCTTTCGTCTTGTCCAACAAATCCCAACCGTCCAACAAATCTGTCGATTGCTATCAAGACACGCGTCTAAAATATCAAAACACTACATTTTATTGAAAATGAAATGATGCATTCCTAGGGAACCAAACATAGAGAGATCGCGGCCGTTGGTTTCGCTCATTCCAAATTGTGACACGTAGCTGCTTAACAGCCCAAAACGTCGCTTTTAAAGATCATCCTCCTCCTCTTTTTGGATCAATAACAAACATTAGGAGCAAAGCATACTGGAGGTGAAAAAACTAGTTGCAATGGCTTGCCCATTCTCCAAAAGCAAATCTCCTAGAGAAATATAATGGTAAAAGGACCAGCCCCTCTCCTCATTTTCTCAAGCTCCCAGAATCATATATAAAGGTATGCAGTTTGTACATGTTGCTGAGGAAAATGAAAACCTAAATCCTCTTAGTTATTTTATTTCTTCATTTTTCTCATTGATTGACTTAAAACTTGATCACTTAGATTCATTTATTTATTTGAAATTCAACTATGAATTTGTAATCTTATATGCTCAGAGTAATCAACTTTCCACTGGTAAAGCAAATTTTGAGATGGATTATGATCTTTAACAAATATGCATATCTTATTTTTCTAGTACTTTTTGAAGCTTTGGATTGTTATATGCTGTTTCTTTATAGAATTTAATTAGTGGCTTTGTTTTTTTAGACCTAGTCTTGTACATGCTAGTATACACAACTGTAATGCCCAGATGGATAACTCTGCTCTACCTCTTCCTACTTCAGCAATGATTGAATCTCTCTTACCCATTCTTTATGATCCAAATTCAGCCAAAATGTCGATCAACAAGGCTGATAGTGGCCTTACTTGTGACTGTGTGTAACTGAAAGTGAGTATGTTGGAAATTTCCATTCCTCCTATCACTAATTTTCATAATATTTTTGTGGTGTTTGTAAGTTGAAAATTTGAAGTTTGTAACTAAAAGTGACTCGTTGATTTTCTGTTTTTATTGAAAAGAATAATGGTCTTTTGAAGTTTGAAATGAATGCATTTATGTCAATGAAATTAATATGTTTTTGTATTTGTGGAAACAGACAGACAAAGTGAGGATGAAGTTAGAGGAGCAAAGAATGAGAGAATTAAGAGTATTGCATTTGACAATCTAAGAGGAATTGGTGAAGAAAATGAAGGAAAAAAGACAAAAGCCTATGTGTAGAGAACCAAATTTGGAAGGACTAAAAGTCTTATATGTTAAAATTCTAGAATCAAATTTTCATGATGGGGATAGCTATTTACTGTTCCATAAGGAGCCTGGGTCAATAGACTACATTGAAAAAGAGAAATTTATTTCATAGATACTTATAAATTCTATTCCAGGGTTAGCTATTCACTTTATAGATGCTTATGAATTATGTTGATGCAGGGTAGTACCAAGAGACTAGTCAAGGTTGCCCTTCATGAAACAACAAGAAAAAGAGAAATAAGATATTCAAACCTTCACAAGATTGACAAGATATTCAATGCCATTTTCTTAATGATATTGCTGTGATAGTTTTGGACCTGTCACTTTCCATCACTTATTTTATTTTTTTTTCATTTAAATTTAGTGTTCTTTTTCAATGTCAGGACTGTCTATCTGCCTAGAATCTTGTTTTGCATGTCTCAGCTCTCATCTCTCTTCTAATGGCTAAATCATTGTTGGTTTTTTTCTCCATTTAAAACCACTTTGTCAAGGATCAAAAGAGTGATAGTGGGATAGAGAAATTAGTGGCTGAGCTCAAAGTACCAATTGATTCCTAGCCAATAAACAAGACAACAGCATTCAAGCTCACAGCATCTGTATGGAGTATGACAGTAGTTGTTAGTCCTAGGCATACTTTGTTTGGTTTGTGCAAATGGTCTGTTTCAATTAAAGTGTGGTCTGTGTACTGTGCAAATGGTTTGTTTCATATCTATATACTGTACAAATAGTTTGTTTCAATTAAAGCTTGATATGTGCATTATATGAATAGTCTATTTCACTTGAAATTTGGTCTGTATACTGTACAAATGCTTTGTTTCAAAAAGACAAATGTAATTTAGTATGATTGTAATGAAGGCAAATGTTGAATAAAATAACTTCTTTCATTTGTCAATCTTTTTTGCAGTTGATATTACAACATTATCAAATAAAACTTTCAAAATATAACTGCAATATACAAAATACACAAAAGCTATATCATGTACAATTTCTAAAATACAACTTCCATATAAAATTCCACAAATGCTATATGCTATACAACTTCCAAAAAATGAGTGTCACTGAAAAACTCCACAGAGGCTATATCAGGTACAACTTGCAAAATTTACCCCGACTTAATTCATATTAGAGAATTTTTCACTAAATTGCATTGCTTCAAGTGATAGCATAAGATGATCCATAGGTGCCTACATTGCAAAATGTCCTTTAATTATAACATAGTAATTGTTGATAATAATATAATTATCGTATAAATTGAATGCTCTTACCATCATCATTTGGGTAAAAGTCAGGTTACCGTCGTGGACCTATGGTTGTATAGATGGCACTGATGGTGCTAAGCTAGGTGTTGAGCTTAATGCCCGAATGTCAATCTGACTATGTGCAAGATTACTCTACAACAAGTACTCATGAATATTAAATCTTTATCAATAAGTAATAAGCTAACATTTATGCATACCAAAGAATGTTGTACTTGTAAATTCTAAAGACTTGGATCTTTTCTTCTTTTTCCACAATATGATCAAGGCAACTCTTCATGGATTTCCTAGTTTTTATACCAATTCACTTCTTGAAGCCCTTTGCTTTTTTAATACATTCACTTGGCAATAATGAGATGGAACCACCTTCACCTTCACATGCTTCACTTTTCTAACTTAATCGAAGTTCCGCTACTTATTTGTCTAATACAAACATAAATAAAAGTTGAACTAATTTTATTTGTTAAAAAAAACAACTAATTTTGTAAGATGACTTTACTCACCTGTTTAGCCAACTCAGACATAACTTCATTTACATAAAAGCTTCTTCACATTCATACGCTTCAGATGCTATTCTTATTAGTATGGGGCAGAACTGTCTGTATCGTCGCGTGCTTTCCAATCTTATATCTCCTTCAACTTCATTTCCCTTCACATCATAAATGACACTGCTTCTCATTTTTTTTTTGTCCATCTCTTGAGAATATATTGATCTGGAAGTATTTTAACATTCATGTGATCAAACACTTTCAAAGCATGGCTACACAATATTCCGAAAGACTCAAACTTCAAACAACTACAAGAGATCAACTTATCTGAAGGATTAAATATCACTTTGTAATCTTCCTCTGTGTAATCTCCCTCCATATTGACCATAGAAATAATGAATTCAATTAGGAGTGAAAATTTCATTTTTATGATTTATACAGGCAGATGCATATCGATCAAACTCCTATTGGAATAACTCAAAGATAGCAGGTGTGTAAAGTTGAGCAACTTACTTCAACATAATCGAATGTTCTATTTTCAACCTTCGGATTTTTTAACGTAATTCAAACTCACATTTTAATTCATTATATTGCTTATCTTCTACCACCCTTTCAAATGTCTTAAAGAATTTAATGATGTCTAAATCCATATTCATGAAACTTTTAACATCTAAATTCAAGCTTTCACTTACTTGAGTGCTTCGCATGCCCAAGGTGATAGCTTTTTTCATATAACAAGCCGTCCGTTTTTCTTTTATCTTGTACATATTACCTAACCAATTGTTATCTTGAACACCATAGTCTACCAACAACTTACTCCACTCTACCTTGAATTACATTCCCTCATCATACTTGTACATACATCTTTTGAAGTCTCTCAAGCAATAAGATCCATTCTTCATCAAATAGCCTAAATACTTTATGCCATTCTGCATTAAATGTCATGTGCATAATCCATGAGACACTTCAGGCATCACATCACATAATGCTTTGGCCATTGCTGCATCTTGATCAGTAAAGATAGTTAGGGTTTTTTTTGTCGGTGACCAGCTAAGAAAAGTCTCAAATAGCCATTTAAAAGACTCCACTGTTTCATCGTATAATAATGCTACCCCAAAAATCACAATTCCCCTATGATAATTAAATCCACAAAATAGAGCTAGTGGCCGATTTTCTTTATTAATACAGTGTGTTGTATCAAAAGATATTACATCACCAAAATACCCATAATCAATCAACATCTTTGCATTTGCCCAGAAGACATTAATATTTTGTTCATCCATATCCATTTGATAAGCATGAAAAAGTGAAGGATTTTCTATCAATTGGTCCTGAAAATATTGCAATAATACTCCAGCATCCCCATACATCATACTTCTTTGTCTTCTTGTAGTATCTATATGGGTATAACTGACATTTGCTCTTTTCCCCACATGCATACTCATCAAGTCAAAAGATGTTTTCTGATGAACCCTAGAATCTTCAGCTAACTCAATTTTCATGAGCCTAAACTTGAGATATTTTACAATGTGAAGCTAGCATGTGAGTAGTTTTTGCAATATGCAATAAGTGATTATGTTTTTCAACAAAGTCATGCACTTTATATTTGCCTTTCACAAGTGTCAACCCAATTCGACATTTGCAATTTGTTCTAGTCTCATGCTGAGGATTTATAGTCATAAAATCTCTTTTATCTTTCTTTCTAACCCCTTTTTGCAACATACATATCTACACGATGTTATAGGGTCATCCTTCTTTCTGTTGCAATATTATTTTCGAACTCCAAAACCAGTTTTTCTACCATAATTAACCCAAAACTACCATGTAGCTTCTAAACTCTCAAATTTCATCCTAAATTTAGGCTTGAAATCAACTTCCATTGAAAGGATTAGTACCTGCAAAAATTCCAATATTATTAGTTTCACTTCTAAAAATATAGTTTGTAATCATATCTAAACAAAAAATATGGATTAAATTTATATATTGTTTGAATATAGATTAAATTAATAATGCAAAAGTGAAAAGAAATAAAACCAAATAAAGAAGAAAAAAGATTATACTCAAATAGATCCAAACTAAACTTCACTCATCTTTCTGTTTCTTCCCATCTTCACCATATAAAACATTTTAGAGAATTTAAATTATATTCTTCCCATGCTTCCCTAAGCCAAAGATTCCTTATTCACTTGTTAATTATATTATTCTCAACATGTTGGTGCCACTCTCTTATAACTTTGTAAATAATATATGAACTTGTTGATATATTTTTATAATAAAATTTATATATGACATGTTTATATATTTATTTATTATTAATCTATTTTTATAAATTAAATTTACCTACATATTTTTATTATATTCTATCAATCCTTTTTATAGTTTTAAGGTTAAAAATATTCTTAGACTTTTTAAAACCAAATTCTCTAGAGTTCATAGAAGTTAATCAAGTAGCTTATGTAACCAAAGTTCAAGCACATATATATCTCTTTAAAATTCAAAAAGGTTAACCAACCAACTTATTTCATTACTCCAACCTAATTTTGCTATTTCATTCACTTTCACACTCTTTTAATTCCTCTACTTTTGTCTTGAGATATATCCACTATATACTTATAAATTCTTTTATATCTCCAAGTTCTCTTGTTCAAAAGTTCATTTACATTTGGATTTAAACAAATAATTACACACATTTATGACCCACAAAATAAGTTTACAACATAAAACTTGTAAAATTGTTGTTTGACTTAAACTAAGGAAAAAGGAAAATAAAAGCACAGTATGGAAACAAAAACAAATCCAATCTAGAGTGGAAAAAATTAAAGAATTTTTCATGAATTTATCACTATATCAGCATGAACCCACTATGAAGCACTGACACAACACTTTGGATTTTATCATATTGCGATGTCGTGTTTTCTTTAAGCAAACCTTCATTTGAAAGGAGTAAAGAAAGAGAAGGCTATAATGGAGAAGCGATATGCAACCTTCTCTGAATATAATAGCAGTGAGATGATTTCTCAACGTATCAAAAGAACCCCGTAGCGCAGACTCGTGCCTGTGGGATTGCTTAATCAAGAAGAACTAGTTCTCATTCTAGTTTCATTAATGGAGCAATGCCAAAAGCTACTTCTAGGTGTGGCTTGTTTTCCCACTTAAACTTCATTCTTCTGCAATATAACAAGGTAGCAACGAGAGAGGAGGAGGACGAACTTCAGACGCGGCATTTTGGGCCGTTAAGCGACTATGTGTCACAATTTGGAACGAGCAAAACCAACGGTCGTGATCTCTTCATGTTTAGTTGCCTGGGAACGCAGCGTTTCATTTTTAATGAAACACAACATTTTGATACTTCATATGCGTAGCCTGACAACAATTGACGAATTTGTTAGACAGCTAGGATTCGTTGGACAAGACGGGATTCGTTGGACAAGATGAAGGCAATGTTTGCATGCTTACGGGAGAGAAGCTGGACGCTTCTAAGAATGCTACTCTCATTCCTTGTACACGCTACTTTTCCTTGAATAAGTGAGATCCTCACAAGATACATTTAATGCGACCCAATAAAATTTAAAAATATTTTACTTAAAAGACTTTAATTTGATAAAAATAATGCTAAAAATTTAAAAATTAAAATTTTTAAAGGATTAAAACATTCAATTACTATTAATACCTTACAAAATTATTATTTATATTTTTTAAATTTATAATTTGATGTTTCCAATATTATAAAAATATTTTAAATTTATTATCTTTAAATAAAAATATTTAGAAATCCAAGTTATAATTTTAAGAAATATAAATAATAATTAATGATAATTTTAATCTTTTAAATTCTTCGAAAAATTTTAAAAGAATTTTGATTTTTTACATCTTTTAATATCATAATCACCAATTCCTTGGGTAAAACATTCCCATCAAATTTGCTATCCTTTATCTGCAATATTTATTACTGCAACACGCCTTGTTAATGCAACACTCTCTCTTCGCTCTTCAGTGCTTTGTTGCTGCAACCTGCTTCCTTGCCTCTTTTCCAACCAATGGTCATGCTTCACACAGTTATGTGTTATCGGAGATGGATCCTCTGCATTGAGGATCCATCTGCGGTCGCTCTTACACCCATGGTTTGTCAAGAAGAAGATACAGTAGTAACGGTCTCGGAGAATCACCAGGTTCTGAATTCTATCAGATCTAAACTCTCTAAAATATATATTCATTTGTTAATTTCAAAGAAAACCCCTCTTTTTATTCGATGATTTCTGATGGCTTTCATTTTTCTGCTTTGTTTTATTTGGGAGTTGCAGAGGAAGATGGACCGGTGGAGCTTCAGGAGCCGGCCAGGCTAAGAGATCGAGGGAGTGGGAAAAAGGATCGAGATCGTGAAAGGGATAGATAGCGCGAGAGAGATCGATCGAGTCGCAGTAAGGGGAGGAGAGGGGATAGGTTGATGCACAGCAACAATAGAGAAGATGGTGGAGAAGATAGCTCGGAGGAGTGTTAACTATGATGAAGAAGACGAGGACGATGATGTTGGTGGTGGTTCAGTAAGAATGCTTCCGCTGAACGAACGGGTCTTACAACATATTCGTTGGTGATCTCAGTCTTGAGATCACTTATGCTACATTTTTTACGTGATTTTCTTTTTACCCCAGTTGTTCGTAAGCTTCATTTCTCTTTTGCACTCTGTAAAATGATCGTCTATTTTCTGTGCAAGAAATTGGGCCAGTATCTATTGAAATTGTAACATTTGCGTGTACTGGCTTATGCAATAATTAATGCATGCTTAATAATTTAGCCGCTGTCTTAGCATGGCTTATCTAAGTTTGTCTTTTAGCTGGTTCCGGAGATGCAAGGGGTAATGTGGAATCAGAAGACTGGGCGCTCTATAGGGTTTCGTTTTGTTTAATTCTGTAATCAACAGGTACGTTTTCAGTTGTAGAATCTTTTTTTCCTCTGAAGTTTCCCTGTTATTGTAAAACTTCTCTTTACTATTATTTTGACTTTTTTCCCCCTCTTTTTTCTTTGAAAGGGGTGATCCAAGTCAATAAATAATTTGACTGGTAAGAGACTGTTCATTGACCTTCATGCTTGCTTGTCTTTAGAAATTTGTGTGTCTTTGACCCAATTTTAGCATTAGATAAAACTTGAATGAGTTAGCATAAATATGTGATAATTGAATTTGAAACAAAAATAAGATTCCAGCTCGAAGAAATAGTGCATACCGGATCTCTTTTGTGGAATTATGGTTGGCTTTAAATGTTGTTTGCTTTTCTTTAAATGGTTAAATGATCAATGCAAGTTTAAGGTAGAAAAATTGTATTTCAGTGTCGTTTACTTCTCTTTAAACAGATTTTTTTTTTCTTTTCGCTTGCTGTTTTCAGATGTAAAAAGCAAAAACACAATCAAACAGGCTCATATTCTTTCCCACCTTACCTGCACTTCTTCTGTCTTGTCAAAGAGTAACGTTGTCTTGCCTGTCTTTCAGGTAAGTGGCTTGGTACTAGACAAATATGCTGCAACTGGGCAACAAAAGGTGATGGTTCTAATGAAGACAAGCAAAACTCTGACTCAAAAGGTGTAGTTGAACTAACAAATGGCTCATATGTTGAGTAAATTTTATCTGGACGTTTCTAAAGAGGAAATGCATTTTTCCTTAATTCTCTTATCTTTATTAATCTTCTTCAATTATTATTTATAGTATAGGATGGGTAATATTTTACTCTGCTTGTGCAGAAGATGGTAAGGAGACAACTAACAGTGATGCTTCAGAGAACAATCCTCAATATACTGCTTGTCTATGTGGGCAATCTTGCTCCAGAGGCAAGGAACTATCTTATCTGTATTTTTCTATTGTTGGGTCAGGCACAAGTTGTTCATCATCCATAGTTTCATGGAAAGGTCTTCACGCCTATGATGTGTATATAGGACAATTTTAAAATAAAAGGAAATAGGAATTAAATAATTAAATTTTTAATAATTGAATTATTTTAATTAGAGAATATTCTTATTTTAAAATTAAAGTGGTCCTAATATCTCTCCCACTATCTCACCTGATAGAAGTAATTGCCAAATATGCCATTATTTGAGAGATAGTAGGTTAGTGGTTAGTTTCAAATTTTAAGCGTTAAAAGCCATCTGAGTCTTTGATGGGAAGATTTATGGTGTGTTTTAGAAACTGATATTCCAGAGTTCAGAGGGTTCCTAGAAGTAATATTTCCCTGAGAAAGTCCATTGCTAAGAAATCACCTACCTATAGGAAAACCAACTTTTAAAATACTTGAATATTTTGGATTTTGTGCATTTAAAGAATTAATGGCTGAAGGTACATAACAAGATACTTTTGCTTATAAGAGATGTAATTTGTTAATTTTATTGTAATTTATTATGAGTATTTCATGATTGTATAAAATTAGACTGACACTGTAATGCAAATGTTTCAAACTTTGAAAGTTACTACCAATAGTTGAATTTACTCCTACTAGCCCTCCCAAAAAAAAAAGTTGCATTTACTTCTATAGCTTTTTGTTTTACTCTATATTTCTCCTTTTTCACCATTAGCTTGGAGGTGTAGAATATTTTACTGCAGACTATTTTCATTTTTATTTAATTCAACAAAATGGATTTTGTTGACTTGTGATCCGTACTTTGAATTCTCTAGAAGTTTGTGTTGCTAATTATCACGTTCTTCGGTGTTTCTCCAGGTAACCCTGCTCGACCTCCATTGCCACTTCCATGCTCTTGGGGCTGGAATGATACAGGTGGTCCGTATCCAGTGGGATAAAGGGTTTGGCTTTGTTAGGTATAGTACTCACGCTGAAGCAGCTCTGGCTATTCAGATGGGGAATGCCCAGTCTATTCGTTGTGGAAAACCAATTAAGGTGGGGTTTTCAGATTTTGGTATAGTTTTTTAGTTTGACTCTAAATATAACTGTCTATGTTGATTTGTTATTCAGGGTGATGTTTTCTTCCTTGGGATAATTTTTATTTTTATTTTTATTTGTCTATAATATCATTATTTTTTGCACTCTCTAGTCTGCATTGGTTTCTTGCCTTGTCTTTGTGGCCATACAGTTAGTGAGATATATCGGAGTGCTGCTCTGTCTAACGATTTATAATTGGTTCTTCTTCACTGAGTTCTTATGTTTATGTTCTCTTGTGGCGTTTGCATGACTAATTTGTTTGGTAAGGCATATGCACAATCGATGGTTCAGCATGTTAAAGGCATGCTTTTTTAACCCGTCTCATGCATTTCCTGAGTTAAAGTCACTCTCCACCCATGTGATGAGCGTGTTTTACTATCTATATTTTTAACATAAGACAAGGGACTTGGATTTGGAATATACTAATTATTTTATTGGGCAATTAGAAGTTGGATGTAATTTCCTTTTTTATATGCGCCTTTTGTACAATTATACTGGCGAGCTAACTTAAGAAGTTCTCAACTTGTCATTGCTTTTCGCATCTGTACTGGAGTGGTCTTCTTTTTACATATGTTTTTATGTTTTTGTGTGATGACACTGCAGTTATGATATTTTTACGGGGCCTCTTCCTGAAGGATTCTTATGTACTGGTAAGGTGGAGCCACAGATGTGGGTACATAATAAATAGTGGAAGAAAAATACTGCAGGTTGGAGAATCCTTCCCTGTACACACTACTTTTTTTTTTCTTGAATTAGTGAGATCTTCACCAGATGCATTTAATGCACCACTCTTTTGCCACAAAAATAGGTTAGTCATAAAAATAAGCAATCTTGCAATTTTATTCTTTCATGTAAAAGATTGCAAGTAAGGTTGCATTAATATTATTGCAAAACCTACTATTTATTTTTGTAAAATGCATATTATGCTATTGCTATTTGTATTTGGCTGAAATATTTTAATATAATCATTTTAGAATCAAAACAAACTAAGATTTGAATTTATGATAACTCATTAATCTTATCTGTAATTAGATTATAAAATGTTCCTTCTTTTACCATACCATAGTACTTCTATTCACTACATATGATAATATGAAAACTTTTTTGTTTAATTACAATTTTATAAATTTTGCAGGTATATAATTGGAGATATTTTTCTGAAGTTCTAAATCTTTTAGAGATCAAGACAAAATGGGTAAAATTTAAATATATATGAAGTAATGTTGGTATTATTTTTAATTGACTAAAATTGCAATAAATAGCATATTATTGTTGTTAAATTACTTCTGGGTATTCATAACTACAACAATTATGGAATCCATTTTCTATATTAAAAATAAAACCAATATTTAACTCTTTTAGTAAGATTTGATGAATAATTTTAAGGCTACAAAAGAATTGAAAAAATTTAACAAGATAAAAAAAGTGATTATGGAGCGAAAATTTGAGTTTTTTATGTGAATATTTACTAATAATTGTGTTAGAGAAGATATTTTTTCTTACATAGGTAAAAGATAAAATTAGAATCTAAATAAATAGGTGTTTTTAATATTTTAAATTAATTTTTTTTATAAACTCCATATGTATTAAATTTTTTTATGTCAGTGTCAATTTAGAATTGATGTATTTCAAGATACTTGAGTTGAAAAATTATTAGAAATGGTATATGTCCTGCAAAATTGTTGGTAAATTGATAGTTACTCTTGAATTTGAAAAATTAAGAGGTTAGTAAAATTCTTAGTAAAAATTTAATTTAATTTTTTTAAAAAAATTCAGTTTTATTTTTTATTATTGTAAGATGTATTTAGGAGACCTAAAGATCTATCTTATCTCAATAAGAAAGATAATTATGATATTGTTATTGTGAATTTGAAAAATTAATTAAAAAATGCAAAGTAATAAAATATTGGATAATAAGAAACTCTTGGGGCTAAGAATATGATTATGGAAAGATGAATTAAGGATTATACTATGACAAATTAAACAATTGTTGTACTTTTTTACTTACATTAGTAATGATCCTTTTGCTTATCATTTAAATATAAATAGATGGGTGATTTGAAAGATATTAGAGTTCTAACACAAATTTTAGATTTCTTGTAAAATACAACATGCTTTAATTAAAAAAATTGTGAACAGCTACTCATATATGTCTAATTCAAGCAACTCATGAATCAAAGTATCTGTTAACAATTTAGTTAAAGCATTTATTTTACAAGAGACCTAAACTTGTATTGGAACTGTGATATCTTTCATAGCACCTATATATTTATATTCTAATGACACTTAGAGGAGTCACTCTTGATGTAAGAAAAGGAATATAATAGTTGTATACTTTGCCATAAAATAATTCTTAATTTATCTTTTTTTATAACTACGTTTGTCTTAGTTTTAAGAGTTTCTTATTATTTATATTTTATTATTTTGTATTTTTCAATTAATTTTTCAAATTCCCCAATAATGGCATGATAATCTTCTTTGTCAAGATCATATGAATCTTTGGCTCTTGCATATACCTCTTATAATACCTCCTATAATAATAAAGAAATTAAATTAGTTTTTACTTGAAAGAAAAGATATCAAATTAGATTTTTAACTAAAAATTTAAATTGATTGTGGTAAAAAATAAGAGGCAATTCTAACATTTTTAGTTTTGTAAATTTAAGTGCAGCTATCAATTTATCAATTCAAATTTTTCAACTTGAATATATTTGAATACATCAATTTTGAATTAAAATTGATAAAATTAAAAAATTAAAAAAAAACTAAAATGTAGAGTTTATAATAAAAATATCAATTTAAAATATTAAAAAAGTATATAGCTCTTGTATATTTGGATTTCAATCTTGTCTTTTATTTATGTAAGAACAATTTTTTTAACACAATCATTAGTGAATATCTTAATTAAAAAATTTTAAAAATTTTGTTCTATAATCACATTTTGCATCTTGTTGAATTTTTTTTAATATCTTTGAAGTCTAAAAATTATTCATCAAATCTTGTGAAGGGAATCAAATATTGACTCTTTTTAATTAAAAATGGATTCAAGAGATGCTGTAGTTGTAAATGCTCTGCAGCAATCTAACAACAAAATAATTTTTCACTTGTTATCATTTAAGTTAATTAATAATAATACTAACATTATATATATATATATATATATATATATATATATAATATATATATATATATGTACAGAGACACATACACAGAGAAATTGACCCATTTTGCTTTAATTTTTATAAGGTTTAAAACTCTAAGAAAATCTCTCTAATTATATACCTGCAAAATTTATGAAGTAATAATTGATTAAGAAAATTTCCATGTTATCATGCATAGTAAATAAAAATACTATAACAAAAGTATGAACATATCATAATCTAATTAGAGTTAGGTTTAATGAGTTATTTCACTTTCTTTGTAAAAACTTATTGCTTTCCCCTTACATAGATTCAAATCATGGTATGTTTTGATTCTAGAATGATTATGTTGAAGTATTTTAGTCAAATACAAATTAAAATAGTGTAATATATATTTTACGCTAATTAATAATGGGTTATGCTTGACCTAATTTACACTCTTTCATATGAAAGAACAAAATTGCAAGATTGCTTTTTTTCATAACTAACCTATCACATAAATTGATATAGACACATAAATTTAACTTCTAGCAATAATAAGAGAAATATTAACAACTGCACATTAAATCTCCATAAGATAACATGAAAAAGTATCTATAATTGAAACTTATCAATGGCCATATGCTCCACAATTACAGCAAATTGAAGGCAATCCTTCATATTCAGTTCTTTGAAGTCTTTTTTTGATTGACTCCTGAAATTATTCTCATCTATAAATCAATTTCCACATAGTTACTTCCAATTTTTCCCCTTCCTGGAATAAAACCCACCTCTAATCTATCAAAGACATCCCTTGGAGTATACACTTCCAATTTCAAGGTTTTCCCCAACCTATTACCCAAACACCTTAGAAAGGTATGATTATGGAATTCAATAGGAAGCTCACGGACTCTTACCCTAAACAACTAATCTTCTATAATTATCTTCTTGAGGGTCAAAATCTGACCTCCATTGTTGGCCAATTAGGTAGTAATCTTTCAGAGCAAAGTAGTAATCCCTATCCTTTATGAATATTGCCTAGAAATATCAATTCCCTAGGTTCAGCATAGTGAATTGACCTTTAAGGTTCCATAATTTCATCAATCTTCCTTTCAAGAAGCGAAATCCCACTGTTCTCCCCAGTGACTTTCTCCAAGGCTTGCACTATAACTCTTCCTTTCTTTTGTCATTTGCACAATCGAACAAAATGGATCATCTTCAGCCATCTGATCTTCCCCTTCTTCCTCAGTCTCCTCCTCTGAATCTGATTCGATCCTTTCATCCTCACTTAAATCAAAGATTTCTCTACCATTGATTCCCATCGATGAGTCTTTATATGACACAGCACTCGCTCCCTTTGGTTTCATCTCTTCTGCAACTTTGTCGCAATCTTTTCCATGCTCAGCACCATCCACCTTCTTACAACATAGAGTGGATTCAGTCATATAGACGTAGTCATCCATTACAAGATCCTTCGAGCTCAAAGACCTAGCCTTCTTCATGCTTCTCTCCAGGTCTTCTTTGCCAACTGCAAGGCCCCTTCTTTTGCTCCCTCTTTTCCTTTCTAAAACTTTTCCAACCCCGAATTGATTCCCTTTTTTTCCTTTTCATACATAGCACAATTACATGCGTTGTCCCTCACCAGTTCTAGTTTTGCTAAAACATGTTTTAAATAGACTATGCTCCGTGTTCTTAGTTGGAGGAGACGAACATAGACCCCATTTGAGGGTGTTATAATTTGCAATTAGATTTTTGGTAACTTTTTGGTCAAATTTTCTTGTGGACTTAAATAATGTATAAATTTAAATGAATTTACTTGATGTTATTGGGTAAGATTGGTGATCATACAGACTCACTCTTAAATCAAGCGTTGTTAAAGTTAAATAGAATACACTTTTGATATAAATAAAAAGAGATAAAAACTGTTAGAAATAATTACAAAAGCATAGATATTATACAAAATAAAAAGGACCCTTCCTTCGGCCATTGGGCTTTCAAGGTGGAATATATGGAAAGGGAAGTGTGGTTAATACTTCAACGTGATATAACTGGTTGCAGTTGGTGGGGCGTTGTGGCCATTTGACTGTATTTGGACAATACCGCGTCAAATAGATCAAATAAATCATCAGGGCCTTGATAGTCATTCTTGAAGATTGGGCTGGGCTGGATTTTTAGACTCCATTTTCATCTTCTATTCTCAAACTATTCTATTAAGTGCTTTCTTTGTCACAATTCTTTAGTGCGAAGGCATAACAAAATTCCATTAGACTGTAAAATAACGAGTACAAAAATTCTACATTCCAAGCCAGTAATTAAACTTGCAATCTTGTAAATTGCTTGCTCTATTTTATTGCTCGTCATAATTCGTTCCCTCCTCATCTTGCTGCCAAACAAAGCAAAAAGTGTCACTGATGAAAATGGTAAAGCCAATCCGAGTTTATAAGTGCGTGTTTGGTTGTCCGTTAAGGGAGAAGCAAACGTGGTTTGAGGGAAGCAACAAATTGTTGCTTTTGGACAACAAAGGTTGCAAACGTGATTTTGCTTCTTCCTACCGCGCTGCCAAACACACGGTAAGTCACTTTTATCCTCACGCCACTAAAAATGGTTTTCTCTTTGACAATTCCTGATGAATATGTTTCTGGACTATTTGTACTATTGGGCCAGTCTAATTCAATGGAACTAAATGACCTAACCTAGCTATCAATGACCAAAATATTCTTGAGAAACTTTGCTGTAAATAAATATCCTACCATACCACTGTAACCATTTCATCTCTCTCTCTCACTCTCAAGCCTCTCATCCTCTCGACGTTCTTCTCCTTCTTCTTCTACTTTTCTAACCCTAACCCTAGTTAAGGTCCCTAGTCCTCTCGTGGCCTTGACTGTGTTTTATGTGGTAGGATTTGATCTTCCCAGAACCACCTCACTAGCCAAATCAAGGCCAAAAATGAATGTATCAATTAATGAGAATGGTTGCAAAAGGTTCATTGAAAGTAGACGTTTCTTCATCACATGACACATATAAAATCCCTTAACAATTGCATCAATAGTTTCACCAAGCGTGCTTTTTTTAACGTTTAAATGGATTAAAACTCACTAGAAAGGGAGATTTAAAATGTTCCTCCACTCCTTCGCTAGGTCCGGATCCATTATATTGTAGTTGGAGGACTTGAAAAGGTGGGCCATCTCCCAGATGTCTTGCTTGATCGTTTTCGTCTCCACTCCCCCAGATGTCTTGCTCGATCGTTTTCGTCTCCACCAAGCCTGCTTGAAGCTCCCTCAAGCGTGCTAGGAGCACTTGAACATAGAGGTGATCATGATGCTTAGTGGTCCAATTAACGCAATCACATCGGCTTGGACTAGATTAGGTTAAAAAAAAATGATATGGTTGGACTTGACATCAAGCCAGTTATATTAGTCAATTTGGTATAATTTAACTTCATTTCATTAATTTTCTTTTAAAAAAATATTTTATAAGAATTTATATAAAATTTTATTTTTTAAGATAATTTTACAATTTTTATTTAAAAAAAACCACCTAACCAACTCATTTTGATACTAAACCGAACCAAAGGCCAAGTACTAAATTAGGCAAACCTAACTCATAATGACACCTATTTGAGCATGAAAGTAATTTTCTTTTCTTGTGTCATTATTTAAGGTTAGCTTCTTATGACCGTAATATGAGAGTAGATATGGTAAAGACGAGGGAAAATGACTCCAAAGCTATTTCGAAAACAGGGGCAAAGAGTGCGCTCCCATGGCATGGGATCCCAGTCTCGGAAGGATTACTTAACTACGTTTGTTATATTTAAGTATATGAATAAATTATAATATTTCTTTTGAATTATATTAAAATTATACAATTTTTTAACTCAAGAAAAGTCTTTATAATTTATTTTAAATATATTATTAAGGCGTCTCTACTTGTAATTTCATATTTTAACATATATTTAAAAAAAAAAAAAAACCCTAATCAACTATTAGTCAGATTCAGCTTGCTGCCTTCCAAGTCTAACTTCTTCCTTCATTTCGATTCTTTTATAAAGTTTTTGAAGAAGCATGTTTTCCAAGTATTTTTACTCTGCAATTTTGGGAAATCAATATTACTGGGAAATTGTAGCTTGAGAAGATCCCTTAATCTGTTAATTCTTAGAGGCTAGAGCATTTGGCTTTCAAAGGGAGTGTTCTATTTTTCTTTTCTGAACATAATGACTATTATCTCCAACTTAATAATCTGTTTTCTTCTTAGTTTATTATGCTTATCAGACTGATACCGAAACTGTTGTTTGACTTTCTGTTAAATAAGATATGCAGGATGAATGGGCTGACTTGGAAGGAAACGCAAAAAATTTATAAAGCACCTGTTGTTTGTTGAGGCCTTTTGCGTTTGTTGTAAAACTTATATGAATTTTTTTTCTCTTTTAGTGTTTTGTACTTTACGTTAACTTTGAATTTGAGCTCCGAGGAGGAGAAAAAAGGGGTATTGAACCCGACGTGAATCGAACACGCAACCTTCTGATCTGGAGTCAGACGCGCTACCATTGCGCCACGGATCCACTTTGATGTTTGGTTGGTTATGTTAGTTATTAATAGTATATCACTGTCAACCCTGATCCACCAACAACGAAAGCAATTCCGAATAATAGATACCATTGATGACTGATGATGGTATCTTCAGACGTAATTATGCAAACACACCGATGAAAGCAATTGCTCTGTTTTCTTCTCGTTCGCAGTTGTCCTTTGAGTACTCCTGGCACGATCTTCTTTAGTCAGTAGGGATCATGAAGAGATGCAGTCAAGGCAAAAATTAAAATTTTTTAATAATTTTAGGTCTTAAATTATAAGTTTAAAAATATATATTAAAATTAAGAGGTCAAAAATTATATTTTAAAAATTTTAATTGTATCTTACAATTATAATATTTATCTTTCAATTTTAATTTTAATTTTTGAACGTACAATTTAAAACTTAGAATTAAAAAGAAACTCAATTTTAAGCTAACAGCACCTTTTCAATCACCTATGTTGACGGGAAAAGAATCTATGCTGCAGAACTCTGCTTTTGATCTTCTTAACGGCACTCTCATTAAACATCCATTGCAACTATTGATCCCACCTTAATTCTTCACGTAAGTTAATGGAACTGTCATGCCCAGGCAACTATTAATCAATCGAACACCAAAAATCATTATAGGCCGACCATGTAAGAGTCATGAGAGTAATCAAGACCAATAACAACAAAGACACGTATGGATAAAATGACAGATGTAAGGCAAACAAAGAACAAAATCCAAAACTTCAAAACCTCATACATGTGTTCACGCAAATTCCTATTCCAGGATAAGAAAACTAATTCTTGGCAAATCCATGTGAAGAGATGCATCATGATGGAATAGTTTGTGGAAATGAACCCTCTTTGCTAATTTTGCAACAATAAATCCACTTACCAAAAAAAAAATATTAGTCTTATTCAAAATATAGAGTGATCAAAAGTTATCAAAAATTATTGAGATGATGTCAACAGTCCTTACGAATAAAAATTTTAGCATATTGACGGCCTCATAAGATCTTCTTTACTTATTTTGAGCATTAGGTCTTTTTAAGAGTCTTCTTCACAAATCACCAGCTTGTTGTCGTGAATTAACAAAGACCTCTATGAAAAAAAGAAAAAAGAACAAAAGAAAACATAAGTGATGAAGGAAAGGAAATGGGAGTTTGTTGCTAAAGTTTGTGAGGAGGAAAAGAGCACTCCCGCAGCTATACATCCATATATATATATATGTGTGTGTGTGTCACACAGGCATATAAAAGAATTATGTATTTTGATTTATATGCCTATTTATATAATTATTGTAAGTTTATATGTGTGTGTGTGTCACACAGACATACAAAAGAATTATGTATTTTGATTTATATGCCTACCTATATAATTATTGTAAGTTTATATTTTACAATTCATTTTGTAAAATTATGTATTTTAATTCTAATTTGATTAGTTATATAAAACTCTATCAACGAGAAATTTAATGATTTTATTCATGAAAAAATTAAGATTATTGCGTTTGATTTGTGATATATATATAAAACAAAATTAAATATATTACCCAATCATCATAGAGATGCTTATACTCCTCAATTGAATATAATGAATGTAGTTCCGCATTAATAGGACTATGATATCAAAAAAAATTTAGATAAAAATTTGAATCTTCTTTTGAGGATTCAAAAAACATAGACTCAAAATACATCTATTTCAATGGACTGAGTTATATCAACCTTGTCACCCAAGAGGATTAGGTTTCAAAAATACTCAATACTTCAATAAGGCACTTTTAGTCAAAACATATATGGAGATTAATTTCTCCAAATAATTGCTCTTTATTTGCCCAAATGTTGAAACCTAAATATTACAAATTCAAAATTGACAAGGATCTGACATCACATCATGCAATGAGTTGAATGTGGAAAGGAATTCAAAAGGCCAATATGATCATTTTTCCTCACTTGCAATGGCGTGTTGGCGATTGATCGTCAATCCCAATTCTTAACCACCATTAATGCCTGAGACAATATAGTCAAGATCAAATATTAGAGAATATATAGTAGCAATTGGATATAAGTTATTAACTCGACAAATAGACGCCAATCTCACTTTCAACGCATTTGCATGGGAGAAACTTTGGAAATTGTAGTTGCCCTTTTCTCATCATTGTCTTTATGTGGCAACTATTATGATAAGTATTACTTTTAGGTGACACTCTTTGTCGATGTCATCTTTCTGTAGATAATATTTGTCAATTTTGCAACCATTAAAACGAGACATATCAACATTTGTTTTTATCCTATCCTTTTGCATGAGTTGTTTGGTTTGGTTCTTAGTTGGGCCTCATTGTAGACAACCTAACCTCATTTGACCTATTTACTTGCATACAATAGTGGTTACAAGGACCCCCAAATGTTTGAATATGAGTTGCAACATCTTATGTTTAATTTGGTATTATTGAAACAATTTATTATTTCAACATTCCCATTACTCTTCCTTGTAAGTTATTTTCATTGCCTAGTGAGTCAATGTCGCAATCTTACTTTCAAAATAGTAACGCTCCATGCTAGTTACAACATTGCTTGCCCAACCACACCCTCCTTAGCATGGAAATATGTTGGCAAATCAATGGTACTTATTTGTGGACACATGCAGGTGGTACAACAAGTATACAAGGAGCAACACAACCATTATAATTTGGTTTGGTCTTAATCGGCTTTGCACACTTACATAGAATAGCTCTCTCATTATCAAAAAATTGGCCCCTTTTTTTCTAGTAGCAATTCGAGATGCAATGTACTTTATACTCAATCAGCAACTTCTCTCACATCTGCATAATTATCCTTTTAACATAGGCATCTTTTGGGAAAAGTAGTTTTGGCATTTAAAGAAACCCTGGAACTTACCAATTCACCTATAGGTCATATAGCAAGATCTAAATACACTACTTAATTAATTTGTAAAATTTCACTTCTTATTACTTCCGTTGGCCATCAAACAGTTTATTTATTGTGTTTGAGATTTATGATTTATCCAAAAACAAAAAAAGAAGCCTCTTCTATTTTGCAAGAAAGAGAGTGATTGAGTCTCTCACAGGTCCTATACCTATACCGTAGAAAATCCAGACTATATAGACAAATTTGGCAATATACTTCAAAGATACGAATAAAAGAGAAGGGGGGGGGGGGGAATAGGTATTTTATGCTTACAGTCACAAACAAGTTTGTTGCATAAAATTTTAAAAAATTCATCACATTAAAAAAATATATATTTTATTATTAATTATCACTAATCACTAAACATGTTGATAGATAACGTGGTAAATATTATTTCTAACCGGAGTAGAGTGACCGATTAGGGACGTGGATCCTCTGAAGTGGAGAATGATGAAGTTTCCCTGAAGTGTCTCACATTCTTTCTCTTTTATTTACTTGTTTTTTTAATATTAATTTTTTAATATCAAAACTTTACCTGCTGCCTCACACTTCAGGAGTACTTCATGGACTCTTACTTCAGAAGATCCATGTCCGACCGATTAGTTGGCAAATTTCTTGCGTGGCCTGCAGTTAAGTTTGCATGAATATGGATTACGACCATTTGATGGATATGGTTTGCAGCTGTTTGATAATCATAAAGCGACCATCTTTGTCCGTAGTAATATTAATATATTCGAAAAATTTTCTGAGGTCAACTCTTGCACCTAGAAATGGTCTGGATCCAGTTAAGGTGACAAATTTCAACGTAATTGACGCCCATCATGAAAGAGTGGCGATTTCCGTCTCTGTGGTATCCACCATTCTCTTTTTCTTTTTCAAATTGGTTTTGATTATTCTCTAATATCAGCAATGAACTTTTGGGGTGGACATTGCCTGTCACATGGGTCACCTTAATTTGGACTCGCATATTCTGTTGTGCCCCCAGATAGAGAAGCTGATATATTTTATTTATTTTTTTAATAATTTTTTATTAATTTTGTTTTAATATTTCACCTGCTGTACATACGGATTCTCCTTCTTATTCTTGAGGATTAAGTTGCTTGTTTTCTGAACTTTGATCACTCGAGAATATCTTTTTGTTAGCTACGATTCGATAAAGAGATTATGAATGAAAACGAGCATCAATTGCAATTTTCTTGGGATCTATAGTGCTCAACATTTGTGACCTCTGAAATTCCCAGAGAACAAAAAGCAATCTCTGAGAAAGATCATGGAAAGTAATAAATTACAGCAGATTTCGCCCCCCTGCAGACTGCACAGGCCACATGGTGTGTTTGGATAAAGAAAACATTTATATCGTGCAAAGCCCACAAAATTAAACTCTTTTTTAACTATATTTTATTTCGAATGAATGCCAAAAGTTTAGCGATTTAACATGATCCTTTCCAATTGATTAAGAAAAATGAATTGATATCACAATGAACCCATTGGTACGCTTTATGAACTACATGGACGGTACTTGAAACATTAATAAAATATAATAAAATAAAGGACCTCGTCGGTGCACCTCTCACGATATACTAGTGTCCCTCTAACTACGGTATAATTGAACACTTAAGTACTTTTCTGTATTTATATATAGTTATATACGGATGATTATGCACTACAGTTCAGGGGGGGTAAAAAGTTGAAACTTGTAAGTGAAATGATCATTTGAGTTAAGCAGCACTGGATATGTAAATAAAACTGAATCTAACGGCGAAAGTCAAAAAAGAAACAAGCAAGCAGAAAAGGATATCAATGGCGAATATTAAGGATTTAGTCAAATTGATTTAGTCAAATTTGTGGCCTCAAAAATAAAAAGCAAGAGTTTCACTTTAATGATGATAATAATTCGCAAGGCATAAGTAGATTATTTTACTACAATTTAAAGCAACTACCAAATCCAATGCAGGAAAACGCGTTAGCCGCACCGAATATCATCAATTTGACAGTGTGGCTTCTCAAACACAATTAAAAAATTCATTTTTCCCCCCAAATTATGAATCGTCGCTCACCGAACCTTGTCTTGTCACTTTTCCCGCTCTCATTTTATATAATGATCCAAGCCAGTGTGTTTATCACTATTGAAGTCGGCGACTGTTCCAGCAAAACCAGATCTGGTACTTTTCAATTCGTTTCCTTCTTTAGAAACTCGATAGTGATGCTTCACCTTTAGCTAATTCCTGCATTCTAGCATTCTGTCAGTGTGCTTCTCACTGATTTTTTTTTTCTTTTTTTGTGTAGATACCAATGGAAAGCACAAGTTTGCTCCATCTGTTCTGCGTTGTTTTGGCTTTACTGGGTGTGTCTTCGGTGAAAGCAGAAGATGCATACAAGTTCTACACATGGACTGTGACATATGGGACTCTTTCTCCTCTGGATACTCCTCAGCAGGTGGGTTATCTGCATTATTAGATTATTAGATCTGAGATCTATTCTTTGATGCTTACTTGGGTATGGCTATATGAGGGAATCTTTAGATTTCTGACGTTTTGAGTTTTGATTTTTCGAAGGTGATTCTTATCAATGGTCAGTTTCCTGGCCCTAGACTTGACCTGGTAACTAATGACAATGTTATTCTCAACCTTGTCAACAAGCTGGACGAGCCATTTCTACTCACTTGGTGAGTCAGTTTCTCCGTTTATATCTGCCTTGTTCATTGCTATGCTTAAATTTTTTATTTAAAGAATTAGAATTTCCCGCCTTTTTATTAATACGTCTATATCTTGTGTTCTTGTTGCATCGTTTTGATTTGTTCACTTCTGGGGTTCTGAGGAATCTATTGTTTCTCAAGTTGCTGAATAAATCATGTCAAAATGTAACATTCTGGATAAGAAATGATATAAAAGAAGCTGACATTGCCATAACATACAGTTTAGAAATCCAATAGTGGTTTAGATTTAAATCTTTAACGCCATATTTTCAGTATTTTGATGGCATTCTTTACATTTATTGGATCTCCTGAAATTTGTGGAATATAAGTCAGAAATTATGTAGTTACCTAATTATCAAGCAACACGAGCTCAGTTTATTATCTTACGGGATTCTAATAAATGTCAGAAAACAGAAGATTGTACTTGTTTGGTTGTATCTTATTGGATAAATTTTGTTCCAATATAGTTTGACTCTAAAAAATTTAAATTATGTCTGAGTAGCAAATTAATGCTGTTGTTATCAAAGATTTGCATTATAATTCCTTATTCATGGTATCTGGTCGTGAGTCGTGACAATATATTCGAGAATAAGGTTTAACAATAGTGTTGTAAAATAGGAATGGCATTAAGCAAAGGAAAAATTCATGGCAAGATGGTGTATTGGGAACCAACTGCCCAATTCCTCCGAACTCAAATTATACATACAAGTTTCAGGCCAAGGATCAGATAGGAACCTACACATACTTCCCATCAACTCAACTGCACAAAGCATCTGGAGGGTTTGGAGGACTCAATGTCTACCACAGATCTGTCATCCCTATCCCTTATCCTAACCCTGATGGAGATTTTACTCTACTTATTGGTGATTGGTACAAGACCAGCCACAAGGTAAGCAAGACAACATTTTTTCCTTCTGATTTTTGAGGAATCACTTGAAAAGTAGATTTGAAATAAACTAGATCCTGATATTTTTGCTGATAAATTAATAATGCATTTCTAACGATGATGACTTCATGTCTTGGTCACAATTCCTTGCTGCACTTTGCTACCTGGGCAAATTTGCCACATTGAACCTGAGATTTGAGTAGAAACCAAGAGTTTGTTATTGAAAATGTGTTTAGTAGAGTTTGTAATTTTGCAAGAAACTGTGCGCTCTCGTTGCTCCTCTAACCATAGAAAGATGGATTCTCTGTTACATAGCATGTGAATCACAAGTAAAAGGAAAAAAAAAAAAGGACAGCCCCCTGTTTGGGGGACACCAATGGTCCAAATACTGTTCTTCAAGAGCAATAGAGAATCTGGATACAATTTATAGTCAGTTAAGTCAATTTGATTTGAAAACAAAGATGAAGAAACTTCACAAAATGAATGTATTTTCTGAATAGTGAAAACTTGCAAATGAAAGTAGATAATGTTTTCAGAAACCAAACAGACCCTAAAATTCCTAATGGATCCTGTCATATTTACTTTATTAATTCTTCTTGTTTTGATGTTTGCAGGCATTAAGGGAAACTCTGGATTCTGGGAGATCTCTTGCCTTTCCTGATGGCCTTCTTATCAATGGCCAGGCTCATCCTACCTTCTCTGGTGACCAAGGTCAGTTAGTGTTTTTAAGGGATACGGTTGAACTTTTTCTAAAAGTGATATAATCAAACTTTATCAAATTTTCTTGTACCGACAGTATCTATTCTTGCTTTCAGGGAAAACCTATATGTTCAGGGTCTCAAACGTGGGCTTGTCAACCTCAATTAACTTCAGAATTCAGGGCCATACCCTAAAACTGGTTGAGGTTGAAGGGTCACACACTGTCCAGAACCTATACGATTCTCTTGATGTTCATGTTGGCCAATCAGTCGCTGTATTAGTAACCTTAAATCAGCCTCCAAAAGATTACTACGTTGTTGCCTCAACTAGATTTGCAAAGCAAATTCTCACATCAACTGCAGTTTTACACTACACCAACTCACACTCCCCAGATTCTGGACCCTTGCCTGCTCCTCCCCCTTCTGAATACCATTGGTCTATGCAGCAAGCTAGAACCTACAGGTTATTTAGCAAATATCTAATAATAAATAAAGATGCAGCAAGTGAATTGATATTTTTGTATTTTGGTTCTCGAAAGATATACTTTGTCTCTATTTGGCTCTTCAGTTTGAGTGTCTGATTTTAGTCTTTTAAAGAGTATTTTGTCTTAACGTCCTCACATTTAATCTATTGACAAATAAACAAACACAGATCACATGGCCTAATGTGAAGTTGATATAGCCATTAAATGTTCCTTTATTATTAAAATATGTCATGATAGAGTACCAAAATAATATTATGTTGTGATTACGTCAAGTGACATAATGCTCTATCATGGCATGTTTTTTTACAAAAGTTGAATATTTAACAATCGCATTAGCTTTTCATTAGGCCTTATCACCTACCTCTATTAATTATATGTTAATGGCTTAACGTGAGGACAATATTAAAGATAGAATACTTTTTGGAAGACTAAAATGAAATGTTCAAATTTTATGAGACCAAATTGAGACAAAAGTGTATCTTTTGAGGACCGAAATGTCAGTTTACTCAATGAAGAAGAATAAATTCAATCTAATATGTTTGCAGATTTTGATCTGTCTGAAGTTAATTGTTCCTTACTGCAGATGGAATCTGACCGCAAATGCAGCTAGGCCTAACCCACAAGGGTCATTCCATTATGGGAAGATAATTCCATCAAAGACAATTGTTTTGGCCAATTCAGCTCCTTTGCTAAATGGAAAACTGCGTTATGCTGTTAACAAGGTCTCCTATCTTAACCCTGATACCCCTCTCAAGCTTGCTGATTACTTCAACATCCCCGGAATCTTCAGTGTGGATAAAATGCAAGTCCTTCCATCTAATGGTCCAGCATACATAGCTACTTCTGTACTCCAAGCTTCTCTCCATGATTTTATCGAGGTTGTTTTCCAGAACAACGAGAACACCTTGCAATCTTGGCATTTTGATGGTTATGATTTTTGGGTAATTGGGTATGTCAGCTTTCTTCCTTTGGGTTTGCTTCAATCTGCTATCTTTAGTCTTTATTTTCAATTAGCTTCAGAGAGTTCTAATGAGGTTCATTGCAACAACAAATACAGATACGGCTCAGGCCAATGGACACCAGACAAGAAAAGCACCTACAATCTAGTGGATGCCCTCACGAGACATACTGCTCAGGTAACTAAAGCCAAGTTCTGATATGATTTTTACAAGAAAGTACTTACATCACACTTTAACCAAATCCTCTTCAAAGTGCCTGTTTGTTAGCTTCTTCTATGCTAAGGTAGTATGGTTCAAACCGATGTAGGTATATCCAAACTCATGGACGACGATATTGGTGTCGTTGGACAACCAAGGAATGTGGAACATGAGGTCTGCAATATGGGAAAGACAATATCTTGGGCAGCAGTTCTATCTGAAGGTGTGGAATGCACAGCGCAACCTTGCTAATGAGTATGATATTCCCAGCAACGCCCTATTTTGCGGCAAAGCTGTTGGACATCACCCTTGATTTGAATCACCCCACTCATTTTTTGGTGTCTTTGCTAGTCACGAGAGTTTGACTAAAAGGAAAATTAGAGGGGAAAAAAAATACACAGAAGTTAATTTATAAAATTTCTGGCATTCTTATGTATATTTGAGGGAACTCTTGTATTAAATTCTCAAATTTAGAAATTACATGGGCTGAGTTGGTGACGTGTAAATGTCATATTCATACACCGAATGGCGCAAGGGAGAAAAAAATATAGCCACACTCGACATTTATTTTAATCTGCGGCCCAAAAAAAAAGTACGATTGAGAGACATGGTATTGGGTTGGTGTGGGCTCTTTGGATAATTACGTTACAGTTCAAAGGTTTCGAACTTTTCCCAATAAAGGCCCATATAAAATAAAGTAGTCTTACAAGAAAAAAAAGAAAAGCATAAACTTGATCTACTATTATTATATTACAAATTTACAACAAAAGAAAACGGGGTTCAACCAGCTGTTTGGTCCGATAAAATATAGGGAAAGGATAAGAAGAAAGCTCGAGCATTTCACTAGCTTTTTTAATCTTTTGAGGTTTACGTATGATTATAAAATATTGTCGCAAATTTTAAGGTGATGGCATGAATCTCCAATGATATAAAGCTTGAACTCTTCATAGAAGTGCCCTAAAATATATGATAACTTATATAGTCACAAAATTTAAGCAATTTATATTTATTTGTATTATTTTATTTAATATATACATAAAATTGTCATATTTATATTTTACATTAATTTTTATCTAATTTAAAGTTTTTAAATAATAATAAGTCGTCAAGTTCATATAACCTAACAAATAAAATGTTAATTATTTAGTAGAGATGACCATTTTCTTACTGCAAGTGTCTAAAATAAAATCTCCCACAAGGACTGAGGTGGGTTTAGATTTGTTAGAGTAGGTGTGTCAAAAGCCTAAGTCTCATATTGCTTAAAATAAAAAGAATCTTAATGTATATATACTAAGATGTGATATTAGGTAAGTAAATGGGTTAAAAAGAGGAGTAGGCTTGCGCGCACAACAAGAAACTAACACAAGGGTAACATAGTTGAAAATCTTCGATTTCCCATTGTGCACGAGTTAGACGCAATATTGGGCATTTTTTACTGCAACTATTTTTGTAAAATACAAAAATATTTTGTATAAATAGGCTTACCGAAAAAACCTTGTTTTCAGTAATTTTGAAATTATAACCATGAATTTCTTAAATTTCTAGACGTTGAGGCCTTTGATTTACTGTTTTAATTTTTTATTAATCGACTTTAATTCCAACGCTAAAAAATGGTCTCTCTTTATTTGCTTTTAATCCCAATGTTCAAATGGATTTCAATAAATCGTGATTAAATCGCTATTAATAATTTTTAATATTGTCCAACGTTCTTGTTTGCATCCTTGGCTTATAAAAGGCAGTGCATGGTGCAGTTCATAATGCATAAGCTCTCGGACATCTTCGGAGCTCTTTCCTCCCTTCGTCCTTCGTTCTTCTGAGTTATTTGGGTTTTTGCTGTTTTGTTTCCCTGTTATAGGAAGGGTTTGTTTAATCCTAGGGAGTTGCCAACTAGTGGCGGAATAACTCTTAAGGACAATATTCTCGGGCACGACTCGGATTAATTTATACTAATAATTTTGTTTGTTATAGCCAACAATCTTAAGAGTTATTATGGAATCACACCGAGTTGGTCCTGATGATCATGTTAACGTTGTCACTGCAAGTTCTGGTGGTGGTTCTGGAGGGAGTGGTTCTATTGCTTCAGCCTTCATTCCGACTGCAATACCTGCTGTGACATTGCCCAAGCCATTCCCCAATATATCCAAGATTGAGGTGTTTGACAGGAAGAACTTCAGAAGGTGACAAGAGCAGATCTTTTCTATCCTGGACATGCATGGAGTTGCAATGGCACTGACCCAGTCCAAACCTATTTCTGATACTGACCAAAACCAAAGAATTGTCTAGGAATATGCCAATAAGGTCTGTAGACACACAATTATTAGTACTTTGTCTAACGATCTATTTGATGTGTACTATATCTACAAGGAGGCAAACAAAATCTAGGAGTTACTAATCACGAAGTACACTGTTGATGATGCTAGAAAATAGAAATTCGTGATTGGAAATTACTACCGATGGGAGATGTTCGAAGACAGAGATGTCAAGTTAAAAATCAATGAATACCATAAGCTGCTAGAAGAATTCCGAGTTGAGAAGATCAACCTTCCAGATGAATTTGTAGCTAGGATCCTAATTGAGAAACTGCCAGATTCATGGAAAGATTACAAATAGCAACTCAAACATAAGTAGAAGCAACTGTCACTATCAGGTCTCATCACTTATATCATCATCGAAGACACTAATCAAAAGGAGATTCGAGCTGCAAAAGGCAAGGAAATAGCCTCAAAGGAAAATTTGGTGGAGACAAAGCTGCACACAAGAGGTATGATTCTTATAAAAAACTTAGTTACAATCCTAATAATTCTAACCCCAAATTCAAAAGAAAGGACAATTGCTTTATTTATGGCAAGCTAGGGCACCATGCTGCTCAATGTAGAAAGAAAGTTAAAAATAATAATCCTCCCAAGCTAAATGTAAATTTAGTTCAAGGAGATTAGAACAATAATGATGTTATTATGGCTGTTATTTCTCAAGCTCTCGTTGTCTTCGATGTGAGGAAACAGGTTGTAGACTCTGGAGCTACCAAGCACATCTGTATAAATAAGAAAATGTTTACCTCCTATGATCCTATTAAGGAAGGAGAAGATCGCATTTATCTTATTGATTCCTAAACTATAAAAGTTCTTGGAAAAGGAAAAGTAGTTCTTAAACTCACATCCAGAAAGACCTTGGCTCTCAATGATATTCTGCATGTACCTGATGTTAGAGCAAATTTAATTTCTGTAACTCTATTGAGAAAGGTTGGGGTTAAAGTATCATTCGAATTTGACAAGATTGTAATGACAAGAAATAATATTTTTGTGGAAAAGGGATATTGTAACTAGGGACTATTTGTATTGAATGTTGCTAAAATGAATGAAAATGCATCGTTTTAAGCTTATTTGCTTGTTTATATAGTAGATTCATTTGATATGTGGCATACTAGATTATGACATGTTAGTAAGTCTTATATTAAGAAAATACAACTACTTGGTTTGATTTTTGAAATTAAAAATGATTGTTTAAACAAATGTGAAGTATATGCGGAAACTAAGATAGCTAAAAAATCATATTTTTCTACATAAAGAGAAACTGAATTGCTTTCTTTAATACACACTGATTTTGGTGATTTAAAATAAACAATGACTAGAGGTGGTAAAAAATATTATATTACATTTATTGATGATTTTTCAAGGTATACTAAAGTATATTTATTGAGAAATAAAGATGAAGCGTTTGAAAATTTTCTTTTATATACGGCAGAGGTAGAAAATCAACTAAATAAAAAGATTAAAAGAGTAAGGTTGGATAAAGGAGGAGAATATGCTTTGTTAAATAATTTTTGTGAAAAAGAAGGAATTATCCATGAAGTAACTCCTTCATATTCACCTGAGTCTAATAGTATTGTAGAAAGAAAAAAAAAATTAAAAGATATAATAAAAGCTATGCTTGTAAGTTCTTCTGCATCCCATAATTTATGGAGTGAAGTTTTGTTATCTACTTATTTTTTAAAAAATAGAATACTCTATAAGAAAACAAATAAAACACCTTGTAAACTATGGAAAGGTTTTGTACCTAATCTAAAATATTTAAAAGTGTGGAGGTATCTTACTAAAGTAATGTTGTCTGATCCTAAGAAAAGAAAAATTAGGTCTAAAACTTCTGATTGTATGTTTATTAGGTATGCTAAACATAGTGTAGCTTATAGATTTCTAGTTTTGAAAAGTGATGTTTTGTATTATAACACTACTATAGAAACTAAAGATGCAAAATTTTTTAAACATATATTTCCTTTGAAAATTGAACATAATCCTAGGAATTTGGAAATTTCTACTTCTTCTCCTGAACAAAATACAAATGAACATTTGGCTGAAAATTTAAGAAGAAGTAAGAGGTAAAGGAAATAATCTTATTTTGGAGATGACTTTTATACTTATATGGTACAAGATGATCTTTTAAATTTTTATGAAGTTATTTCTTCTTCAGATATTCATCTTTGGAAAGAAGTAATTAAGACTGAAATTGATTCTCTTAGTCAAAATAAAACTTGAGTTTTCATAGACTTACTTTCAGGAGCTAAGCCCATTGGTTGAAAATGGGGTTTTAGGAAGAAGTTTAATCCTGATGGATCCATTGATAAATATAAAACTAGGTTAGTAGTTAAAGATTTTACTCAAAAATAAAATATTAATTTTTTTGATACTTTTTCTCCTGTTATAAAAATTTTTTCTCTAAGAATTCTGATGATTTTAGTTTCAATACATAAGCTTTATATTCACCAAATAAATGTTAAAAATGTTTTCTTAAATGGTGATTTAGAAGAAGAAATTTATATGGTACAACCTGAAGGATGTGTCACTCCTGGACAAGAAAATAAAGTGTGTAAACTTATTAAATCTTTATATTGATTAAAACAAGCACCTAAATAATGACATGAAAAATTGGATTAAGTTTTGACAAGTAATAGCTATGTTATTGTTGAAGTAGAAAGATATGTTTATACAAAACTTGTAAATAATGATTGTATAATTATTTGCTTATATGTGAATGACATACTTATTTTTGGTACTAGCATGAATATTGTGATTGAAACTAAGAGCTTTCTTGCATTTAAATTTAATATGAAAGATATGGGTGAAGCAAAAGTGATTTTGGGTGTTAAAATCATAAGGAGTGAAAATGATATTTTACTCTTTCAAAAACATTATGTGGAGAAATTTTTTAAAAAGTTTGAACATTTTGATGATTCTCTTTTAAGCATTCCTTATGATTTTAGCATACAAGTATCAAAATATAAAGGTGATTCAGTAAGTCAATCTAAATATGCACAAATGATTGAAAGTCTGTTGCATCTAATGAATTTTACCAGGCCTGATATAGCATATGTTGTATGTAGATTGAGCGAATATACCCACTGTCCAGATAGTGAGTATTGGATGGCTCTTATTAAATTGATGAGATATTTGAGAGGTACTATAAACTATAGTATATTTTATAGTGAATTTTTCACTATACTAGAAGGATACATTGATGCTAACTAGATCTTAAATTCAGACGAAATTAAATCCACCAGTGGCTATGTATTTACTCTTGGTGGTGGTGCAATATTCTGGAGATTAACCAAATAAAGTATTATTACAAAATTCTTAAGGGATTCAAAGTTTATTGCCATGGAACTAGCTGGTACTGAGGCTGAGTGATTGAAAAATTTCTTAGCAAATATTCCATTAGGAGAAAAATTAACACCATAAGTGTCTTTACATTGTGATAGCCAATCAACGATAGCTATGGCTAAAAATAAGACCTTTAATGGTAAAAGTAAACACGTTTGGTTGAGACATAATATTATAAGGCAGCTGCTAAAAGATGGAATGATCTCAATTGAATTTGTAAGGTTAGAAATAAATTCGGCAGATCCATTAACTAAGCCCCTAGAAAAGAAACAAATTGATAACACATCGAAGGGAATGAAACTTAAACCAATATAAAATTAACAACGATGATAACCCAACCTCTATGATTGAAGATTCTATGAAGGAGGTTCATATGGGTAAGAACAAATCATGTGTTAATTCTGTTAGCACTAAAATTACTGTCCCTTCCTATTGTTTGAGAAAGTGCTAGAATGTATTGTTGGAGAGGTTGAGCAAAGTTTTTAGTGATTTCATATTCCTTATGGATGGTGTATTCATTGCAGATGCATTTGATGAAATGACCTAGATGAATGTGAAGTGGAGCCGCTTGAGACCGTGGCAAAGTCTTTAGAGCATTCGTTGAACACCAGGCAAGCGCATGGCTGTTTAAAGCACAAAATCACCATTAACAACAAAAACTGTGAGGGTATACTTTGACTAATAAAGCCTTTAGTACACAATAAAGATTTGTTGGTTTATAGAAATGTACATTTTATTGACATTTCAAAATGGTTCATAGTTTAAAAGGCACTAGATTCGAAATGGTTATACTCATGCATGTAACTCAGATGATAATGTTCTTTTGATACATGTAGGGGATTGTTGGAGTAGGTGTGTCAAAAGCTTAAGTCCCATATTACTTAGAATAAAAAGAGTTTTAGTGTATATATACTAAGATGTGATATTGGGCAAGTAAATGAGCCAAGAAGAAGAGTGAGTTCGCGCGCATAACAATGGGTTAACATAGGGGCAACATAGTTGAAAATCTCCGATTTCTCCCTGTGCATGAGTTAGACACGGTACTGGACATTTTTTACTGCAACTATTTTTGTAAAATACAAAAATATTTTGTATAAATAGACTTATCGAAAAAACTTTATTTTCAACAATTTTGAAATTGGGACCATAAATTTATTAAATTTTTGGATGTTAAGGCCTTCAATTTACCGTTTTAATTTTTCATTAACTGGCTTTAATTACAACGTTCAGAAACGATCTCCCTTTATTTGTTTTTAATTCCCACATTTAAAACAGATTTCATTAAATTGTGATTAAGCAGCTATTAATTGTTTTTAATATTGCCCAATGTTCTTGTTCGCGTTCTCAATCTATAAAAGACAGTGCATTGTGCACCGATCTCTCGGACATCTTCGGAGCTTTCTCCTCCCTTCCTCCTCCGTTCTTCTGAGTTATTTAGGTTTCTACTGTTCTGTTTCCCTGTTATAGAAAGGATCTGTTTAATCTCGGGGAGTTGCCAACTTGTGGCAAAATAACTCTTAAGGACAGTGTCATCGGGCATGACTCGGATCAATTTACATTGACAAATTTGTTTGTTGCAGCCAAAAAGATTTGTCTCTCCGTTAGTATGAAGATGGAGATCGGGACCGTCTTCTACCCTAAAGAAACCCTATTACATTGAAATATTGATATACCTTTGATCTACTTAACTGATTTATTATATATAATGTTTATATTTATATTTTTTTAACTTTTATAATTTATACATAACCACAAACTTTAATATATGTTTCTTTTAATAATTTGAATAAGATTTTAGATATATTGTAAAAAGTTTGTTTTCAAATTAGGGGAATGAAAAGAATGGGGAGTGACAAGAATGAGGATGGAGAAAGGCCTCATGACGTCATCCCTATAAGCCAGTCAGCAGTGCTTCATGGCTTTTGATGTGATGCTATATTGAGCTTCTGTTTGGTAGTACGAAGAAAAATTAAAAACAAATTTTGTGTAATATCTATTTTATTTTTATAATTATTACTTAATATTATTTACTAATAATTACTTAATCATTAAAAGTGAAAAATTCAAATTATTTTTTAATTTTAAAATTATATTTATATTTTAATTTTTACATATAATTTTTTATATATTAAATGAGTCATTAATTTCAAGTTTAACAAATAAATGAGAGCAGGGCTAAAAATTTTGCATGATTCTTAGACAAATGAGGTTACTATGATAGCACTATTTCTATGTCAAAAAATGATGATTAAGATGTATCTTAACACAGATTTTGTTCTTTAATTTAAATAGTCTAGATTTTAATTTTTTTATTTTGATATATATTTTTTATTTTAAAGAAAAAAATGTAAAATGAAAATAATTTTTTAAGTATTATTTTTTTAAAAAATAATGATTAAGATAAAAAAAAATAAAAGAATTAAATCTAAAAAAATAATTTCTTTGCTACTTCCATTAAGCATTAATTATTATTTAATATTATCTACTAATGATTATTTAATTATTAAAAATAAGGATATTAAAGTCATTTTTTTATATCTAAAATTATCTTTTTATTTTTATTTTTATTAAAGGAGTCGTTAATTCGAAGTCCAACAAATAAACTAGAGCGGGGCTGAAAATTTTGTGATCATTCCTGGACAAATGAGATTACTATGATAGCACTCTTTTTGATTTAGAAGATGATGATTAAATTGTATCTTGAAGCAGATCTTGTTCTTTAATTTAAATAGTCTATATTTTAATTTTTAATTTTGATATATTTTTTATTTTAAAGAAAAAAAGTGTAATGAAAATAATTTTTTAAGTATTAATTTTTTAAAAATAATGATTACGATAAAAAAGAATTAAATCTAAAAATTTAAATAGTTTCTTTGCTACTTCTATTAAGCATTAATTATTATTTAATATTATCTACTAATTATTACTTAATTATTAAAAATAAAGATATGACAATCATTTTCTATATCCAAAATTATCTTTTTTATTTTTATTTTTATTTTTCTACCTAATTTTTTGTGTGCTAAAGGAGACATTAATTTGAAGTCCAACAAATAAATTAGGGCGGGGCTAAAAATTTTGTGATCATTCTTGGACAAATGAGATTACTATGACAACACTCTTTCTATTTCTGAAGATGATGACTAAGATGAATCTTGAAACAGATCTTGCTCTTTAATTTAAATAGTCTAGATTTTAAAATTTTTTATTTTGAAGAAAATAAAATTTAAAATAAAAATAATTTTTTAAGTATTAATTTTTAAAAAATAATGATTGTGATTAGAAAATAAAAATTAAATCTAAAAATTTAAATAGTTTATTTGCTACTTCTATTATGCAGCAGAGAACACGAATTCAAATAAGACACAATACAAAGTTAAAAGTTGGAATGGCGGTGGAGCACATGCAACTTGCAGCTTACTAGGAGACAATCATGTGTAATTCCATGTTTCTCTATTCCTATGGGATCTGTTCCTGAAATCCCTAGCCTGCAATTATTAACTCTCCTCAGCTTGTTGACTTAACCATACTCCAAACTTGGAGTTGACTTCACCATTCATCCATTAAACTTCTGTAGTTGACTTTAAACAAGAAAACTTGTGATTGATTATAAAAGTTGCGACAGCTAGCCTCTGCTCCTAGGTTAGCTGATTCTGATCACATGGTTGTTTTAGAACAGAAGAAACCATCTGTTTTATGTTTTTTAATCAATCATTACTTTTTGTTTTAAACACTTGAGTGAATGGGAAGAGTGTTAAAAGAAAAAAGTTTGCGAGAATAACACAATCAAGCTAATTATTTTTGTCATGATTTCTCGCTCTGTTATTTCAATATTTCTTTTCTTTTTTAAATCTTTAGAATAAAAGAGCTATTATCAGTCTTGTTTAGTGGTTGATTTTTTTTAAATCCTTTACAGGATAATTAATTTTTTTGGGGCCAACATTGCAGGCTAACTAATTGGTTAACTTTAAAAAAAAATGTTTTTTTGAGATTTTTTTTAATGTTAAACCTCTTCTTTGTCCTTACGAAATTTCAAGCATATGATTAGCACCATTATAAATAATTTTGGAGTAACTTATTATTACTATTAATTTGTCAATAAAAAAAAAAAAGGAATAGAAGGACTGGAAATCAATATTGAAGAGTAAGCCAACAGCTTGTGAAGTCTAAAAATGCCTGAACCATTGATAGAAATTTTGAGTTTAGTGTTATTTGGCAAGATGATCAACCTCTTCAATAAAATGTCTGAACCATTCATAGTATCTTTCCTGGAACATTCCTTTATTTAGTGGAAATTGCGTCTTACAATCTCTTAATGAAAAAAGAGTCGCAAACAAAGATGGAAATAACAAATCCAACCTAGTTTGAAGTTTCTGTCCTTCTTCAATATACATAATAATATATATAATATTTGGAAATAACGTGCCATAAAATTCAGAAAAAAAATAATGAAGATCCGCTTTCGCCTGCGTCGCACTCGGATGTTTAGATACTAATGCTACCTTTCCCACAGCCACCGACGATGTCGAGCAAGCAAGTGAATAAGAACTCCAAAATCAAAAGCAACCCAAAATTCAAATCACAAAGTTGTCAAATAATTTGCTTTAAAATATCTCTAAATACGCTGTTTTGCTTGGTTTAATAAATGCTGGTGGTCAAGTATTTAGCCATTAAACAATCATTTGTGATAGAACCTGTGTGAGCTGTGAAATGTGAATGCAAACTAGCTAGTAGTGCATGGGCCAGATCGTTGAAGTACCCATTATATATTGTAATATTATGAGCACAAAATCCGCTAGCAAATTGAGCTAAGCTTGCCTTCGGTCTTTGCCTCCACTTTGGCATGCCCCAATCCCTTCTGTCATGCATAATTATATATATACGTAAACTTCGCAATCTCCATCCTCCTCACTTCACTTCTTTCTTTCTTTCTCAATCATTTTCCTCGGCTCTTACATATCTGGTATGCTTCTATCTTTAATCTTTTTCAACTTTCTCATTAAATCTAAGCTCCTATGGTAATTCTTTCTTTTTCTTTATTGTGTTGTTATGATTCTGGGTTTTCTTGGGTATGTGTGTTACTCAAATGAATAGTTTCTTGATACATTCTTTGATTTGTATACTTTTTTTATTCTTTTGGTTGGCCTATTGCCATTGCAACTCAAATTTGAGAAATTTACCTACCATTTCACCCACCCATTGTCAGCCGTTCTCACACATTTCCCTTCAAATTACCCAATTAACTGGTAATTTTCAATACAATAACAAGAGATTTATCCAAATTGTGTAATTAAAACTTTTCTTTATTGGCAGACGTTTGAAATCTGAGAAGAGTATCATTGGATAAGATGAAGCAGGCCACTTTCCAACACGTTTTTGTTGGAGTTTTGGCTTTTTTGAGTGCTTTCCCTGTTCACGCTGAAGACCGATATTTGTTTTTTACTTGGGAAGTCACTCATGGGACTATTTATCCTCTGGGTTTTCCTCAACAGGTTGCTCCGTCTCATTTATTTATTTACTTATTTTTGTGGTGTTTCGTACTTAAAGAGGATCTGAATTGATATTTATTGGTGACTTGTGGATCAGGGCATTCTTATCAACGGCCAATTTCCAGGCCCTACCATTGAAGCCATCACCAATGACAACATCGTTGTGAATGTCATCAATAAGCTGGATGAACCTTTCCTCATCACATGGTTAGTCCTTTTTCTTACACCCTTTTTCCCTGCTCCGGGGCAGTAGCATACTTGAAGCAGAATTGGATGGTCAAGATTTTATCTTTTAACTTTTTAATATTTTTTTATTCTAATCATTCTTTTCTTTTATTTTGATATATGTTTTTTTATTTTGAAGAAAGATGAAATATTTTTTAATTTCTATCAAATAGCCAAGTCTTATAAAAAGTGAAAGATTGTTTTCATCTTATAATTTAGTTCTTTCAAAACTAAAAAAATCAAAATAAAAAGATAGATGATTTAAATTAAAGAAATTAATTATGTCCCGTTTGGTTCACCATAATACGAATGTATTTTATTTACATAATTTGTATAATATCTATTATATGTTTATAATTATTTTTTTATTTATTAAATTATTATTTTAATGATCAAATTATATTTTTAAAAACATAAATAAAAAATTATTTTTTATGCCATCTACTCTTACCTTCTCACTTTTACATTCTCTAACCAACTGTTAGAATTTAAATCATTCAATCCAAATCTGCTCCAAGGTGCCTGAAGCAACAAGGGATGTCTAATGTGAAGGGTGTGTACCCTACAGGAATGGTATCCAACAGAGAAAGACATCATGGCAAGACGGAGTACTAGGGACAAACTGCCCAATCCCTCCTAACACAAACTGGACCTACAAGTTCCAAGTGAAAGATCAGATAGGAACCTTTAATTATTTCCCCTCAACCAAACTCCATAGAGTTGCTGGGGGTTTTGGGGCTTTCAACATTGCCCAAAGGTCTGTGATTCCCATCCCATATGATCCACCTGCTGGAGAATTCACCCTCCTTGTTGGTGATTGGTTCAAGACCAACCATCAGTTATTAAGCCAACAATTGGACGCTGGCCAGCCTCTTCCTTTTCCTGATGCTCTTCTCATCAATGGCCAACAATACACTACTGTATTTACCGGTCAACAAGGTAACCTCTTTCGGCCATGATAATTCATCTCAACTGCTTAACTTAAGAAATATGGTATGCTACACAGGTGATTAGAAATTACTTGTACATTTATCTTTACTCATTTTGCTGAAATGACGCATGCATATCATTACAAGAGTGATGTTATTATGAATTTAGGAATATCGTATACTCTGATTAGGATGTAATAATTATTAATTATGAATAATATTTTATTAAATAATTGTTTAACATATTAACTTATTTAATAATTACTAGTTATTAAAAAAATAATTTCATGTTTGTGCAGTTAATCAATATAATTATGATAATAAATCTATTAAAATAGACAAAAAGTTGTTCTATATTTAATAGTATTTAACAATAACTGTTATAGTTAAGAAACATAACATTTTTGGGTCTATAGTATCATCATTCATAATTCAATGTGTAAAAGTACTCCATGGTTGGTCATCCCTACCAAAATTGATGGCAAATTTAGAGGAATTTAATGATAAAAATTAAATTAAAATTTTTTAGAAATATAAAAAGTCAATTATAAAAAAATAAATTAAAAATTAACGAAAACTATGAAAATAATAAACTAAATTAACTTGCATTTTGGAATGATGAGGGTTGGAACTGAAATATTTTAGGGAAAACATACAAGATTAGGGTGTCCAATGTGGGAATAGCAACAACAATTAACTTCAGGATTCAAGGGCACTCAATGAAGCTGATTGAAGTTGAAGGAGCTCACACAATCCAGGAAGACTACGAGTCCCTTGATGTTCATGTGGGCCAATCAGTGGCTGTTTTGGTTACTCTTAATGGGCCACCAAAAGACTACTACATCGTCGCATCTTGCCGCTTCACTAGGAAAGATCTCACTGCTCTGGCAACTCTTCATTATGATGGGTCCGACACTAAGGCCTCGGGCCCATTACCCCTTGGCCCATCTTTCCAATTTCATGGGTCTATGAAGCAAGCCAGGACCATCAGGTACAACCAAGTTACAGCATACTTTTGGTTGCTCTGTTTTCAATTGTGAATTTGCTCAGATTAAGGTCCCGTTCGGCAGCGCGTTCTTTTTTGTTTTCTCACGATGTTTAGAATATTTTTCTTATCATTAATTAATAAATTTTATCTTATTTTATTATTTTTTAAAATAGAGACACGTAAATCTTTCTTATCTACAACCTTTTTTTTATTTTTTTTCATTTCATTTCTCTTTCTCTTATGTGTAACAAACCAAGCCTAAATTATTCGGTTTCTCTCCAGAGCTTCATTTAATTTTAATAGTTTTAAGATAATATTAATATGGTCCCTAGCATTAATAATTAATTTGGTTAAATATGTGTTTTATTAACATTATAAATATATATGATTCATATTAATAAAAGGGATAGAAATATATAATGTAATAAAATTTGCTCACATATTTAACATGCAAATGCCATATAAATTAAATTGACTTGACATAAATAATGTATATTTAGATTGTTAAGGTGACATTAACCTAAATAAAAGTGCGAGTGGCATAGAATTAGTCATGTTAGCAACATTTAATATCATATTGATAGAACTATAATAATATGGATTAAAATAAAAAAAAATTTAAAATACAGGATCCAATTACAAATTTGTAAATTATTTGACTAAATTAAAAATAACATGACAGTTGATGGGATGACCATCAGCTAATTAACCATGTTTTCTAATTCTGGTTTTGTTTTGTTTATTGGACAGATTGAATCTGACAGCAAATGCAGCTCGGCCTAATCCTCAGGGGTCATACCACTACGGAACCATTCAAGTTGCAAGGACAATCGTATTGGAAAATTCTGAAGGCATTATAAATGGAAAGCTAAGATATGCTGTAAATGGAATTTCCTACATAAATCCAGACACCACATTGAAGCTTGCTGATTGGTTTAACATTCCGGGTGTCTTTAACTTGAACACAATCAAAGATGTTCCTCCTCCTCCTGGTACCCTTGCTAATCTGGGCACCTCTGTCATAGGACTTAATCTTCATGACTTTGTCGAAATAGTCTTCCAGAACAACGAGGATGCTCTTCAGTCTTGGCATTTGGATGGATCAAGCTTCTATGTTGTCGCGTACGACCCTCTCTCTCTCTCTCTCTCTCTCTCACTATTTTGGTTATTTCGAATATGGGCTCTAGTTCTATTATGAATATATCGATCAATTGAATCCAAATATTCAGGTATGGTCCTGGCACGTGGAAACCTGATATGAGAAGACGCTACAACTTGGTTGATGGTATTTCAAGGCACACTGTTCAGGTGAGTGAAGCTAAAATTTAGCTTCTTTGATTTTGGTGTTTTGATGATTATGTTATTTACATAAGAGAAGTTTCATATATTGGCTAATGAATATAAGGGCACTTGTTTGCTTTCTTGCAATGAATGTATAGGTGTATCCAAAATCTTGGAGTGCCATTATGGTGTCTTTGGACAATGAGGGGATGTGGAATTTGAGGTCTGCAATATGGCCAAGGCTGTACTTAGGACAGGAATTGTATCTAAGGGTGTACACCAATGACAAGAGCCTATTCCTTGAGACTAATATTCCTCCTAACGCACTGTTTTGCGGCAAAGCTAAGCAGCAATAGTTAATTACTGAAGGACTTAATTTCTGGTTGATTTGGGTGTGTGTAACTCTGAATTCATTCTTATTATTTTGTTTTAGAAATTTCAGTTACGAGGGGGTGACTGTTGACAAAGTTACCAAAAAAAAAAAAAGACATCGCGTTTCGGATATTGCATATTGCGGTCCATTATGCTTCGTTGCTAATTATTTGTTGTAATCATAATAAATAGTCTTCACTTCACTTCTATAGCTCGTTTCCAGTATTGTTTGCCAATTTACTAGTATTCAACCACTATATATCAGTAATTGCTCCGCTAAACGTATATATTAAATTTACAATAAAAAACAAGCTTAAAGCTTCATATTAATTGCTTAACTTTTTCAACTACTATCAGTAACTTGAACTGGGTTAACTACCAATCCAAGCATTATGAATGCCTTGAATCTGAATATCATGCACGTAAGAGGGGAGAGAAAAGTCCCACGCCTAGACTTATTTAATGATACAGAATAATTCATTTGAAATTATGACTCGTCAATATTTATATAGATATAGAACATAATATGAATATAAAATATTAAAATATATGTGTGTGGATATATAGTGTGTGTGTGTAAATAAAAAGGATCTATGTTGAGGTAGTTAATTAGGTTTCATTAAGGGCTTATTGATTGAGAGTTTGGAAGAGAGTGGAGTCGGAAGTTTAATGAAAAAAATAGATGGTGTTTCATTTCTTATTAATTAAATGTTACAATGTTATTTATGGATGAAATGGGCTTGAATAGTAAAATTTTCAATATTATTTATTTTTAAAAAATAAATAAGTGGAGAAGGGGTGTGTGTGTGTGTGTGTGTGTGTATATATATATATATATATATATATATAAAGAAATCAGACCATTCCAAACCACCTAATTTCAAATGGTTTGAAAATCGGAACATGGCATGTTAGAATGGTTTCCAAGCCATCTTAACTCACCATCATCCCATTAGTTTTTAAACATCGATCCCATCCATCAATGGTTAAGACGCTCAAATCATTTTAATTATTTTACCCCACCCTACCCCACTCTTAAACCATCATCATCAGTCAACCCGTGGGTTAATTTTTTCCCTCAAGATTCTAAGATGGATCCTGGCATAAAAAGTTTCAGGTTTCTACAAAACCCTATAAACGTTGACCCAACTTATTTATTAGAATTAAGAAAATCTGGCTACATTTACTTCAAGCATGATTTGGGGTCTGATACCTAATAATTAATTCGAAGTTTAAACCGTGGGCATAGGTCTTCACTCTTCACACTTCGATGTAAGGCTGCCGTTGGAATCCTTACTACCAACAGCTAGAATAATCTAATATGCTCTTTGCGGAAACTCTTTCCAAAGGCTGCTTTAACTTTACACTCATCGATTTCTCGCAACAAACAAAATCTCTTGCATATGCTACCCACCACGCGCGCCTCCACTATCTCTACCTCGTCATATACCTGAAACCCGAAACCCTAGCTAAAGTTTTTGAGTTTACCAAGATGATATATTCTTCTACATGCACAAGCTTTAATTTACTTTAGTTCTCTTATAAAATACAGTTTAAGAAATAAGAACTAGGATTATTGCTGATTATGAAGCCACATGGTGTTTTAGGTAAAGAGATCACTGAGAAAGGAACAAAGTTGAAAAGGAAGAAACAAATTCGCATCAATAAATCAAGAGATCTGGCAACTAAGAAGAAGCATTGAGAAACACTGCGCTTTCATTCAATTTTAACACTCCCTGGTCCTTGTTTGGGAGTTAAACCAAACACACCATCAAGCAAAACATACCCCAAAAAGAAAAAAAGGGAAAGAAACTGATGCTACACCCATATTCATATACCACCCAAAACCAAGTAACCACAGTAGAAACAAACCCTAAAATACAAAGGATTTCTGATGGGAAGAAAATAAATCTAAGCCTTGAACTAAAAGGAGAAAAAAGAGAAATTATAATATGGTTACGGATATGCACCATTGGTTGTGGGAAGATCAGACCAGGAAAGGGGTTGATTCCAGTACCCCAATCCAATTCCACCCCCACCAGCTGGAGCCGGCTCCAAAATGGCTAAAGAGGAAGATGAAGAAGAAGAAGAAGAAGAAAAAGAAGCCATGTTGCTCAGAAACAGCGATGATGAGTGGTCACTACAATAGTTAGCTGAAGATGATGACCTGAGCCTCTGGTAGAGTTCTTGAATCCCACTGTTTTGATGTTCACCAAGTACAAAGCCGCCATTTTGTTGTTGAGCTGGCTGATCTTGATTGTTGTTTCTCCAGAAAGAGCTTGTGAGACCAAGTGAAGGATCAAAGCCCGGGCTTGGAGGAACATTCAAAAGCCCATTAGAGCCCATGGCCTCAATCACCATGTGGGATCCCATCAAATTTCCTTCTTCCTTCACAGTCACAGCATTATTGGAGATGGGATTATTAGGACCGGGGTTAGGGTTAGGGTTTTGGTTCTGGCTAGCTCTCAGCAAAGCCAGCAGATGAGAATTTTGCGGTGAGCCCCACAAAATTGGGCCTGCTGGAAGCTCCTGATGATCGAATCCACCACCACCAAGTCCTGACCTGCTTCCAAGCTCAGACGCCGCCGTCTTCATCTTAGCCACCGCCGAGCTCGTCTTTGCCACAGGGTTTGACGACAAGCTGACGTTCTTGTTTTTCCGGCAACCGCCTCCGATCGGAACGTTTCTCAGTGCACCCCCTTTGGTCCAGTACCGGCGACATGTCTTGCAGAAGTGGCGAGGCTGGGTGAGGTTGTAGTTGTTGTAGTAACAAAATTTTGTGTTTGATGAATCACATCGGGGGCACCTCAAGTTTTGGTTTTCTGAATTCGATGGGGCGGCTGTGGGGGCAGCAGCAGCGGTAGAAGTGGTAGTGGTGGTGTTGGAAGAAGAGAGAGATGGAGATGGTGTGGGAGGTCCCAGACCTCCTACTGCGTTAATGGAGATTTTCCTTTCTCCTGTTGATATAAAACCAGAAGAACCACCCAACAGTTCTTGGATCATCTTCGATCTTTATCTTTGCAGATCTACAACAATCCAAAAACACGAAAAGCAAAAGGGTGAGTCTTTTTGTGTAAGTGGAGAAAAGCAAAAGAAAGTAGGTTTATGCTGTGTGTGTCAATGTATGCGTGAGTGAGAGAGGAAGTGTAGATGGGGGGTAGAATTATATATGTGATGGCTTGCCCTTGGGAATTCTTTTGGATGGCTTCGTTGTTTTTATGTTAGTAGGACAGCTTCGTTGTCGGTCAGCTGGTCCCTTATTGATGCAAAAGAATGTATAGAATGGGGGGCTGGAAAGAATATTTATACAGTATGTGAGAGAAAGCTAGCTGCCATTTGGGTTTATAAGGCTATCCAGTGAAAAAGATAAACTTTATGGGTAATTTTTAAAATATTTATTTTGAGAAATTTTGATAAAAATATTTTTAAAAAATTACATGTAATCGTCTTGATGTTTGATTTTAATTGTAATATTTTTAAAATTTATGAAAATCACAATTGACATCCGATGTTAACTTCATTGCAATAACTCCTATTGTTTAATTTATATGTTAAATTTAACTTATGAGTTGAATATATACATGTGTGTTCCACATGACTCTCTTCCTTTATCAGATCATTCGAAAAGTTTCTTCTACCCCTTTCTATGTAATTAAATGTTCATTGTGCTTGTTAGTTGGTATGCGATTTGATAGAGAATGAAAATGGAAATCGGTGAACTGGTCAAAAAAATTGATATTATGAGAAGAGAAAGGTAGGTACAATACATATATAGTGTTAATTTGAATTAAATTTAACGATTGGTTTAGATGATTGAATTGTTGTAATGAGGCTAATAAGTTAAGAAATTAATTATATTGAGACAAAGATTTAGGTGACTTGAGTGAGTAATTGCAATTTTTTCAAAATATTGTTTCTGGATATATATTTTTAATAATTCAACACTGTATATGAATGGCACATTTTATGTTTAATAAGAAATTTTGATAAAAAATAGAAAGAAATTTTGCCATTGGTAATGTATGAACAACGACGACTTAACATGTTGGAATATTATTCGACTAGAAGTAGTATTGGGAGCCCAATTGAGAGGATGATCTTTTTTCTCAAAATTCATTATTACTGTAATTATTCCAATAGAAGCCAGAAGTGTTAATGCACTAACTATTACATATATTCTATCATACGTGCGGTCCTTGCAGAACCAATGATGATTAATTAATGTAAGGAAAGAAATCATTTTGCCATGTCCCACATAGTACTAATTAATGACAATAAATCCTCATCATGATTTTCTATGCTTCCAAACAGTTTGATTTCCACTCCGCGCAACATCTTTTGTTATTATTATTATTATTATTTCTTCTATTGTGCGGTAGTGTTCTATGGCTACTAATTATTTCCTTCTCCCCTGATTGTTAGAAGTTGGGTAGTATAACAGTCTAGCTAGGAGTGTTTCTCCACTTAGTGGATGAGTGCATGCGTAATTTGATTTCAATATATATAACATTAACTGATAATCAATAGCAAAGAATATAAAATGATAATGAATAGTAATCAAACTTTGTAAAAAAATAATTAATCTTCTGTTGTGGTGGGAGATTTTGCTTTCTGAAAATGATGTTCCGTTGAAAAACCATCATTATTAACAAGTTCTAAGGAGAGGGCTAATCACGTGGAAGTACGTGTAAAGCTGAATGTCCCTACTTCCAACTAAAAAGCCAGTGCCCACCCGAAACATGGTTTCAATTTGGTCCTCACTCACCTTATTTGCAAGAACCCAACACATGTACCATACTCCCTCATGTGCTACACTGTCCCATACATGCATCGAACCTAAACTACCTCTAATAAAGCCCACAACAGTCACGATATGTGGTGCCAAAACATTCACTTAAATTAATTATTCTATTCTTCATCTTGTTATCCGTTAATTTTCACACGAGATTTTTCTTTGGTTTTTAATTTGGAAGAACTATAGCTTTAGGTTTTTTTAAAAATAAATTATGCTTATTTTTCTTTTTTAAATTTGACTAAATTATATCTGAGACCCTTCTTATTTTAAGTACACTAATTTGTATGTTACTAATTAATTAATACTAGTAGAATGAATAGTAACAATTGATCAATAAAAGAGAGTGAATATAGATTTTAATTCCCTAAAGATTTGTATTGTCCAATTTGGTCCCTCAAATTTTAATGTCTCATTTCAATTTTTTTTTAAATTCTTCAATTTCATCCCTATGTTGAATCTCATTAATAAATAATTAATAGAAATAGATGATATAACATAACTTGAAAATGATGAGCCAATAAGTGTTCACCTGTCCTTGAAATCTGGTATAAGACAAACAACTCAAAATAATGTACTTTGTAATATCCAACCATTTAGTGTCACCTTTCAAGATCAAGTAATCACTAAGCAACCGCATTAATTTTATGTTAAATCATATCATTTATCCTTATTAATTATTCTTTCGATTTTATATATAAGATATTTTTTTAAAATTTGATTTGGCCTAAAATATAAGAAACAAATTATTAATATTTAACATATTAATTATAATATTCAAATTATACCTTATACTAAATGAGTTATTCAAATTATAAGTAGTAGATATAATTAATTTAAAAAAAATATACATATTAAATAGAAATATTTCTGAAAAATAATTTTTATTTAAGATAAAATTCAGAAAATTAATTATTTTTAATCAATTTTTTTAATTTTTGTGAGCTAGTTATTTATTTTTTATATATAAAAACAAAAGGAAGTATTTGCTAAGAGAAATTAATGTGAATATGATTTTTTTTAATACTTATTAGAAGATTGAAGTGAAATATTAAATTTTAAGAAACCAAAGTGAGATTAATTGTATCTTTAAAGGATTAGGAGATCTATATATATACACACATATCAATTCACTCTCGGTCAAATGACTATATAAATAAAAAACTTTTTTAAAAGAAAAATTCAAAAACAAAGAAGAAAAACTTAAAACCGTTTGTAGCTGAACTGAGTTGATTTAGGATTAGACAAATTAATTTAAACCAATGATGGAGAACAATATAACTGTCTTTTGTTGGTATGACAGGTGCAGTCTTAGAATGATTCCATGGACGTTAATTGCTGTTCGTGCTACTTCTCTTGTTCACACTCTACCTAACACGACCTACATAAACAGGATTTGATTCAACACATGTATATATATATATATATATGTAATTTACATGATTTATAAGTAAGAATGATGGCCAGTTAACTGAAATTGCGTGCACATATGCGTCCTCAAAAGGAGGGCTACTGAAGAATATTATAATTTCTTTAGAAATCTGAGTCTTAAATTGATATGACTTAGCACAAATTGTACAAGAGTTGCAAGCAAGATTCCTATCATGATTAATTAATTACTAATTAAAAGGTGTTTTCACCAAACTGAGTCTTCATAATTAATTGATACTTGGTAATTACTGCTTTACCTAACCACAAGAAGAAAAGACAAATTGAACATCAACTTTTATGCGACCTGTCAACTTGTCTCTATCATAAAAGATCACATGCAATGTAAACATATGTATTATTGAGCGACTAAAGACTAAACGCGTAGCAAACAATAATACACAGTGACTCAATGAGTTACACGATTATGTATACAAGCTGCTTTGCGTAAACATGTGGTCAGACGCATACTTTTAACCTCTATAAATTTGTGAACATATAATTTGTTAGTAAAAGTCAAGATCAATTAAAGAACGAAAGCGATTAAAAGAGATGGCACGAGGAGATTACGGGAAAGAGAGGGGTCTATATGTCTCAGATTCGCCGAACCGTTTGTCAATCAAATCTTGACTGATAAGGTGTTGATAATGAATGGTAAATTAATCTTATCACTTAAGTTGCATAACATAGCATCGCAAGCAACCGGCTAGGCATTATATGGATTCTCTTAACCTTTTTTTTTTAAATTTAAAGTTAGTTAAATTTTACTGGATTAATATTTAAACCCAACAAAAAAATGAAGTCTTGGTCTTTCATGATTTTTTTTTAAATGTCTTGGTCATTTTTTAATTTCTTTTGGTATAAATCTAATATGGAATTGATGGATCACTCGGTTTTACTCCCTAGATGGTGGGCCTCAACTTGTTCAAATGAAAAGAATCCAAGGTTTGCTCTCTCTCTCTCTCTCTCTCTCTCTCTCTCTCTCTCTCTCTCTCTATGTGTGTGTGTGTGTGTGTTTTAGAGACCTAAAAATATGAACATAATGTTCAATTTCACACTTAAATTCTAACTTAGGGAAAAAGCCAAGAGTTATGGTTCACATAAAAACGTTTAAAGAACCAATGAAAGAAGCTCAATTAATTTTGTTTGAGTCGTCAAGTCACGACGTTGAATTGAATAAATGTAGATCCTGTAAGCTTAGACTTGGAAGTCAGAAGCAATACTCCAGTGCATATGCCTCTGTACTTTGTTTGACTGACCACAATTGAACATTCTGCAAACCTTAAATGGAACAAAGAACTTAGATAACGGTGTGTGAATCTGACTAGTAAAATTAGAAAACATAAAGAAAGAAAGACAAGAGCTTGTGTTGCGAAAACCAATAAGAGGCGAAAACATTATAGTGTCGTGTTTGGTGCCCAAGAAGAGGAACATAGAAGGAAGTTGACAATTTAAAATTAAAGATATTTATAATATTAGAAAATTTTAAAATTTAAAATTATTTTAAATAATAAAAAAGTTAAAATTTTTAATTTAAAATTCTAACTATAATTTATCTATCCAATTTAAAATTTTCATCTTTAAATATTTTAAATTAATTTTAAAATTTGTGATCATTTAATATAAATATCTTAAAATTTTCAGAATTCTCTCCAAGGGGAAACAGCCGAAAACGCAACCTACCTTCGTTTTTGTGAGCTGAAGTGGGTACATATATGTTGACTACACCTTGGATTGCTTTCTTGTTAGGGAGCGTATACGTACTTCCGTTTGCATAATATATAATATAATCAGTAATTTATGCTAGATGATTTAATTAAATTATATTTAATTTTTTAATCTTAAAAACTATATTTGGTTCCTCTTTTTAATTTTTTTATGAGATTAATATTTTTATTTTTAATATAACAGTAAAAAATTAAATAAATTTTGTTTTAAAAATAAATATTTAGGAAAAAAATATTTTATTGACAAAAAATAAATTAAAAAAATAATAGAGTTTAATTTTTTTAAAAAAAATGTCATTAAGTATAATATACTTAAATCTAATGTGTGTGTGTGTGTGTGTGTATATATATATATATATATATATATATAATTCACTAGGCATCTCTCTTTCCATTCGAACGTAGCGGAGCGCATGAGGTAGGTACCCTGAACGCGCGTGCCGTCCGGAGCATATACCAGGCGAGGAGACAACGACTTTGGGTTAATACGACAAAATTCTCTGATAGATATGTTGGGCAACGCGGGCAGTGCGGGCACGCATATAATAGTTGCCGTCAAGGGTCCTGTGATGTGAGGCCCTTCTCGATGCTGCCACTGTTTAGGGTCTTTTACAGCTTCAATTTGTCCATAATAATGTACGCCTAAAATGCTTTTTTAAATAATAACCATTGTTGAAATAGATAAAATGAATAAATTGTATTAGTTTTGTGTACTTGATTAAATTATACATAATATTTTTTTATTTTAAAAATATTATTTGACTCAAACGATATTTGATATATATTACATGTATAAATTTTTTTATTCAATTTATTTACTATCAATAAAGTAAATATAACAATAAAATTAATCAAACTGATATTAAATTTTGATATAAAATTATAATTTTATTTTTAATATGATAATAAATAAAAATAAATATTTTTTATTTTTATCCCAAAAAAATAATTTTATTTATTTTTTAAAAATATGAATATAATTTAATAACTTACGGAAATTAGCATCATTTCCTTTAGTATAATTTAGTATTGAAACGTATGTGAAAGGACATGACTCTACAATACCGTGCATGGGAAGGGAGATAAGATATAAACCCGCGTTCTCCCGTGGGCCCCTACTCATGTCTACCCCTTATCCAGCACTACACAGCTTTTTCCAGGGCTCCTCTCCTTTCCTCTTTTTGTTTTTCTTTTTCTATACTAATATAACAGTAGATTTTGTACATATCGCTAGGAATTCCAATATTAGATCAATCCTCCCTTTGATCAAAGATGTTTTTTTTCAGTGGATCCTTAGGTTGTAAACCCATGATTCCCTTGAAACCCTAAGATTTCGTGGTAAGCCATGGAAGCTATAAGATAAGCCCTCTAGCTAGGCAAAGAGCAGAGAAACATGTACAAATTATAATAATATAGGATGGAGAGGAAGTGAGGAGAGAAATATGGTTGAAAAAGGGAAAAATGGAGGTTCTTAGTTGTAGCTTTCCCTTCCCATAATGGATGGTCCCCGCCTTAAAAGCAATGAAACTACATATAGAGGTAGGTCATCCACATTCCACAATGACATTGATTGAGAACCCCAACGAAAGGAAGTAGAGGGTTCAGAAAACCTGACAAAAGCTATGGTGGCCAAGATTCTTTGTGCAGAAAATTAACACCATGGAGAGAGAGATCTCATATCTCATGTCTCTCTGCATGTGAGTGGATTCTAATTGGAGTTAGACCAATTTCTGACAGCCAAATTACAAAATCACAAAAAACCATGAAGACCAATGGTGACTGTTAATAGAATTTTCTGTTTCCAAGGTTAGCTAGATATATGCAAGTTGATTCTCCTTGGGAGTTTCATACTTAGGCAAGCTTTATTACAGATCATTAATATATAATAATTAAGTGCAGTTCAATTCCCATGTGATTATACAACATTGAAGATCCCAAAATGAAGATATGGGACGTAAGATATGATAGCTAACTGACATTTGTATCAGTTATTTGAAATTTGTGAGCATGAGTAAGTTTCAACTTTGAAGTACTGATATATTATTACGGTTTTCCCTCTCTCCGCCCCCCTTCCACATGCATGCTTTTGTTTCGGTGATACTACATCAATATATTCTAAGCCTAGCATTTTATACTTAGTTTCATGAGGCATTCAAAAGCCCTTAAAGCAGGTGAAGATGGTTCAAATCTGATCATTTTTCTTATGATGTTTATTAGCCTTGCGTCTTCTAGCATCCGACACCATCTAAGTCGTAGGATCCTCCGAAAATTGAACTATTGCAAGATCTCTGTGTTGAATACATCACATGCCTACCCTTAATTGTGAAAGGAGTTCTTATATCACAAACTCGAACTTCAATTTCATCCGATTTCATATAATATCATAAAACCAATGATCTTGTCATATTTAATAATTATGATCATTAAAGAGAACTGTCCCCATCAAGATGTCAATAATACTTGAGTAACACTAAAGATATAATATAGCTCTGTCCACCATAATTCTAGTTGGGATTACCCCACAATTTGGGTTCAAATGTCTAAAACACGGGAAAAATCTTTCTTTCTAATCCATTTTCTCGCCCAATAAAATATTCATGATTACTATATTTTTTCCCGTCACTTTCTTAATCTGTCCCAACATATCCATGACGGAGAATAAAATAATACGTGTTTAGGTATGAGTCATGATTAACCATAATAATCATAGAAACACTAAAATTTAGAAGCCTTGTCCAACAAGTTCGTTCTGTTTTGCTGAATTCACAATAATAACGAAAAACTATATTGAACCCTAATTGTTGTGCTATTGGCTCTTAAATTTGAATTTAATTCCCATCCTACCTTCTTGTATGCATCTCTTTACACGAAGACTTTAAATATTGAATTTAATATTCTTTTAAAATAATTTAAATATCTCATTATCAAATTACATTTGGTGATTTAAAAATTAGTTGAAAATTAAAAAATAAATAAATTAGAAATCATAGCATCAAGAATATGAAAAAGTGGCCCATATTCCGTAACAACTAACTAAAAATAATTGATTACAACTATTACACGTACGCTTGGATTTCATTGTTTTAATAAGACAATTATGGTTACAATAAGTGAAGGGGTTTCGGTGTGATTCAAGGTGGGAATGGTTGATGTATACCAGATAATGACTATGATTCTGAAAATCTGTTTGTCCTATTCTATTTTTCTCGTTTGCTTGGAAGGGGAGTTATATTGGGATCATTTTCACCAGTCACATAAAACAAGGAACTGAAAGGGCATGTTGGATTCTTTTCTTGTCATGTTATGATACATTTTCACCATGATCTAGATGTGATTTTTATGTCTGTTTCTGAAAATTGTCAACACCGAAGGGATATATAGTACAAGCCCCTTAAATTAATCATTGAATATCCCTGGTGAGTGATTACCAGTATATGTAACCATTTATAATTTTTTGCTCAGATAAGCATTTATAAACAACGTACAGGCCAATAGGATTTGGGATTTTAGGGGCTTATAGGGCTAAGTGGCTAACCGGCCCATTCTCAGGCTCCATCATGTATAGAAGTAAAGGGCTTCACCAAATTATAAGGTTCCGTTGACCAAAAACTATTGTTTCTTCTCACAGTTCTCACTGTAGCTACTCCCCATTAAGTTAAAAATTTCCATCGCTAATGTTACAAGGCAATCTTCCTTTATTTTTAATTGTATCTTGAGATTGAAATAAATTGACATTTTTACCATTTGTGAAAATTATTACTTTTTCTTTAAAGTTCAATTTCTTTTTTTTTTTCCTTCTTTCATTTTCCTTTTTTATTTCAGAGGATTCAATTAAAGCCAAAACTATTCTTATGTATTGAATCTCATTATTTCTTAGTGTAAACATGTATTGGGTATTGAAGAAATTTGAATGCACAAAATAGTTAGTGGATGTTAAAAAGTGTTTGGATAGTTGAAAGAATTTGACATTTTCTTAATATTTAAATCTTTGGTATAAAAACGCGTGGAAAAGACTTTTTGTCCTAAGTACTCATTTATTGTTGTTATTGGTCTATGAAGCAAACCCAACTTCTAGTTCCATTGGGATGACTCAGAATAAACTTCTTTGTCATTTAGAAAGACAAAGAATACCTCATATCTCTGATATAGCTTGCTTATGGGAACTGGCTAGTACAGAGGTGGTTGAGTTTGAAAGGTGAAAATGTGCCCGAAAAGTTGATAAGGATATTCCTAGACTAACTAACACAGAAGGTGGTGGGACGTGTCAAAAGGTTGGATGGTTTCTAGAGATTTTCTCAGTCATTAGAAGATGGTTCTTTTAATTTTGCTATCTTTGCTATCCACAAAAATTGTGATAGGGATGAGGATGTCAACTATCTTGGAATGAGCTGCAAAAACATTTCTTGTTTCCTATTTGAACTTTTTTCCATGTGATGATAAGTATCTTTCCTATTGATCTTATTTTGATCCCCGTTGGATCAAAAGCTTTTTAAGTATGTGAAACATTTTTATAATATAGGGTTGATGGAAAAGTATCCAATATGAAAATATTGCCTAGAAAATCTAAAAAATCTATATTGGGCCAAATGTTATAAAATGCAAAGTTAGGCTTATTAGGAAATACTTTAATGATTTGGGTAAAAGATGGTTTAAGCACTCATACCCTTGTGAGCCCATGCTCCTCAAAGAGAACAAAAACCTCTTTCAATATATTGGGCCAAATGTATGACACTCCTTCAGCTTGCCTTAAGCCCAAAAGTTTAACATTGTTTCTAGCCCAAGATATAAAATAAAAATGTAACATCTAGGCCTATATAGTTCCTGAATTAACTTCTTGTATTTTCCCACGTGCAGTTTCCTCTTGTGTATCATGCAAAAGCCACTAGGTTAAAAAAAGTCAAAGAAAGAAGTCCACTATATGATCTAAAGGACCATGGGGTACATCACACTCCTTGTTAGAGCATAATAATTTGTTTGTAATTGGTTATTTTTTATTGGTGTTCCAATTTTGTCTTTCTTTTTTTCCTTGTAGTCATAGCACTTGTTGATAGGTGTATATTAACTAAAAGATTTTTTATTATTCTATTGTAACAGCCTAGAGAGCTATAGCTCTCTCTCTCTCTCTCTCTTGTAATAGGCTTCTATCAATAGAAAGGCTTCTCATTTGGCTCATCACTTTTGACTAAGTTTTCAAATTCTTCTTCTCTTTGATATTTTAACTTGGTATAAGAGCACATTTTCTTGCAAGACAAACGTCGTGGACTCACCAATGCAAACTTCCCAATATTGGTTCTAGTAATCAATCCACTAGATCTCAAAGTTCCTTCTTTATGGCATAAACAAAAGCACCTTTCTCCATTTTTCATTCAGTCAAGGTTGCTTTATCAAGTAGGATAGAAACAACTATCTTTTGTGGGAATCCATGGCATTGCCTATTATTTGTGGGAACAAAATGGATGGCTCCATTTTTTGGTGCAAAATCTTGTCCACCAAATTTCCTCTCTACAGGTGCAAAGAAGGAACTAAATCTTGCATATGAAGATTGGATCTTAAATGGCAAGCTTTTGCTAGGCTAGCTCTACAATTCTATGACCATTTATATAGCATGTCAGATGTTGAGTTGTATTACCTCTAAAGATCTATGGCAAGTAGCAAAGCCACTATTTGATGCACATACCATATCGTAAATCACTTGGTCTAAGAGTGAATTGCAAATGACTTAGAAAGGCCCTATGAAAATGGAGGATTATTTGAATAAACTCAAGTCCATTACAAACAATCTTACCTTATCATTCAAGCTCTTATAGGATCGGACACTGAATATAATCGCACAATTGTACAACTTTTAGACAAGGAGGATTTGACATGGGTTAATCTTTAAGCTATTCTTCTTACCTATGAAAGCAGATTGGAGCAGTTAAATAGTCTTAACAACTTAAGCCTCAATCAGTCTTTTACAAATGTTGCCAAATTTGATAATAGATCTTTAAATCTTTCTAACTCTCAAGGATTTTGGAAAGGTTAGGAATAAAAAAGCTTTAAAGGAGATAGAGGTCATAGGGGTACACTCGAAACAACAAAACTACATGCCATGTTTGTGGAAAACTTGGGCATATCATTGCAAAATGTTTTTATCAGTTTGATAAAGCCTATATAGAAAGTTTTTTTTTTATCCTAATAGTATTCTAGAACCCAATTTTGCTACTACATATCCTGCATAACCAAACATTATAGTTGACCCTTCATGGTATGTAGACATTGGTGCCAGCAATCATATTACCCATGATACCTATTAGCTTGAACTACCTACATCCTCTCTTAGTAAGGGAAAAAATTGGTATAGAAAATGGTGAAAAAATTGATATAAGTGTTGGCTACGCTTCTTTACCATGTTCAAATAGTAAATTTCTCTTGATTAATGATACTTTGTGTGCACCTAGTATGGTAAAGAATTTACTAAATGTTTTAACACTTATTGCTAATAACAAATACTTGTTGAATTTAACTCTTATGGTTATTTTGTGAAGGACAAATCAATATAAATGGTTCTACCGCAAGAGAGACTTGAATAGGGGCTTTACAAATTGAACAAACCATCACCTTCGTGTTGCTTCTTATCACAAACTGAGCTTGCTAGTTTGTCTTTTGTTTATAGGGATTTGTATAGGAAGTTAGGCCATCCCTCTAATCATATTTTATGAAAAGTTTCATAAGAATGTGATATCAAAGTTAAACCAAATGAGAAATGAAACTTTTGTGAAGCTTATCAAATTGGAAAATCTCTTTTTTTTCCCCTTTAAACTCTCTTTAATTTCATGCTAATTATCCTCTTGAGCTGTTTATGAGATTTTTCTCTTATTGTTTCTTCAAAAAGGTATAGATATTACATTCATCAATGATTTTAGAAAAACAAAGGAGAACCACTTATAACTTTTACTCATTTTAAACACTCGATTGAAAACTAATTTGACAAAAAAGTCAAAACCTTACAAAGTGATTGGGCAGGAGAGTTCATAAGCTTTACTAGCGTTGTTGAAACTTCAGGCATAAGTTTTTTTTCAACAATCCTCTCGTTACACATTAGCTCAAAATGGGAGGGCCAAAAGAAAGCATCGCTACATAGTTGAATTACACCTAACTCTCCTTTCTCAAGCTAATATGCCTTTATTTTGTTGGTGGGAAGCATTTCACATAGTTGTATACCCCATAAATAAATTACCTATTGAAGTTTTATAAGGCCAATCACCACTTTATAAGCTTCATAACACTAAACTAGATTATGCCTTTCTAAAGTCCTTTGGGTGTGCTTGTTTTCCATGCCTAAAACCCTATAACCAATGTAAGCTATAGTTTCATTCCATGAAATGTGTTTTTATTGGGTAGAGTGGTTCACATAAAGGATATAAATGTCTCAGTCTAACTAGTAAAGTGTATATCTCTAAGCATGTTATATTCAATGAGTCAGATTTTTTTGCTATACCCTCTTTTTTCCTTTGTTATCAAACATTGCGGCTAGTAACATTCCACTTCCAACCTTAAGAATCTCAAAAAGTTTCCCTTGTGCCTACTCCAATTCCTATTACTTTAGAACATGTCTTAATAGTTAATTATTTTAACAACAATGATATTATCACTTTTTCAAATAGCCAATTGGCTATTGCAATAAGCATATTAGCAAAAGAAAATTTACTTGAAATTTCTGACAAATTTTATCTAAAGCAGTAGTCTTTAATTCAAGAGTTAATGAAGCTTTTAAACACAAGATGGTCACAAGAAGTCAAAAGGGTACTATAAATTGGAGCATCTTTTTATTTGAATGATGAACTAGGAACCAACTTTAGAAATAGACTCCATGGATGCAAAAGTGGCATTTCAAATTCTTCACTAGAAAAATATCATGTTGGTTGAATATAATGCCCTTATGAAGAATAAAACATGAACACCCGATCTTTTTGACTTAACACAAAATTTAGTTAATTGTAAGTGGGTATCTAGAACTAAATTTAAAGTAGATGGAACAATGAGAGGCATAAAGCTTGATTAATTGCTAAGGGTTTTCAACAAGATTCAAATATTGATATTATGGAGACATGTAGTCCAATTATTAAAGTTTCCACAATCAGATTAATTCTTATTCTCCCATTTGGTAGCATGCAATATGGATATAATCTTTTTATACAATTGTATAATGTCTATTATACCCTTTCTAGTATTTTTCTATCTATCAATTTACTATTTTAACTATTAAATTATTTTTAAAATAGGGGCGTAAAAGTAATTTTTTATTTCATCTATCCTTACCTATTCATTTTTTACATTCTCTCCTCCTTTACAACATCATACCAGACATATTATTACTGCATCTTTCAATTAGGAAGTGAGACAATTAGATATTAATAATGCCTTCCTCAATGGCCTTTTGTAAGAAAAGGTTTCTATGAAACAATTACAAGGTTTTGAAGATCTAAATAAGCCAACATATGTTTGTAAGCTCTCCAAAGTCATTTATGGTCTCAAATAGGCACCTTAAGGCCTGCTTTGATAAACTTAGGATTGCTTTACTTGATTAGGGCTTTATTAACACCAAAAGTGATAACTCCTTGTTTCTATTTAAGGACAAATCACAAGTTATCATCATTTTAATATATGTAAATGACATTTTGGTAACTGGAAACAATAGAGAAGGGCTAACAAAGTTTGTACAAAAACTTAACAATGTTTTTTCTCTTAAAGATCTTGGCCCGCTACATTCTTTATTAGGGATTAATGTGTGTTGTGATGCTATTGATTTTTGGTTTCATCTAAATCAAGTTAAGTATGCTCTTGATCTAATTAAAAGGCTCAATATGGCAAATGCCTTCACTAGTCATATTCTTATGGTAGCTAGTAAACTTTCAATTGCTTAGAAGAAATACAAAACCTTTCAATAAACATTTGACTGATTACAACTTAATTGAAAATTGGGTTGAAAGTGATAAATAAAGTGGTAGAAAAAAGTTGTAGACAAGGCAAATAAATGATTGAAAGATAAAAAAAAGATTGTAATACAACGTTTTTTGGAAAGTTTCTATGTCTTATTAGATATTTATCACTCTCATTTGTTGCTTTCTCATTAGGTATACATATTATCCACTTGGCTATGTCCTTGTTCATCATGTTCAGGCATATGTCATGGCCTAGTGTTAAAGATCATGGTATTCAACTATATTCCAAGGTCACTTGTTTGATGGATCCATGTTTTTTTTTAATTTTCCTGACATTTTGTTACATAAAATGTAGGTTTTGAGTTAAGACTTTTGTTTAGTATTTTATCAATTGATGCCTTTTAGCTAAAGTTTTTCAACTATTTTTTTCAGCTAATTTAGATTCTAGTTGTCATTAATAGTCTATGATTTTTGCTACTAATAGAATAAAATTAAAATTTTAGATAAAATTATTTTAAATAAAATTTTAAGGAAAAGAAAATTTAGCTAATAATTTATTTATTGGTCAGCATCAAAATTAGAAAATAATTTAATAATTTAAGAAAATAATTTAATAATTAAAAAATAATTATTAGAAAATAATTTAATAACTTTTTAAGGAAAAAAAAATTTAGTTAATAATTTATGAAAAAATTATGTTTAAGGATTAAGAAGCGAAAAAATTTATTTTTAAGGATTTGTTACCATTAGATTCAAATGTTTTTACTAAACTCAATAGTAATTATCTTAAAATAAGTAGTAACAGATCTTTAAGAATATATATTTTTTAATTTTAGGTCCTTTATTATAATTCTCTCATAATTTATTTATGTGTCGGTACTTAAATTAGAGAATAAAAAAAGTCTTTGGCTACTAGGAGCTAAATGATTTCCCTGTGATATAAAACTTGAAAATAAGTTGGTGAAAATAAGTTGGTGGTGACCCAAATTGCTTACTTCTTGAAGTTGAAATTATAGGGCGCAGATCCTCAACAGTTAAAGCGGCAACTGCGCTGCGCAGTAAGCCAAATCTCAACCCTTCGATCAATCGTGCAAGCCACAGTGTGCCATGTGTCCAAGCTCTTTTTTTGGCTGAAAAGCAAGCTACAACGCATCGTTTTCACTCTTCCCCAGTGTCTTCTATCTCCCCATGCGACTTTGGCCCTGTTTGATTTAATTTTGTAGAACAATTTTTTTGTTTTCAAGAACAAAAAAACAAAAAAACCTGTTTGATAATATGTTTTTAATGAAGTGTTTTGTAAAACAAAAAAAACAAAATTTTGTTTTCAAAAACAAAAAACTCAGAACACTTTTTAAGTGTTCTGTAATTTTTGTTCTACAGAATCAGGTAAAAAATAGAAAACAATTACTTTTTAAAATAATGATTCAAACAGAATTTTTAATTTTTTTGTTCTCAAAAATTTGTTCTTAAAAACATATGTTTTGAAAACATTAAAACAAAAACAATTTCAAACAGGCCCTTTATTTCCTTGTGCGTTCTGCTTCCCTTCTCCAACGACTTCATTTCCTCAGCGTCTTCTATCTACCCCACGTGTCCAATCCACTCTGAAAGTTGCTCCCCATGCGACATCCATCCTTTAAGATTCTTCATGATTTAAAACCCCAAATTGGTAAGCATTATACTGTCATATGCTGGTGCTGAAATCATCTAATTCATGAGTGCAAGAATGGCCAAATCTGGTCCTATTTTTGTCTCTTTCAATCGACCAAGCTTCGATGAATTTTGAATAGATCTCTGACTCCCACCGATCTGTAGCCTTAGAACTCTTCACCCCCATTGATGGATCATTTTCTAGTTGAACATAATGATTTCTTGTTACCATTCTGATTACCCGTTGAAATGCCATGTACCCCCTTGAATTGTAGTTGAAGTCAATTACATGGTGATCGTTGGTTTAGTTCCAAATATGCAGTTTGAGGCAACCAATTTTCAAGTAACCAAATTGAACCTTCATACAATCCCAACTTATATCTTGAGGCAACCAATTTTGCCACTGACATTGGATCTACGTCCCTTGATTAAAAGATAGTTAAGAAAATATAATTATATTTATTTCATCAAATGGGAAAGTCAACTGCATAAATTCACGTAATACTCTCACACAGACACGGGATTAAAGAACAGAAAACAAATTTTGATGAACAAACAGAGAATTCAGCTGATAGTAAGAATATGCAAAAGCAAACCCATCGCAACAGGTTTTGAAAATCTTAGAGCAAACCCACGAGCCCAGCTGGATTGGCCACAGTTACTACATCTTCTATCGATGGAAATTACTCACTGGTTCCCCCTTCCCCAGCCGGGTCATGAAGGGAATGAAGTGAAACCCGTGATAGCAAGGCGACCAATGTGTCAAGGTTTGCTGCTATAGCGGACCTCAATACAGATGACCTGAACCCTGAGAACGAAATGCAAATAGATAGATGGGTCAGATGTGGCCGAGAAGAGTAGTATGAGGATTGAGGAAGAAAGGAAACTGTCGTATGAGACAAGGAAGAGACGTGGGAAAGAAGGTACTCAGAATTCCAAAGTAGGCAAAAAGTGAGGGAATGTAAGCCTTGGAAAGCTAATGTGATATCTCCACTACCATCCTTCCTTTCTTCGCCACCTTCGACAAAGATGAAGCAGTGAAGAGCGACTTGCAGAGTGGAGCAAGCTTCATGGGTGTTTGAGGGAGCTTCTGATATCTCCTCTAATATAAACAAATATTTGGAACTCTAGTAATCCCTTCCAAAATGATCCAAAAGCCCTCCCAAAATGGCGCCAAAATTGCACCGTCATCTACAGTGCTCGGAGATCAAAATGGAGGAATGCCTGAAGAAGGCTAGACGTTGCCGTTTTTGGGAGAGATGGAAGACGCTGGGGAAATGAAGCAAAACGCACCGTTTTCACGCATCATTTTGGCTTGCGTTTCAGCCAACGATCACCATGTAATTGACTTCAACTACAATTTAAGGGGATACAAGGCATTTCAACGGGTAACCAGAATGGTAACAAGAATCATTATGTTCACCTAGAAAATGATCCATCAAGGAGGGCGAAGAGTTCTAAGGCTACAGATTGGTGGGAGTCAGAGATCTATTCAAAATTCATCGAAGCTTGGTTGATTGAAAGAGACAAAAATAGGACCAGATTTGGCCATTCTTGCACTCATGAATTAGATGATTTCAGCACCAGCATATGACAATATAATGCTTACCAATTTGGGGTTTTAAATCATGAAGAATCTTGAAGGATGGATGTCGCATGGGGAGCAACTTTCAGAGTGGATTGGACGCGTGGGGTAGATAGAAGACGCTGAGGAAATGAAGTCGTTGGAGAAAGGAAGCAGAACGCACAAGGAAATAAAAAGTTGCATGGGGAGATAGAAGACATTGGGGAAGAGTGAAAAGGATGCGTTGTAGCTTGCTTCTCAGCCAAAAAAAGAGTTTGGACACGTGGCACGCTGTGGCTTGCACGATTGATCGAAGGGTTGAGATTTGGCTTAATGCGCAGCGCAGTTGCCGCTTTAACTGTCGAGGATCTGCGCCCGAAATTATACGCCTCGATCGAGTTCTTCTGACGATTGCCCAATTTCTGTTACTTATACTCCTCCTCTTCCGAATGAATTTGCCTTTATAAAAAGCTAGGGTTTCATCCGCCCTCCTCCCAATCTTCACTTTGCTGCAACTATGAACTGTGAAGTTTGCCAACTCAAAGAACTGGTAACCTGAAAGCGTTTTAATTTATGTCTCATATTTGTAAACAGTTTTCAGTTTTGATCATGTCGACATTCTTGATGATCGTATGATTGCAACATCACATGCTTGCAGGAACTGGAGCAATTTGAGATACGAGAAGTTTTGCGATGTAATTTTAACTCGAAATTGGCTTTTCATTGTTACTGTTTGCTACTAACTTGCTGTGTTTCCCGTTTTAATTGATATTGAAAAGCTTCGCTTCTCAAATGGTTGCAGGCATACTACACACCATCCTGTTTCATCGGGCCTTGGGTCTTGTGCGTCCAAAAGATGTAGACTTGGAACTATTTGATATTACTTACGTATGTATTTTTAATCCAATTAGTTGCTGATAATTGTATGAACTGGGAAGTATCTAAAATTATGTTTCTCATGAATCCTTTATTCTTTATATTGCTAATCATGACTTCGTATGGCTGGAGGTCTTTTTCAGATTCACCTTTCTAATTGCACTGTTTTTTCTTTGCCCAATTTCTAATTGCACTTGTAGCTGTCTTGTTTACATGTTTTCATATACTTTGTTATCCTCTGCTAGTTCCCTAGTGGAAGACACTTTTATTTGAAATATGCTCATATTGGAAATTTCCCAGTTCATACTTTGTGTTACATCGCCCTCAACTGGAAAAACTTTTCTTTTTTTTTTTAAGGGAAAAAATTGTTCTTATTCTCTTCTCGTTTTATCTTTTTATATTTTCTTTCTTTGACTTTTCTTTTTGACTTTGCCTCTTCCTGCACAGGTGCAATGTGGAGAAGATGAAGTTGAAAAGAAAATAGATGACAAAATTGAGCAATTCATTAGTTGGGTAGAGAAGCATCCAAACAAAAAAAGTCAGGTCAGCAGTTTGTTAATGGCTTTTATGTCCCCTGTCCCATGTTAACATTCTTTAAATATACTGGGAACGCTGCTAATGATAGAAAAAGGTTCTGGTTAGCAATGCTCTGGACCTGGTTGCTTTTAGTAGCAGGGTGCTGTGATTATCTTTCTTGGAGTGTGCCTTTCAACTGTGCTAGTGTTAAACTTAAACTTTAGAGTGGCATGTGCTATGTTTCAAGCTGCCCATTTGTTGGCCAATTCAGAAGTTTTGGTAATCTGTTATGTATAAAGGAGACAACACACTGGTCCTGGATATTCCATGGGCAATTAAATTTAGTAATTCAACAACTTTTCTTAACGAAAGGGGTAGATTTCTGTTAGTGGTTCTATTTTTTGGGGTTTAAAGCAATTTGCATTCAGCAAATTATGCCAAGTGCTTGGCTTAGTGTTGATGTATCATATATTCTCTTTTGCAATGCAATCAATGTTTATATGCAATAAGTGCTATCTCTGGGCTTTGAATTATTTTTTTTCTCAAAAAATTATTATATAAGTATACTAATAGGCTTCTAAATTCTCATGATGCAGATATGCTTATCTTTCTATGAGGTAAAAAACAAACATGTATCTTGGTTCAGTAATAAAATTGAACGCTTGTATTGGGAGCAATGGTATATTAATCTGAATGTGGCCCAGCATCTGAAGGCTCATTCTAACAAATCTCATCATTCTAAAGTTGCTGATCCAGGAGGTGCAGTCGATTGCTTATGTGCATAAAACTAAACTTACCCTCTATGTTTCGCTCCTACTGTGTAGATAGTTGTTTCACTCTATCTAATATCATTTTTCCTTTCTTTGCCTGTTTTTCATTTTACTTATACGTAGAAGGAGCATTGGAAGATAGAAGTGTTCGAAGTGCAGCACTTGAAGCATCGCTTCGGGAAGTTTTATTTCAAATAATTAAATTTGTTAACGAGAAGAAGGACCATGTTCCTCCAATACCAAATCTTGAGGGTGTCATTTCATTTCCCTATGAAATCACTATCCCTAGGTCAGCTGTCTTTACTCTGACTACACAGATTCTAACTATGCTTTTCAATATTGCTATCTTGTTTCTCACTTGTTTTCATTGCTAGAATTTTACAATACTTCGGACTACTTTTATGTGGTGAGGTGGCTTTGATCTGGATCTGGATGGGTTTTTTTGCTTTGCTGATTGATGATGTGGTGTCTATAAAGTTTCCTTCTTATCCTTATAAATTCTACAAAATTAGTTGCCCCCCTCCCCATTTTTCCTTTCTACTAGTCATATGTGGACAGGAAATGGTTAGGTAGGCTGAACCTGATTGACAAAAAGGTTATAAATTTTCAAGTTCCTTGAACTCTGAAGTTAAAGAAACGAGATTCAGGGGTATTAAAAACCGAAATTTAGCTTATAAAATTATCATTCCTCTTATGATTTAACTCAAACAGGAACTTGGTAGTTCAGCTGGCAGCTTCCTTTTAAGCCTTTTAGTTGATTAGTGATCCTCTATTGGGTTTGGTTAATGTGCATACATCTATCCCACTTTATTATTGTAACATTCTGTTATGCTTGGTCTGAGCAATGTACTAGCCATAGTTTCTTAGAAGAGAGAGGGAGAGACCTTGTTGAGAACACTACTGACATGTTACTTAAAACTTTTTCCAGGAAATAATTTTGTACACAATCAAGTTTTATGAGACTAAATCAGCTTATAGTTTAAAGAGTATATATATTTAATGAAAACAGTTAGCCCTGTAATGTTCTCCACCTTTCTGACTAGTTGTGCTAAGCAGTCTATTGATATCATTTGTTACACTGAAGTTGGTGGCGTATCAGGATGTGAGATGTTCTCTGCTTGGGGCTGATGGAAAGTGGCAATTGGCAGTCATTTCTCTTGATTATGAGAATTTCAAATCCAACTTATTCTTGTAAAACTGAAGAAAATTGTTGTTGACATGAGCTGTGGATTTTATTGCTTATATTTAGTTACCATCATCATCGAGAAAAAATTATACTGATTGGGCTTTTAAATTGTAAATGGAGTTCTTTAATGAGCTTTAGTTGTAGAAAATAGAAATATACCGGATTCTGCTTTTCTTAGGTGACTGGGTGCTTGGTAATCTCCAAGCGGGATATTAGTCTAGCCTTTTTTATGCAATCTAGCTCCTTTTAGTGTGCTGGTTATATGAGTGTTTTTACATCATATTTTGTTTATCTGACTTTTAAATCTTCTATGCTTTTTGATACTTTATTTTATTTTTCATTTTTCATTTATGTCTTGGGTTGGGGAGGGAAACCTTGCATCCAATCAAGAATTGTCCCTTTCTTTGTAGGCTACGCAATAAACATTGGCAGCCCTAACGTTCAAGACCTTCTATCTGTATTCTGTTGTCACATTGGTACTCAAAATCGAGTTCTGAAAATATAAAACTACTGCATTAATGTTCTTCAAATCAAGAATCCAGGTGTTGATTGGGGTCTTTGTAGAACAGCTGGATGATATCTAGCCTGTTGGGTGGCCTTTGTAAGTCTGTCTCTGGCTGATGTGCAAATAATGGAATGGCAATCTCTTTGTTAATATTTTATAATCAGGTCAGAGATTTATGTGACTAGGTAAATATTTTAGAAAAGACAAAGTCATTATCAAATTCGGAGCCTTTTGTTATCTTTAGTAGACTAATTTTTCCGCTTCCTGCTGATTATTGTCATTTTGGCACTGTGTTGGTAACTGGTAAGTATACCCAGTGCTTTTTTTTTTTTTTTAAAACCCTAGATTTTTTAAAATGGTCTATTGAGATCACTGCCCTTGTGGTCTTGCTCTTGTTCCTTTTAATGAGTTGCAGTTCTTTTTACTTCTCTTAATTTATGTGGTGCTCATAAATGAGACTGCTGAGTTAATATTATGCTGCCATTGTCCAGTTCATCAGATTCTGCATTTGGGATGGACATGATAAAGAGGATGCTCCAGACCGGGCATCCAACTATGCTAAGTTGATTGTCAGTTCGGAGAGCCGCGCATGAAGTTCAATGATTTCTTATTGTGCATAGTTTTATGCTGGAAATGTAGTGGTCAAGAAAGCTAACAAGTAAAGCAAGGTTTAATTTACTTGTCCTTGTAAATACTTCCTCTTCTATATCCTTTCTTTTCTCCCCTCTTTTATTTCCACTCTTACAAGAATGTTTGTTCTGCATTTACAATTTCCATGTATTTATTTTCTAGTGTTTGTGCCTTGTGAGTCTTCTTGCATAATTCTATACAATTGCTTTATCAGCTACCTTATTATACTTCTTATAAGCATGTTTGATCTCCATTTTGGCTAGGCAATTCGAAGCAATAATTAAAAAGTAGTATAAATCTCACCAGAAAAAAGGTGATTAGAACATAGAATTTTTAGCAGCCTTCCATTATCTACAGTCAGTTTTACACGATCTCTGCTGCCCTTTCGAAAAACAAGTTTTCAACGCAAGTGCATTATCTCTTTTTTTTTTGGAAATAATTTTTTAGATATTTTGTAGCCAGTTATCTCCATTCCTTCTACATAGCGTAAATTTCGTGTACCGTTGTAGGTCCCACCTCTGAAGTGGAAAAGATTCAAATGGATCCACTCAAATGCTTTATTTGAGAGAGAGATAGAAGAGCTGGGCATAAATTGGACCCAAATGAATGGACCTCCTCCCTTTTTATTTATGTTTATTTTTTCTTCAATTTTAACTTGTTAATTTCTTTTCAAATTTTAAAGGATCAAAATCCGACGTATTAATTTCATCGTGACGTATGATTTATCTGATATCCCATATATGCCAACGCTAAAGCCAACATTACGTTGTATGAGATTTGATGGTCAAAATTCGTCGTGCAAGTGCATCTAACGATTATAATTCATTTAAATCAAATTTTGGTAGTGGTTGTGTTTAATGCACTCCTAAATTTCTTGGCATTCCATACTTACAAATTTGTCCAGAGTGTACCTTAGCATCATAATAGCGCATTTGTGGCGTCAACCACTTACCTTGTTGGAGCCAGACGGCATTCCATGTTCAAATTTGTCTACAAAGTGTACCTTGGCATCATCATAGCTCATTTGTGGCCCAAACCACTTACCTTGTCTGAACAAGATGAGTCCCGCAATCAACTTCTTCTAGCTCGCCTAGAAAGTCTAGCTACATTTAATAAAGGAAAAAGAGTGTGCTTTACTATATTAATATATTAATTTAGTATTTTGAATATAAATATGGGCAAGCTAGATTGATCCTGCTTTCACATGTCCATAACTATTTTCACATTTTCGTTTCAATTTTAATACTATGTATTTTGCGCAAAATGCAGAACTCTGGCTTTTCGTTTCACTTGGGAGCTGGGATTGAAATTCAATCTATAGAAAGGTCTATCTTACTCTCCCGCGTTAATAATATGATTATGGTCGATCATATCTTGTGATCTTCCCCTCCAGTGCATAGCTAGATGTTGACAATTTGTGATTTCACAGTTACAATTAAAATAGGAACCACATTAAAAAAATGATTATGATCGATTATAAGTGGTCTTCCCCTAGTTTGTTTTCAGTACAGCACAAACGTGTCCGCTCTATAGGTTGGAGAAAACGATGAGTCGATTACTCCATAATTTGGATGCCATGACACCATGACCGAATCTGGGTTAAAAGTATCGTATTCTTTCTTGCATGGGCCTCTCTCTCTACTATTTATGTATATTCAGAGAGTAACGCGCCACCACCCAGTGACATATAGTTTTAGAAAATCAAATTTTTATCAAGATAATAATGGAATTACTAAAATAAGGAATACTTAGCTGGCTTCATTGATGGCATCCTTGACTTAACGGTTTGCAAAATTGTTTTTCTATCTGATTGATGGGGTAGTTTCTGACTTTCATTTAAGTGGGAAATCTCTCAACGTCTTTATAAGACAATTAACTTCTTATGTCTTAACATTTTCGTCTGATATCTTCTACATATTGTGTTCCTTTTGCAACTGCATCCAATGAGATGCTAAAATGACTGGAGAAAATAAGAACAAAAAGCATTATGTTCTGATGCATGGGGCTTGTCACGGCGCTTGGTGCTGGTACAAGCTCAAGCCGCGGCTTCAGTCAGTTGGCCACCAAGTCACAGTACTGGACCTTGCAGCTTCAGGCATCAACCCAAAGAGAATAGAAGATGTTCATAGTTTTCCAAAATCCTGAGTATTCTGTGAAGGATTTGATTCTCCAGAATTAGCAAATATACATTTTAAGTACAAGAATCCAATCCATTATCCCAATAGAATCCTATATCAATTCTAGAGAATATTAAAGTTGGAATGCGAAAATGTACCTCAATTGATCGTTTTAGAAGTATCTTTGGATTCACATTCTTGAATAGGTATAATCTTTTTAGGTTGTCATCGCCAGAAATTATTGATTGTTCTCTAAGAAGTGGGTTAGAGATTGTTTCCAACGTACAGCTAATTAGAGAACCATGACCTCTATTTATAGACTTAAGTTTGTGATATTTATAATTTGGCCCCTTAACAAATTATAAATATCACTTTGGTCTCTACACATTAATTCTATGACAATTATGCCCCTATGCCTTAAACTTTATTCCAAATAGATCACTTTATTTAGGCTTAATTAAATAATGGTCACATATTTTTAATATTTACATGTGTGGTCTCACATGTTGAATTTTATTTCAACAATCTCTCGTTGGCCTATATATGTAAACCTTACAAAAATGTGCTTATCCTTATGAGCTCACAAAGACCATTATGTACTGGGTATAAACAATTTGGTTCATTGATTGCATCAATATAGAATCAAAAAGGCTTTTGTCACATTTAATCGTGACTAAACCCAACAATAGTCACATATACTAATACAATCAAATGATATAGAACAATCATGGATGTGTAGTATGAAAAATTACTTGCAATGTGATCTTTACATGTCTATTTTTCAACTAATCCTCCTTACTTTTGTGAGATTATTACTTTAACATAATGTGACAGAGTGAAACACAATAACAAAATACTGAAAATCCTTATTTCTGATAAAAAAATAAGCTTTAGTACATAAGAGTCTTACATTAAACATTGCATACCTCACTATATTAAGGTATCCTTAAACATAATAACTCCCATATGAGCAGTATGCTCATGAAAGATCATGGGTGGTAATCCTTTCATAAGTGGATCTATTATAATGAAGTTTATCCCAATATGTTCAATAAATATATGTCCTCTTTGCACTCTTTCTTTCACTACTAGGAACTTGATGTTTATGTGTTTTGACTTAGATGAACTCTTATAGTTGTTGGAATATAGAACTACAGACTTATTATGCATAGCCCAATGACAAAATTTTGTAGCCATATTCCCTAATTGGATGTCTCTTAACATGCTATAAATTATGCTTCCATAGTGGAAGAAGCTGTAAGTGTTTATTTGACACTCTTCCAAGAAATGGCTCCACTAGCCAACAAAAAAATGTAGTTTGATGTGGATTTCCTACTGTCTTGGCATCCAACATAATTAGAATCAAAATATCCTATGATTTCCAATTGATCTGATCTACCATATGTAAGTATGTAATCATTTGTTCTTTTTAAATAGCACATAACTCGTTTGGCTGCTATCTACTTAGCATACCAACAATATATGCAATATCTAGATGCGTACAAACTTGAGCATACATTAGACTCCTAATAGTTGATGTATATGAAATCTTTTGCATTTCTTCAATTTCAAGGTGACTTTTAGAGCATTGACAAAGGCTAAACTTGTCATATTTAGCAATAGGGGTATTATCTGGTTTACAATCCTACATGCCAAATTTTTTTAGGACTTTATCAATATAATTCCTTTATGATAATCCAAGAATGCCTTGAGTGTGATCTCGATGTATCTGGATTTCTAATACAAAGGAGGCTTTATCAAGATCTTTCATTTCAAAATTCTTTGATAGAAATCTCTTAGTTTCATTTAGTATGTCTATATCATTAGTAGCAAGCAGTATATTATTCACATACAAAGCTAGGAATATGAGCTTACTTCCATTGAACTTTTGATACACACAATTATCAGCAAGATTTATCTTAAACCAAATGAGATAACCACTTGATAAAATTTATGGTACCACTGTCAGGAAGCTTGCTTGAGTCCATAAATGGATTTTCTCAATTTGCAAACCATCTTCTTTGGGTCTCTTGACACACAACTTTTTGGCTACACCATATAGATTGTTTCATCAATGTCACCATTGAGAAATGTTATTTTGACATCCATCTGATGAAGTTTAAGATCAAAATGTGCAACCAAAACCATAATTTTCCTAAAAGAGTCTTTTGTGAAAATATGAGAGAAAGTCTCTTTATAGTCAATCCCTTTCTTTTAAGAAAAGTCCTTTGCCACAAGAACAAACCTTATATCTCTCCATATTACCATTTGCATCCCGCCTAGTTTTAAATATACACTAGAAACTAATGGGTTTTGCACCTCTGGTAATGGGATGAGTTCCTAGAATTTATTGTCTTGCATTGACTTATGCTCCGCATTCATTGTTTCAATCTACTTTTGAGAGTTAGGGTCTTGCATGGCTTAACAAACATTGATTGGATCATCGTCCACCATACCATTATCTACATCATGTTCTTGAAGGAATGCAATGTGATCATTTGGAATTGTATTTGTTTTCTCTCTAGTGGATTTACGCAATGGCATTAGTTGCTGAGACTGTTAAGTTTGTTCCATAGGTTGTTGAGTTTGTTCCATAGAAATAGTTACCTTATCTTGAATGGGAGTTTGATTAACACTATCCAATTGAGGTTCCAGATTCACTTCTTGAGCAACAACAGGTATAGTAACTTGTATATTGTTAGATGCAGTAATAGGAACTAGTTTAGAAATTTAATCTAATTCTTCCTCAAAGGTAATGTCTCTTATTTTATTTCTCCCCCCAAACTTAACATCCTCAAAGAACTATGCAATTCCCTTCTCAAATATTGTCTAAGTGTGAGATTATCAAACTTATAGCCCCTAGAACATTTAGAGTAGCTAATAAAATAACTACTAACTATTTTGACGTCCAACTTCTTTTCCTAAAGCCTATAAAGGCATGCTTCAACGAGGTATCCCTAAATATAAAAGTGCTTAAGACTAGGCTTTCAACTTGTCCAAAGCTCATAAGATGTTTTAGTAGTTGTTTTATTTGGCACCCTATTCAAAATATAGGCTGTTGTTTTAAGTGCTTCTCCCCAAAGGAACTTTAGCAAGGTGAAATGACTAATCATACTCTTTACCATGTTATGAAGAGTTCGGTTTCACCTCTCAGCTATACTGTTCATACTAGGTGACCCTGGCATTGTATATTGAGAGACTATTCCCAATTTCTTTAGGAATCTAGCAAATGGTCCAAAACGTTGTTCACTTGACCCATCAATCTACTGTAGTATTCACCACTATAATCAGATTTGACGCTTTTAATTTTTTTATTGAGTTGGTTCTCAACTTCAACCTTGAAGATTTTGAGCATGTCTAAGACTTTTGATTTTTCATGAATTAAATATAAATATCCATATCTAGAGTAGTTGTTTAGGAATGATACAAAGTATTGTTGACCATTACATGAAGGTTTAGGAAATGGTTCACAAATATCTATATGTATTAACTCTAACACATTTCAATTTCTATAGGCACCTATTCTCTTAGCTTTGGTTTGTTTGTCTTTGATACCGTCAATACAAATATCAAAGTTTGTAAAGTCTATATCACTCAAAATGTCATTAGATATAAGCTGTTCAATTCTTGGTTTTGAAATATGACTTAATCATTTGTGCCATAATGACCCTGAATTTTCTTGATTAACTTTACGCTTAGTACTACATGATGATGCATTCAAGGTTTCTTGATAAGATGCAACCGTGTCAAGTAAATATAAATTGTCATAAAATATTAGAGAACCAATTCCAATAATATGTGAATTCATAGATAATACAACTTTATTGTTTCCAAATGAATAAGAATAATATGATTTGTCCAATACAGAAATAGAAACCAAATTCTACCTAAAAGATGGTATAACACAAGTATATATTAAATCTAAATAGTGACCAGTTCCTAATAACAACCTAAAGTGATTGATTGCTTCTACATCTATCGACTTACCATCTCCCACATAAATGCTTCTTTCAGTATTAGTTGGCTTTTGATAGCTCAGGCAACCCTGCATAAAAACACTTATGTAAATAGTAGTACCAAAATTTAACCACCAAGTGTTTCTAGGTATTAAAGCCAAATTAACCATAGAATAAATTAAAGTAAGAGGCATGCCTTTCTTTACACACCATGTGTGATACTTGATACAATCTTTTTTCTGATGTTTAGTTTTCTTGTAGAAGAAACACTAATCCTTGTGTTGGATAGGTTTCTTTTGATTTAGACTCTTAGCGGTCTTAAATCTCTTTCTCTTTTTGCCTTTTCTCTTCGAGGTGGTTGCCAAATTAGCACTTTTAGTACTATCTTGCTTTAATCTCTTTTCTTCTTGCACACGATAAGAAATGAGCTCATTCAGAGTCCACTTCTCCTTTTGGTAGTTATAACTAACCTTAAATTAACTATATTGTACAAAGAGAGAGATTAAAATAAGATGCATCAATAAGTTTTCAGATAGTTAAAGCTTGAGTTCCTTTAGCTTGGTAGCCATATGAGACATTTCCATGATATATTCCTTAATATTTCCTTTACTTTATGTATATTAAACATTGCAAAAGCATGTTTGTTTTCGCCTTATCACTTTTTGCAAAGTGTTTCTTAATTTTAGTAAGGAAATCTTTAGTGTTGGCGATTCCTTCGGACATCACACCTTGAAGAATTCTGGAATATTGTGCTTAATGATCATCAGACTCTTGTAGTTTGAGCAATCCCACTTGTCAAAGTACTTTTGTTCATTAGAGGAACTTATAGCTATAAGAAAAGGGGGTTGCTCAACCCTTAGCGCAAGGTCCAGATCTATGCAACCTAACACAATTTGTATGTTTTCTTTCTATTCATTGAAATTGCCCCCATTCAAAATGGGAATAGAACTTAAATTGGCAAATATAGATGAAACAATAGCTAAAAGAAAAGAATACAACACAATACACATACTCACAACAAAAATAAATTAGGAGCAATAAATTCAAATAATTAAAACCTACAACAAAATATCGGTACAACATTAATATTAAGTCTTTGGATAGTAGTATTAATTGTAAGTGGTAATCTTGTTGCAATAATCAAATAGTGACAATAATTACTATCAAATAATAAAATGCTCTTTGGATCAAATTATTATTTACATGTAAAATCTTATAATTGTCACATATTTATCACTACAGGTGTATGTATAATTCAACTAGGTATTAACCTTCCTTTGGGTTGATTAAAGTACTCGCATGATATTATACACAAGCCATCCATTACTCTTCATGAAAAATTTTCATAAGAGATGTCACTTTGATGACATGTGTCAATTAAATCAATTAAAATAACAGAAAAAATTGTAGGGAATTTAAAAAATTAATACTTTTTATAATTATTTGAATTTAATTGTTGAAAAATAATGCCAAAATTATCCTAAATATATGCTATTACATGCATTAAAATATATAGCCTCACTTTAATATACATAACATATATATAATATGGCATATACACATTATATAAACATCTTGTTGCTACTCCCTTTTCCTCTTTTTCTTTTAATTCTTTAATATGACGTCATCAAGATGTGACCACACCAAATATATATATATATATAAATTTTTGGTGAAGTGAATGTGGACCCCACCCCTCTTTATTTTCATTGTATCTTAATGTTTGAAATGGTCAAAAGATAAAAGATGTAATTATTATTATTATTATTATTTATTTTTGAAAAGGTGCCGAAAGCCAAATAGAAATGAAAAGTCATAAGCCCTCTCTGGCAATAGACACGATTAAAGAAAAATCACCAAAACTATTGAAGCCCTTGGCAGTAGACATGACTTTTTCGGTGAAGGGGGAATTAATGGTGATTGCCGCTAGTGAAGAGGGTCAATGTAGTTGTCAGCGTGACACTGGGTGACAGTGGTTGTAGGCCTAAATCCTCATACAATAGTGAGATGTCAATAAGTTGGGCAATCGCATGAGATCGTTATTATAGTGGCTATGACCACCCGTCTTCATGGGCCTGACTGGTCAGTGATTGATGACCCTTGTTTGGTAGTTGCAACCGATAATGGGCAACCAAAAGTGAATCCAAAATGGCCAATGTGTTTGCTTTCTATTTTGCTTCTGAAGAGTTTCAATGATCACCATCTAATAGCATCTAAATCCCTCTTTTTTTATTTATTTCTCTAAATATAAATTCTGAAATTGTTCCAAACTAAACTTATAATTTATTATGTGAAACCCAAGTGTTGAAATTGCCAAACTTGGATATCTTATATTGCATTATCCTAAACCATTTATGAAAATTATGTGTCCCCAATTGTATTTTTATATCGATATTGATGAATTCAAATTTCAAAGAATAAATTCATCCATGAATTCATCATAAAAGCAAAAAATTGCCAAATTCAAAACCTTATATTTCAACTTTATAATTCTAAAATTTCCTATAGAATTGATTATAGGATAGGTTCTGATACCAATTGAAGTATTTGGTTCTCCAAAATTACCAAATATACATTTTAAGTACAAGAATCAAATCCATAATCCTAACAGAATCCTATATCAATTCTAGAGAACGTTAAAGTTGGAATGCGAAAACTTACCTGAATCCATTGCTTTAGAAGTATTTTTGGATTCACATTCATGAATGAGTATGATCTTCCAGATTGTCACCATTAGGAATTACTAACTGTTATCTAAGAATGGGGGGTTAGAGAATGCTTCTAATGTATGGCCAATCCAGGGACCACAACCTTTATTTATAAACTTGAGTTTATGATATTTATAATTTGGCTCCTCAACAATTATAAATATTACTTTGGTCTCTATACATTAATTTCATGACAATTATATCCCTAAACCTTAAACTTTAATTCTAAATAGAGCACTTTATTTAAGCTTAATTAAATAATGGCCACACATTTTTAATATTTATATGTGTGGCCCCACATGTTAGATCTTATTCCAACATTTTAAGCCTCATTTGGAGTTCTTAGAATCACTGCCTCCAAAAGAAAAGGTTGTTCTTGTTGGACATAGCTTTGGAGGTTTGAGTTTAGCTCTTGCCATGGACAAGTTGTAACACCCAGTTTGCTGAAAAAGGGCCAGAAATATATGATTTTCAAAGGAAGTCCCTTAAATAGAAGGATTTGAGATCAAATAAAATTAGATTGATAATTTAGACCTCTAAAAATGAGGATTTAAGCTTGAGTTACTTGAAAACCTGAACCGAACGAGTTAGAAAAATTTGTGAAAGAAAATTGAGACATTTTTGTAATTTTTGAAAATTTTGAAAAACTTATAGGAGGATTTTTTAAATGAAAAATTTGAGCTTTTTAGGATTTTTAGAGGCTCCAAAAATTATGACAACCCCTAGAACAGTTAGAACCCCTCTTGTGAGTAATTTTACAAAAGGTTGATCGAAACTTTGACCAAATGGTTCAGAATAGTTTTAAACTAAATTTGAGTGAAACCAAAGGTAATTTATAATTTAGAGGATCTAAATTTTATGATGGAAAATACGGATTTTGAAAAGGAATTGAAATGAGGCAAAATGAAGAAATAATGATTTAGGGACTAAAATGAAAAGTGAAAAAGTATATTAACTTTATCTTTTTACGTCTTAAAAAATGTCTAGCACCTTCTGCTTTTTTGGTCTAGATAGAATTAAAGGAGTTGACAGAGAGATGCATAAGAGGGAGAGCAAGGGAAGAGGAAAAACTAATAAAAAAAGTGTAGGAATTCAAGTTTTCTCATGCTTATTCCTTCTTCCACCTTCTTATCCTCTTTCTCCCCTCTTTTTGTATGATTTTAATGGTTGATTGAGGATGTTTCATGGCTAGTTCAGAGAGAGAAAATCAAAATTGGGAGTATAAGTTTGAAGCAAGTGGAAGAACTCTTGAAAAAGTCTTGAAACCAAGGTAAGATTCATTGTTTTGTTGCTTCTCCTTGCTTGCTCCTTCATGGTGTTCTTTGTCTAGCCTTGAGCCCATTCACTAGGGAAGAAATTCTGACCAAATTAAGATAGGAAGAAGGGTTATGGAGTGTAAGGATTAAGAATAGTCAAAGGGAATTAAAAGAGAAACTTGAAAATTCAAGAATGGGAACCTAGGGATTTTGAGACAATTGGCAAATTTTGAATTTTTTAAAGGATGTTTTAGCTTATTTAAGAGCTTGAATGAGTCCCTTAGACCATTAGAAAGATTTATATGAGCCATTCCCACAAGAAAAAGTAACAACACTCTATAGCTTTACAAACTAGGAGCATGTCTCAACTAAGAGAGATTTGACCACCTAGGGAGTGTTTTAAATTATTGTAAGACTAGAATGAGACTAGATATGATAGAAGAATATCAAAGAAAGTCTTGAAAAAATTTAGAAGCCTTGGTTTATGAGATGGAGATGTTGGCTTTATAATGAGACATAATGAAGCAACTTATAGCTAAACTCTTTAAATGAATTTGTAATGACTTCAAAGAATTTAAATGAAGTCAAGAGACCTAGATTGAAGGAGAAAATGGAGTCAAGATCTTGAATTCTACTAGTTGCTTCATTGTGTCTTGTATAGAAACATAATGAAGTCATATAAGAAAGTAGCTTTACATAGAGTGTGTATGATGCCAAAGCTTGTTCCCATAAGTGATTCATATCTTATTTGATATGTCTAGGACAACAGAATCAAGTGCCATCCAATTACATGAGCTTGGCCAAAAAGGGGAAGACGAGTTCAAGGAAAAAATGTCTAGCATTATCTCCAAGGTAGCTTTCTAATCTTTCTCTCATGCATTACTTAGATGTTTTCTTGTCTTTGAGTGCTTGTGTGTATGTTTGAATGATGAAATATGCTTTTAGCTATTTCTTACTTGCTATGGTACCATTATGTATTATGAAATGACTTTATGAATGTATTTTAGCTTAAATGGGTATGGTGATGCTAAAAGTCTCTTAGCAATAGTGAGGATGAATCAAAAGTCTATAAGATTGTAAGATAAAACCAAAAGTCTCAAGGAGAGTAGGGCTAAATTAAAAGTTCCTTGAAAATGGGTGAGACAAGTTTAAAAGTCCCAAAGAAAATGGGTGAGACTAAACCAATGCCCTTGAAAGTCTATGTATGATGTGTATGAGTTTCTTGAACATGGAAAATGATTTATGTATGTTCATGACCAGCCTAAGAGACATGCTTTGACTTGGATTACATCCATTATGTATGTTTAAAAGGGTAAAGAGTTATTAAGATTCTTTGAATCTCACTCTTCTCCTCCATATGCTTATTCATGTCTAAGTGAGCCAAAGAGTCCAAAGAAAGGAGACCAAATGCCTTAGAGCATGATTTTTGACAAGGAAGTAGAAAAATAGACAATTTTATAATATATTGATGTCAAGAAATGTATCTATATGATATATATGAAATATAAACATTTGAACAAGATTAAATATATATAATTATGATGTATGTATGAATCTTGAAGCCAAATGCATAGAAATGTGAGAATTTACCACCCTTGTGCTAGTATAAGTTTGTGTATGAATGTGAGTGGCATGTCGAAATTGAGATGCATGAATATTTAGAGCACTTGGCAGCCTTTGTAAGTTAATTTTAACTATTTACACATGCCCAATTGGTTGTGGTTAGAGTAGGAGAGTAGATGGTGTCATTTTGACCTTATTTAATACCTAAAAAGTGCCACATTGTAAGCTGAACTATAAACTGACCAAATGGATGAATTTCTCCATGAAATTTGGTATGAATATAGGCCTCATATAGAGCTTTTTGTTGAGTTAAGAACAACATTATTTGAAACTCTGGAGAATAAATTATGAATTTTCAAAGTTGAAAAAATTTTCAGATTTGGTATGTGCACTGTCATATAATTAGTTTCATCTCCTGTGTTATCCAAGGGTCAAATGATATCCAATGCTCATAAAATTTTATAGGCATAAACTAAGAATGATAAGCTTTATGTAGCACTTAAGAACAATTTATTTGGATTTATATTGAGGGAGATATGAATTTTTGAAGTTGGTGGTCAGTATTAGTAATGCAAACAGACTTTTAGTACTATTATATTAATTTTCATCGGCTAGATACCATTTCCTTGATCTAGAAATATTTTTATTGAAAGTAGACATCCACAAATTTTCAAAATGGTATGGTTTGTTAAATTTTAATTTTTTTAGAATTAATTTTGAATTTTTAAAATTTATATTAGAAATCTGTGATAGCAAATCTGGGTAGCTAGACTTTTGGTACTATTTTGTTGTCTTTTGTGACCCAGATGATGTTTTCATGGTCTAGAATGATTTTTGGCCATAGTTGACATTTAAATCTTTCCAGAAAGCTATTCTTTACTTAATTTTGATTTTTTTTAGAATTAATTATGATTTTGCAAAATTTATGATAGAAAGCTGCCACTAAAATCCAAATTTCCATGAAATTGTGATATATGGTTTCAAATCCATGGCATATGAGATGAATTGAGATGTATATGACTTGAATGGATATGTTATAGATGGAAAACTATATTGGTAAGTTCAACGAGCCCCAAAGCCTTGAATTATGTATATGGCTCCTTCATTACACAATTATCTCTATATAAAGCATATGTTTTCTTGCAAATGTGTTCCAATTTGCATGAGATACGTTGAGATAGCCCATGTGACCTAACATCTTAATATATTGTATAGTGACATTTCTCTATGCTAATGCTCCTTTAACAAAGTTGTATTTTGTATCTATGTGCTTCATCTTGCTATGATACTTAAGGTCTTTTGTATAACCTATAGCTGCTTGACTATCATAATTCATTAATATTAGACTTGTCACACCCGAAAATGTGACCACATAGTACCTTTAAAAAAAAAAGAAAACTTTCGAAAGGAAATTTTGATTTTCAAAGAAAGCAAAAACCGAAATCAAAATTAAAAGTAATAGGGTTCAAGAGTCGCTATCAAAATTTTAATTTTTAAAAGGCAAAATTTTGGAAAAGCCTTTTTATTTGAAAAATAGTTTACGAACTAGAAAATAGATTCAGAAGTAGATTGTGAGTGAGGAAGGTGTTAGGCATCCCACTACACCCGTTACTAAGAACGGTTACTCTAAGTTAGTTGTGTAAAATTAAAATGGCTTTGATTCTATTTTAATTCTCTTAAACAAATCACATGTAAAATAAGAAATAAAGAAATTAAAGGAAATAAAATTAAAAGTAAAAAAGAAAATAAAATTAAGAGTAAAATAAACAAAAAGAAATTCAAAAAATAAAATAAGAAGGAAATGAATACAATTAAAAATAAAATAAGATGAAATGAAATTAAAAGAATAAAATAAAAAAAATATTTATTTACAAGGGCGAACTTGATCTAAGATGAGAACTTAAGGCCTACATATTATCGAGAAGGATCAAAGTCCACGTAGTTCGAAGTTGAAAATTATGTTTTTGTTAGTGTTTCGTTTTTTTTTTTTTTTTTTGTTTTGTTTTGTTTTATTTTGTTTGTTTGTTTTTTTGGATATGAAAAAGGAAAGAAAATAAGAATTACTTTTATCTTTAGCAAATAAAATAGATTTATTATTAGTTGATGCGTTTTAATTTGTTAAAATCAAAGTTAATTTTATCTCTTTACTCTTTTCACATTTTTTGTTTTTTCTTCTTCTCTTTTTTTCATTCCTTCTTGGTTTTTTAATTGATGCTTCTTTTTTTTTTTGTCAATGATTAATGATTATTTTTGAAAATTTATTTTATTTTGATTTTTAATTTAATTTATTTTTTTTAATTTTGTCAATTTTTACTTTTTCATTTATAATTTTCTTAATTTTTCTTTGATTTTTTTTTTTGTATTTCTTGGGTTTAACCTCATTAGATTTTGACTTTTTATGATTGATTTTTTATTTTAATATTTTTTTGGTTTTGGTTTTGTTTAATTAGAATTTTGTTTTTAGATTTAGATTTTAGATTTTTTTTTCATTTTACAAAATATATCTTTATTGAAAGAAATCTTGAGAATAGTTCATAAGTCTTTAAAAACATTTATTTTCTCCTTTTGTTTTTATGTTTTTTTTTTACTTGTTTGGTTTTGCCTTTTGTTTATTGTGAATTTTTGTTGATTTTGTTTTTTTTTGTTTTTCATTTTTGTTAGATTTTGTTTGATTTTTGTTTTGTTTTGTTTTGTTTATTTTTTTAATGAGAACTTAAAAAACTTGGTTACCTAAAGTTAAATTTTAAATTTATAAATTTTATTTATTGTTGCTTTACTCTTCTTCTTTTCTTTTCTTTTTTTTTGGTGTCTCATTTTTATCTTGTTTCCTTTTTTTTTAAATCTTTCTTTAAAGAAAACCAATTTAACTTTGACAATTGAAACACAAAATTTATTAAAATATAAAATTGAGACCCAAATAGGTACCAAGGAGGCTTTGTTGCCATACATGACTCATAAATTTGTTCCTATGTGTCTAATGGGACAAAAAATCCCACACGGCTATTCTAAGAAGTAAAAATAAATGATAAAAATAAAACCAAGATTAAAATTAAACTATTAAAAAAATGAAGTTAGAACAAAGATAATATTGAAATATATATTAGAGCAAGATATTCTACCAAAAGGAAAGAATATCACAACACACAAGAGGAAGGAGAAAATATAAGAACCTCCAATCACATGTCATCTTCCCATCGTTTTGGTTAAATTGATAAGTGACTCTCGTGTTTTCTAGCAAGTTCCATGTGTTGCTCCTCTGGAGCATCTTACCTCAACTAATGGAGTGTATTCTAACTCCTTTGTACAGCCTCCCTTTTTCTTTACTTCACCAATTCCTGAGGGCCTTACACATAATAGAAACCAAGAGGCACAGTAGCTTCTATGATGATAAGTCATTCTTTATAACTAACTGATCAAGCATAAAAAGAAAAACTTGTATGCATGAAATGAGTCCAGAGTAGCATTAAAGTGTAGCAAACCTTAAAAGGATTTATTTAAATCACATACAATAGTTCATAGCATGGCAACCCTGCTTAATGGAAGTATAGCAATTTATCTTCATTAAAAAAAAGTATCCAACATGGGGTTTCAGGTAGAAGCTCGTCTGGACCAAACATATTCGAACCTAACACCCAAATCCAAGAAATATGGTATTCTTTGACTAAGTTTGACTAAATGATCTAAAGACACGAATCTACACTCCCAAGACCATGGAATTAGACCATATTCAATGAAAATGCATATAAGGCCTCAATCAAACCAAGACATGAACCAATGAATGCCAAAATTTCTCTTCCAACCAATACATATCAATAACCAAGACAGCACAGAAAAAGGAAGAGGGTAAACTCAAGGCAACAGTAAGATAAGGGACCAACTTCATCTTTTACCCTTTGACACCATCCATTCCAAGTGGAACAAAAAAGAGGCGATTTAGGTTTATATTATTATAAACTCAAACAAAACAAGGGAAGCATGAATTAGAATTTACTTCAAGTTTGGATAAGATACAGCCCACTATCTACCAACCACATTATATCCAGTAAAATATTTGGACACCACTTGAGTAATTGTTCAATTTCTCAGACAATATGCTTAGGATCATCACGCAGACCCGAATGAGCACAAAGATTTAACTCAGACTTTTAGGTTAATCAAATATGTTCTAAATGAATTTCTGAGCATTTTCTAAGAAAACTTGCTTAAAAAGAAAATAATCCCCACATTTCAAACAGAGAAAGCATTCCCTGAATGTATCTCCTAAACAGAACCAAATTTCCTACTGAAACAAAATATTCATAATCAACATATATTAGCATTTTATGACTTCCCTAATTCATGATCTTTCTACCATACCAGAATCCAAAAGGAACACACCTGAGATTTCAAATTAATCACAAAAATGACTTCAAACCTAAAATCGTAGCATTGAAAATAGGATCCTACAAAAATACTAGCAACTAACAATCATACCAGACAAATTTACATTTTATGAGCAGCCTCAGATTGACAGCACTATTGAAACAACAATTCGAAATCTAATAGTTAAGCCATTATTACAGATTTAGGGCTCTTTAATAAAAAAAAGGAAAGAAAAATAAACAAATAATGAACAGCCATACCCTTCAAGGCTAGCTTCTTTGGACGAGTTCCAGATAACCTCTAATGATTCTTGCTGTCCTTCTCCGATCAGCTTCCTTCAACCCGATTCTCTCTTTCCCTTTTTCAACCTAATCTAGAACCAACCCCCAAGAGAGTTCCCTAGCTTCTGATTCTCCTCTCAGTCTCTCTGCTCTTCGCACCTGGTCTCCTTCTCTCGCTTTCTTTCACTAAATCCCCCCTTAATCTCTTCATTCTCCTTCTCTTATTTCATCCCACGCTTCTCTGTATTAGAAGCTTCTTTCCTGGTTATCTCTCTCGCCTCTCCTTTCAATTTGAAAATCCCTAAATTTTTTTCCTTTCTTTCTTTCCCAGTGCTCTTAGCCTCTATATTCTCTCTAATTTGAAAAAATCCCCTCTTCTCCTCTCTGTATTCCTTCTTTTATAGCTAGCTCGAGAGTGGGTTTCACTCTCTTTTGTGTGTGTCTTCACTCCAAGGTCGTATCCAATTACTGCCATGCCTCTCCACTCCTTTTGTGTCTCCATTCCCTTCTTCCTGATTTGCTTTTCAGAATCATGCCTCCACTCTTCTGTAGGTGAGTGCGAATATGGTCCCCTTCTCTTTGCTCCATCCTTCTCGTGCATTTGTGCGTTCGAAATCTCTCCCATTTTCGTGCATGAGCGTGGTCCTTTTGGATACCAGAATGGGGGACCGATCATGTAACGGGTAGGGTTTAGTGAAATGGATCCGGATTGTGGGCCTCCGTTTCACTTCAACCCATTTTCTTCCCCACATGCTTTGTTCTTTGGGCTTTTTCCTTCTTTTCTCTATTTTTTGTTGTTTTTTTTTATAGTTTGGACTCTACTAAATTAGGCCCTAGAATCTTAATCTTTTTTGTTTTGGGCTTCCCCCTTATATATATATATATATATATATATTATTTTTTATTTTTTTTATTTTCTCTTGTTGTAGTCCCCTTTATTATTATTATTATTATTATTATTATTATTATTATTATTATTATTTTGGCCTTTCATTTCTTTTGTTAATCATTATTTTAATTAATTTTTTTAATTAACTTGCTTTTAGCCTTTTTCTTTCTCTTTCTTGTGGGTTTTATTTTTTTCTTCATTTTTTAATCCCTTTTTTATTTCATTTTTTAGATTTTTGTTACTTCCTCTTTGATTTTTCTTTTTGTTTTAATTTTGGATTAATGTGCTTTTACCTTGTATGTTATTTATTGTTATTTTTAATTTCATTTTTGGGTTCTCATTTTGGTTTTTGAAAGTTTTTCTTTATATATATTTTTTGATTAGATTTTTTTATTATTTTCTACAGCCTGTCTCAGATAAAATACGATGTTCATAAGACTTAATATTCTACTAGTGATCCTCGAATGTTCCATGAATCTTTTTATCTATATAGCCTCTTACACTGTTGCAGAACGTATGATGAACTTTACTTCCAGGGTAGATAATGCAATGCATGTCTACTTCTTATTGTTCCATGATATGGCTCCATTGTTCAATAAGAATGTATATCCACAAATTGATTTTCACTCATCAAGATCTCCTTCTCAATTTGCATCAAAGTATTTGCAAATCACTCCTTTAATAACATAATGCATAGTTGGCATTATCCTTTAAGTATCTCAGGATTCTTTTGATAGTTTTCCAATGCTTTGACCTAGCTTTGATGGCTACTAACTTAAAATGCCAATCACATAACAAATATCTGGTCTTGTAATATCATCACATACATTAAATTGGCAATAGCAACGGAGTAAAGGATTCCTTCCATGATTTTCTTTTTAGATTCATTTTGAGTACACATCTCACAAAGTAAACTCTTAAAAGTATCAGTGGGCTTGCACTCTTTCATGTTGAATCACTCTAACAATATATCATTGATATAAGGGAATAATATTACAACATTTTCTTCAAATGCAAATGCAATGATCTTCATCAATTATTTGAAATTTGTGTAAGGTTATTGTAAACACCGTATTTTGTCCGGGTATATCTTAAAAATAATTATAAAGTTAAAATAATAAAAAATGAAAATGAAAAAAAATCCAAAACAAAAATCCTCTTAGTTTAATAAGCTAAAAAAATATAATAATAATAAAAAAGAAAGGACTCAAAAATAAAATTTAAAAAAAAAACAAACAAAAAACAAACAAAAGAGAATAAATGCCAATTAATCCAAAATAAATATATATATATATATCAAAGGGAGAGAGTAACAAAAATCCAAAATAAATAAAATAAAATAAAATAAAATAAAAAAGAAGAAAGAGAAAACTAAAAGAGAATAGGCCCATTTTGTAAAAAAAAAAAGAAAAAAAAGGGAAAGAAAAATTGAATTAAAATAAACTGAAAATAGAGAGGTTAAAAGCAAATGAAAATAAAAAAAAAAAAGAAAAGAAAGAATAAGAATAATCCTAAAAAAAAAAATATGAAACAAATAAAAAATGTGCAATTGAAACCCAAAAATGAAAAGAGAAGGGAGAAAAAATGGAAACTCATTTTAGGAAGAATGGGCCAGTTCAGAAAAAAAACATATCCAAAACAAAATCAGAATTGGGCCTAGAAGAAAGGAGGAGTGGGCCTGGCTCGCTGGATCTCTGATGTCCCTAACCCACTAACCCGAAATGAAAGAATAAGGGGCCCGAATTATAGGAGAAACCCAGAAACCCAAAGGCGAAAACCTAGACGCTCTCTGGTCCCCCCATTTTCTCTCGGCTCTGGCGTCCCCTCGCACGACCACTCCAGAGTGCAAAGCGACGCGATTCGTACGAAGGGAGTGCACGAGTATGGATAGTGGAGCAGAGGGGGTACGAAGATGGGATTGGGACCACTTGAAATCGCATATAAAAGCGAACGGGGGGAGAGCTAGAAGGGGGGGATCGAGCGAGCAAGTTGGGGAGACGAAGGGGTCTGGGTGAAAATCACGATAGGATTTTCGGTTTGGGGCTGAGGGATTCGAAACTGGAGAGATTGAGTGAAGGCTACGAGGGGTCAGGGAAGGTGAAACCGAAGAGGGAAGGAGATCGGACGAGTGCAGTGAGACTTCTGGAAGGGTGAAGGAGGATCCCGGGTTGAAGGAATGCTCGGAGTGAGAAGAAGAACCCAAGGCTGAGGACGAAAGAAGAAGAGAGGGCGGTCGACTGGAGAAAAATATTTCGATTTTCGAAGCATCGAAGGTAAGCCCTTTCATTCCCAGTTGCCCTAGGAAAAAAATAATATAAAATAAAATAGGGATGATGAATGTCAATTTTGTTCCGAATGACCTGTGGTTTGAACATACTGTGATTTCGTGGACCATTTAGGATGTTTGGCTTGTTTGTTTTCCGTTGTTTGGTCTGGTATATCTCACTGCCTTTATGTTTCTTTGTACTTCGATGCTAAAAATAGTCGATGTGCTCTGTGAGTTAAACTCAGCGAATTATCTATTTTGGGCTAATGAAATGTGTTGTAAGTCGGTGACTGCTGAATTTTGGGAGTTTAGATTTTGCCTATCTGGTTTATCTCCCTATCTCTGCATCCTTTTTGTGCATTAATGAAAAATATCGATATGTTCTGTGAATCTGATTTCAGTTGATTACTTGTTTTGGGACGGTCGAGATTGAAATTTGGAACTTTTGAGTCGGTGTCCAGTTGTGTGTGAGTCTGGGCTGTTTGTCCAGAGTGGGTCAATGCATAAACATTGCTGTTGATTCATGTTCGTGTTGGGGAATTTGTTTTTACCTTTCTGGTAGGATTTAATGTAGTGATCAGAAAAGCGATATAACTTTTGCCTCGTTTCTGCTTCGAGTGATTTCTGATTTGGTTATTTCTGCTTTCCCCATTTTGCTGTACTATATTTCTGTGGAGTGAACTAACCCCTTTGGTGATGTGACTATGTTGATGGAGAGGAATGGGGAACCCGATTAGGCTATCCCGAAGACGCTCGTATGGACTTCGATGGGAGAAAGATAATACGTTGCAAGATTGACTTGTAGTCTATGTACTCTTTTTATTATTATTCAATTTTCATTTTGATTTCCTTATATTTTGTTTTTATTATTTACTTCTATTATCTCTCCTTGTACGTATTCTTGTAAAATCGCCTAATAGTGATGTTGAATCCTGGGCACCAAGCACACACCTCACCAATGTCAGTTTCTATTTTCTTAATATGGCTGTGTGGGATTCCATATCCCCTCAAGCCTATAGGTATAAACCCAAAAGGCCATGTGCAGCAAAATAGCTGCCTTGATGCCTTTTGGATCTTATTCAGATTTTAATATCTTGAGCAAAAAAAAAATCAAACAAAAGCCTTTTCAAAAAACAAAAAAAGAAGAAAGGGGGGATCATCCTGTGTTTTGAAGGCTTGTCTGTTTCAAAATCCTTTTTCCGAAAAGAAAAAAATATTATTCCAAAGTTTCAAGCAAACCTTTTGAACTTAGTCCTCCAAATGAGCAAATAAGAAAGATAAAATAAAATAAGAAAAGGAAAAGGGGTATAATAAAGAATAAAGTGATGAAGACTAAAAAAAAGAGAAACTAAAAGCAAAAAAAAAAAGATCAGAAATCAAAATAAGGAGCTAGAATTTCGAAATTACCCCTTTTGAAAAAGAAGAATATTATGAAAAATAAACTATACATAAAAGAAAAAGTAATTAGCAAAACTAGAAAACAAGAAAAAAAAAAAGAAATAAGTAAAGTTTTTATACTTATGCAAATTTAGAAAATTGAAAGTATGAGAAAAGTGAGGAAGGTAAAAATAAAAAATAATAAATAATATAAAAAAAATATAAAAATCAGAAATAAAAATAATGAAGATCAAAAGAACGAAGTGAAAGAAGAAAAATAATAAAAGAATAAAAAGTGAAAAAAGGGAAAATACAAAATTAGAAAATATATAATACAAAAAAAATAAATAATAATAATAATAATAATACAAAACAAAAATAATAAATAAGGAAAAGAGGAAGAATAAAAATGATAGGAATAAAGTAGAAAAAAAAAGGAACAAAAATATTTCAATTCTTCCTAACAAATCACGTGCAAAATAGGAATAAAGAAATTGAAGGGAATAAAGTTAAAAGTAGAAAAGGAAATCAATACTAAAATAAAACGCAAAGAAATTTAATAATTGAAATAAAAAGGAAAGAAAAGAAATTTAAAGAAAAATATTTTATTTACAAGGGCGGACTTGACCTAGGATGAGAGCCTAGGGCCTACGTACCCTCTGAAGGAGATCAAAGTCTACGTAGTTCGATTTTAGATTGTATTTTGGTTAATGTTTTGTTTTGTTTTTATTTTATTTTGTTTTTGCTTTTTGTTGTTGTTATTATTGTTTTTGTTGTCGTTATTTTTGTTGTTTTTGTTTTTGTTTTTCTTTGTTTTTCTTTTTACTTTTGTTTTATATTATTTTTTTTGTTTTTCTTTTTTTTTTCTTCTACTTTACTGAAGTCAAAAGAAGATTTTCCTTTTACTTTTTGTGTTTTCAAAAGCTTTTTGTTTAATTCGATTTTTATTTTCAACTTTCTTAATTTTTCTTGTATTTTGGTTTTTCTTGTCGTTGCTTTTCTTTCTTATAGTTTTTTTGTTCCTTTTTTTTTTCTACTTTATTCCTATCATTTTTATTCTTCCTCTTTTCCTTATTTATTATTTTTGTTTTGTATTATTATTATTATTATTATTTATTTTTTTTGTATTATATATTTTCTAATTTTGTATTTTCCCTTTTTTCACTTTTTATTCTTTTATTATTTTTCTTCTTTCACTTCATTCTTTTGATCTTCATTATTTTTATTTCTAATTTTTATTTTTTTATATTATTTATTATTTATTATTTTTACCTTCCTCACTTTTCTCATACTTTCAATTTTCTAAATTTGCATAAGTATAAAAACTTTACTTATTTCTTTTTTTTTGGCTTGTTTTCTAGTTTTGCTAATTACTTTTTCTTTTATGTATAGTTTATTTTTCATAATATTCTTCTTTTTCAAAAGGGGTAATTTCGAAATTCTAGCTCCTTATTTTGATTTCTGATCCTTTTTTTTTGCTTTTAGTTTCCCTTTTTTTTTTAGTCTTCGTCACTTTATTCTTTATTATACCCCTTTTCCTTTTCTTATTTTATTTTATCTTTCTTATTTCCTCATTTGGAGGACTAAGTTCAAAAGGTTTGCTTGAAACTTTGGAATAATATTTTTTTCTTTTCGCAAAAAGGATTTTGAAACAGACAAGCCTTCAAAACACAGGATGATCCCCCCTTTCTTCTTTTTTTGTTTTTTGAAAAGGCTTTTGTTTGATTTTTTTTTTTTGCTCAAGATATTAAAATCTGAATAAGATCCAAAAGGCATCAAGGCAGCTATTTTGCTGCACATGGCCTTTTGGGTTTATACCTATAGGCTTGAGGGGATATGGAATCCCACACAGCCATATTAAGAAAATAGAAACTGACATTGGTGAGGTGTGTGCTTGGTGCCCAAGATTCAACATCACTATTAGGCGATTTTACAATAATACGTACAAGGAGAGATAATAGAAGTAAATAATAAAAACAAAATATAAGGAAATCAAAATGAAAATTGAATAATAATAAAAAGAGTACATAGACTACAAGTCAATCTTGCAACGTATTATCTTTCTCCCATCGAAGTCCATACGAGCGTCTTCGGGATAGCCTAATCGGGTTCCCCATTCCTCTCCATCAACATAGTCACGTCACCAAAGGGGTTAGTTCACTCCACAGAAATATAGTACAGCAAAATGGGGAAAAGCAGAAATAGCCAAATCAGAAATCACTCGAAGCAGAAACGAGGCAAAAGTTATATCGCTTTTCTGATCACTACATTAAATCCTACCAGAAAGGTAAAAACAAATTCCCCAACACGAACATGAATCAACAGCAATGTTTATGCATTGACCCACTCTGGACAAACAGCCCAGACTCACACACAACTGGACACCGACTCAAAAGTTCCAAATTTCAATCTCGACCGTCCCAAAACAAGTAATCAACTGAAATCAGATTCACAGAACATATCGATATTTTTCATTAATGCACAAAAAGGATGCAGAGATAGGGAGATAAACCAGACAGGCAAAATCTAAACTCCCAAAATTCAGCAGTCACCGACTTACAACACATTTCATTAGCCCAAAATAGATAATCCGCTGAGTTTAACTCACAGAGCACATCGACTATTTTTAGCATCGAAGTACAAAGAAACGTAAAGGCAGTGAGATATACCAGACCAAACAACGGAAAACAAACAAGCCAAACATCCTAAATGGTCCACGGAATCACAGTATGTTCAAACCACAGGTCATTCGGAACAAAATTGACATTCATCATCCCTATTTTATTTTATATTATTTTTTTCCTAGGGCAACTGGGAATGAAAGGGTTTACCTTCGATGCTTCGAAAATCGAAATATTTTTCTCCGGTCGACCGCCCTCTCTTCTTCTTTCGTCCTCAGCCTTGGGTTCTTTTTCTCACTCCGAGCATTCCTTCAACCCGGGATCCTCCTTCACCCTTCCAGAAGTCTCACTGCACTCGTCTGATCTCCTTCCCTCTTCGGTTTCACCTTCCCTGACCCCTCGTAGCCTTCACTCAATCTCTCCAGTTTCGAATCCCTCAGCCCCAAACCGAAAACCCTATCGTGATTTTCACCCAGACCCCTTCGTCTCCCCGACTTGCTCGATCGATCCCCCCCTTCTGGCTCTCCCCCCTTTCGCTTTTACATGTGATTTCAGGTGGTCCCAATCCCATCTTCGTACCCCCTCTGCTCCACTATCCATACTCGCGCGCTCCCTTCGTACGAATCGCGTCGCTTTGCACTCTGGAGTGGTCGTGCGAGGGGACGCCAGAGCCGAGAGAAAATGGGGGGACCAGAAAGCGTCTAGGTTTTCTCCTTTGGGTTTCTGGGTTTCTCCTATAATTCGGGCCCCTTATTCTTTCATTTCGGGTTAGTGGGTTAGGGACATCAGAGATCCAGCGAGCCAGGCCCACTCTTCCTTTCTTCTGGGCCCAATTCTGATTTTGTTTTGGATATGTTTTTTTTTTTGAACTGGCCCATTCTTCCCAAAATGAGTTTCCATTTTTTCTCCCTTCTCTTTTTATTTTTGGGTTTCAATTGCACATTTTTTATTTGTTTCATATTATTTTTTTTAGGATTATTCTTATTCTTTCTTTTTTTTTTTTATTTTCATTTGCTTTTAACCTCTCTATTTTCAGTTTATTTTAATTCAATTTTTCTTTCCCTTTTTTCTTCTTTTTTTTTATTACAAAATGGGCCTATTCTCTTTTAGTTTTCTCTTTCTTCTTTATTTTATTTTATTTTATTTTATTTTATTTATTTTGGATTTTTGTTACTCTCTCCCTTTGATATATATATATTTTTTATTTTGGATTAATTGGCATTTATTCTCTTTTTTTTTGTTTTTTTTTTAAATTTTATTTTTGAGTCCTTTCTTTTTTATTATTATTATATTTTTTTAGCTTATTAAACTAAGAGGATTTTTGTTTTGGATTTTTTTCATTTTCATTTTTTATTATTTTAACTTTATAATTATTTTTAAGATATACCCGGACAAAATACGGTGTTTACAGGTTGCCCCTCTTTACTTGTTTCTTAAGCAAAGAAATTGAAAATGTAGTTTTTGATATCTTTTTGCATAAGAAATAAGTAAAGATAAGAACATGTATTTTGTCTGGGGGGCTTTGATTGCTTTCTGACAATATGTAAAAGGAAAAAGCGACCCAAACAAAATACGGTGTTTACAGTTATCACTCAATAAAATCTCAAATACCATTGTCTAATTGATTGTTATAGTTTATAAATAGACCTTTTAAGGCTACAAACCTTTTGATTCATTCCTTTTTTAATGAATTGACCCATTTACTTTGCATTTTATCTTGAGAACCCACTTGTTTCTAATTATCTTTCAACCAACTGGTAGATCAACTAGGTTCCAAACTTTGTTTGTCCTCAAAAAATTCATTTCTTCTTCCATTGCTCATTTCCAATTTTCCTTATAAGGATATGATAAAACCTCTTGAATTGCATTCGACTTTTCATCATCTTATAGAGTGACTATGAATGCTACCTCTTTAATCTCAAAATGGCTTTTAAGCATAATTTCTTGATTACTTTTACATAATGGGGTTATTTGTGCAACATTTTCACTTTGTTTAATGTTTTCATTTAGTTTGTAAGGCTCCTACTTGGATTAATAGATTGAGATAAAATTTTTGTTCTTCACTTTCTTGATCATTTGTCTTATAAATAGGTGTATTCCTATTAATCTCTATTTTACTAAGAAATTCATTTTTAAAAAATGTGGTATATCTTAAGTCAATCTTAGTCACACTTACATATTCATTTTCACCAATAAGGATATGCCCCATTTGATTGTTCTGAGTATCTAATAAAGATACATTTCTTGCCCCTTAGGCCTAATTTCTCATGGTTACAAGAAGTGTCATGGATATAAGCAGTTAACCCTTATAATCTTAAAATGCTTAAATATAGTTTACAATTTGTCTAAAATTCATAAGGTGTGGAACTAAATGACTTAGAGGACACTCAGTTAAGTATGAAGGCATCAGTTAATAATGCATCACCCCCACTATGAAATGGTAAATTTGCTTAAACCATTATTGACCTAACCACTTCAAGTGATATCTTATTTCTTCTTTCAACATCTCCATTTTGTTGTGGAGTGTCGAAAATCATTAATTATCTTATTATTCATTTCTCTTCACCAAACTCTTTAAGTTGTTTAGAGAAATATTTATATCCTTAATTGGTTCTTAAAGCTTTAATTTTCTTGTCTATTTGATTTTCAACCATATTCATATAACATCTAAAATAGCCAAATGGTTATGAATTATAGGAGATCAAATAAACTTAACCATATTGCAAATGATAATCAATGAATATAATAAAATACCACACTTCGTGCTTCGCCATCACACTCATTGGACCACATACATTATAATGCATTAGTTGCAATTATGAGTGTGCAAATATTCAATTTTATTCAGTTTTAAATTGAAACCAAACCAAATTAAGCAAGTCAGTTTAACAAAATGAAGAACCTATTTGGTTTTGGGTTATAATTGATTTGGTTAGGTTTTGTTCATGCTATTTTTTTTCAAGTGATTTGATTTTCTTTTGGTTTTCAAAACATTTATTTTCTAAATATGTGTTTATGTGTGTGTGTGCATGTGTTTCTACTGTTAATAAATACAAAGTTACTTAATTAATAATAAATCTCTAGAATTTAAACCTACTTATTCAATAACTAATTCATATAAATTATAAATTCTATTAAGTAATAAGTGGGCATATTAAAAATTAATAATCACATATCCATCTCTAATTAGACTTAATGTAACATCCAATTTTTTGTAAAACACTAAAATGTGTCAGTTTGAAAAGCAAGTACCTTGAAATGAGAGGCTTGAGGCCAACTAAAATTAGAATAAAATTCTAAATAATGAAAAATGAGGATTTGAGTCTTAATTTGCTTAAAAATCGGGGCCAGAATGGTTCAAAAAAAATTTATTGAAAGTCTAGTGGCATTTTTGTAAATTTGAGAAAATTTTGAAATACTCACAGAAGGGCTTTTTAAATGAAAAATTTGAATTTTCCAAGGTTCTTAGAGGCCCTGAAAACCATGAGAAGCCGCAGGACAGTTAAAATCCCTCCAAAGTACGTTTTCTAATAACGATTGACTCAAACTTTGACCTCTTCATTCAGGAAGGTTTTAGCTCTAATTTGAGTGATTCTAAAGGCTTTTTATAAGATTGATAACCTACATTTTATGATGGAAAAGACATTTCTAAAAAAGAAGTTAAAACAAACCTAAAACGGAAATGCCAAGTTTAAAGGACATAAATAAACATTATTTAAAACAAATTCTTATTTCCTTAGCTTATATCATGTGTCCCACTTCTTCTACCCATAAACTGACTTTATTTTCTGCTCAAACCAGAAAGGAGAATTAGGAGAGAGTGGCGCACAAGATCAAGCTTAAGGGAAGAAGAAAAGCCAAGAGAAAAGTATGAATTCATGGAACTTCTGCTCTTCTTTTTAAAAAACTTCTTCCCTTCCTTTCCTCCTCTCTTTCTATGGATTGGGTGAGATGTTTGGTTCTATTTTGAGCCCAGAATAGAGGGGGGAAATTTCAAAATTTGGGAGGAGAGCAAAGGCAAAGGAAGAAGCTCTTAGGAAAAAGCTTGAATTCAAGGTAAAATTCGCTAGTTCCATGCTTCTCCTTCCTTGTTCTTCATCATGTATGATTTGACCTTAGTAGGGACAGCCAAGAGGAATTGGTATTTGAGTCAAACCAAGAGTGAATCTTAGGAAATAAGGTGTGGGAATGAAGATTATGTCAAGAGAACAAACAACCATCCATGATTTTACAATATTGAAATGCTAAGGATTCAAGAACATAACCAAAAATATGATTTTATACAAGAGTCCCTAGGCTAATGTAAATGTTTGTATAAGCTCCTAAGACCCTTAGAGACCTTCCCACATGCATCTCCCATCAAGGAAACAAAGGAAGCTCATTGATTCTCATTCTTGAAGCTTGTTTCAGCCTAGGGCAGAACTAATATTTAAGGATAGTTTTAAATTCATCTAAACTTGGTTTTGTGTCATATATGATAGAAAAGGATGGGAGGAACTCTTGGAAAAAAATTAGGAAGCCTAGGAAGTGAATTAGTAGCATGGGTTCCATATTGTGACTTAAAGAAGCAATATGTAGTTAGACTCCTTAAATTAATTATGTGATGATTCCTAGAGGTCTAAATGGAGTCAAGAACCATAAATGGAAGGAAAGAATGGAGCTAAGAGCTTGAATTATATGTATTGCTTCATTAGGTACATTATGGAGCCATAAATGAGCCATAAGGACAATCTAGTGTTCAAAATGAATGTATAGCGTTAAGAATTATTCCAAGAGTATAATTGGCTTTCATATTATGTGTTTAGGCTAAAGGAAGCAAGTTCCACCTTCTTGTGGGTCCCTAACCGAGGGGAGAGGGACCATTTGTAAAGGGAAAAGTGTGTTATTGCAAGCATGGTAGTTCTCTTGTCTTTCCCTCATGCATGCTTGGGTATCTTTCTTATCTTGAATGTGTGTGTGTGTATGTTTAAAGCCATGGAATATGTTCTTAGTGAATGATCACATGCCTTGGTACTATGTTGCTATGTTTATGTATTTAAATGATGTTTTCATGAATATTTTTAGTTTGCTTGAGCTTGGTGTTGCCAAAAGCTCTTAGCTAAGATAAGGATGAGCCAAAAGACCCTAAGATTGGGTGAGACGAAGCTAAAAGTCTCTAGAAAGAGTGAGGTTTAATCAAAAGTCTCTTGAAAAGTGGGTAAAACAAGTCCAAACGTCCTAAAGAAAATGGGTGAGGCTAAACCAATGCCTTAGCAAGCCTATATATGTTATTTGTACCTCAATGAATGAAGAAAATGCTTTATGTATGATTGAGAATTCCATGTTTGATATACATGCATTTTATACTTGAAATTCGCATTAAGTATGTGTGTTTCAAAGGAAGATGAGCTATTGAAATTCTTAAAATCTCATCATTCCCTCTCCATTGCCCTAAAATGTCTAGGTGGACTACATGAGCAAAGGAATGAAAGCCACCAAGCTTGGAGAAGGGAGATTGACAAGGAAATGTGTCTTTTGTTCTCTTTGTAACTATGATGATGTCAAAGAATATAATATGAAGATGTAGATGATGTATAGCCTTTGGAACATGTGTAAATATATGAGTACTTGTTGTATGTATGAGAACTAGAGCCAAATAAATGATATTGCATGGTTTTGGTAATGAATGGCAAGAGTGGCATATATGTAATCTTATATATATCTTAGTGTGGATGAGTGGAATTATGAAATCTGGGCTATCAGCCCTTTGAGACATATTTGATAGAGTATTTTGATGCTTTCCCATGTGCTCATGTAGCCTTAGAAATAGAAGAAGCAAAAATAGACTCTTTATGACCTTTACGAAGCTCCAAAAAGAGCATTTTGTGACCCTATAGTACAATCTGACCAAATGAACGAATTTTCTTATGAAACTTGGCATGTATGTAGAGCTCATCTATATATTTTTGAAAAGCTAAAGTACAGAAAAATCAGAGCTCTAAATAATTAATTATTAATTTTCAAAGTTGTCATTTTTTTACTATTCTGGTATAAGCACTATTCATATGGTCAGTTTTCTGGGCTGTCATTCAAGAGCTAAATGGTATCCAATGCTTGTGAAATTTTATAGGCATAGACTAAACATAATAAGCTTTCTATTGCCACCAAGATCACCTCATTTGAAGGTTTGAACAGGGAGATATAAGTTTTTGAAGTTCTGCAATAGTACTAGTAGTGCTAGATGAGTTTGGATAATATTCCATTGATTTCTAGTAGCTATACATTCCTATTATGCTCTAAACTTATTTTTACCATAACGTAGACATCTGTAAATTTCTAGAATAGTATAGTTTGCTTAATTTTGATTTTTCTAAAATTAATTATAATTTTTCAAAGTTCATGATAGAAACTTAGTACACTAACCCGAGGCTGCACATGTAATTTTGATGTATATGGTTCATGAGCTCGAGTTGTTGGCCATATTTTGAGATCGTTTTGAATTGCATATGTGTAATTAAATAGGAGAATAAGATGAATGAGTTCATATGATCCACGAGTCAATGAGAATTTTATCTGCTACACAATGCAAAAATAATCTATTATTTTAATAGTATTTTTCTTGAGACATTATGCTTGGCCAAGGAGATGAGCTTAGAATGAAATAAGATAGGTTAGATAAATATGGTATTACACTTAAGGTCTTTTACATAAGTTATTATATTAGATTTCAAGGTAACCTTATTATTGATAGCAAGTTAGTCATCTATCATGTTATAAAAGTTGGTGACTTTTCTACCTTTAAGTGACCAAACCAAACCAAATGAATTAAATTGGTTTTGAAATGTAGAAGACCAATTTGGATCCACTTTTTTTTTTTTAATTTTATGCAGTTTTAGTTGATTTAATTCAATTGATTTGGTTAGGTTTTGAACACCCTTAGTTGCAATGAACATTCTGCCTTGGTTTTTTTTCCAAATGGTTTTCTAGTTGTTTTACCCGCTAGGCAATGTTCACATATAGCATTTCTAAACTAGAAATTGATTCTAACAATCTTTCTTTTGCTAGTTTATTTATTCATTCATAGTCTATATAGCATAACCTAGTGTACCAAATATTCATATTCAAAATTGAATTAGAAGTAAATAATATAGTAAAGTAATTATATCCATATGTATTATAAGCATTGTCATAAATTGTGTCTAGTGCAATGAGACCATCTGAAAAGAAGCCAAAACCATAACATATTGTCCTATTACAAATTTCTACTAAATTATTATGGAAATTAACATTAAAAACCAAATTTAAGAAAAGAAATTATAGAAAATAAATTCTACAATTGGAGCATATATAATATGATGTAGGATGAGGGTTCTTCTACCACACAAAATCAATTTGAATGTTTTGATCCCTTTAACATCCACTATTGCATTGTTTTCCACATATAGTCATCTAGTTCCTAAAAGCAACCAACAGTATTCTACAAAGGATCCATAATCCTTGGCTATATGAGCTATAACTTCTAAGTTTATAATTTATAAAGGATGAGATTTAGTCATTAACACAATATAGAAATATAAATAAAATGTGAAAATTTATTGCATGGTATTATCTTATTTTGCTAAATACAATCATAAGCAAAATGACCCATTTTTCGATAGGCATAATACTTAACTTTAACCATGTCAAATTTTCTTCTACTATGCTTGCCTCTCTTCTTAAATTCTCTTTTAGCCCTCTTGACTTCAATCCTTTAATCATGTTTGACATCTTTCTTAAATGTTGCTTAATAGAATTATTAGGTTATAGCTTGTATTGTCAAATTTGATAGTCAACCTTCTAAATTTGATTGAAAAAATACCACCAAACTACATGGCTTATGCAGTTAGATAAGATTTATATTTACACATCCAATCATCGACCATGCATCTCAACATCATTGTGTGAGCTATACTATCCTTTTTTTATGGTCTAAAATGCCTCTTGATCTCTTTTACATTGATTAAATTCCACACTCAAGCTCCAGTATAACATACACAATGGCTCTTTAGCATCTTTCTCTTCAAAGATGTATTAAACTTTACAATGTCAAAATTTTCAATTATCACAGTTCAATTTATAACCCTTGTTAAGTTCATCAATAATGTTTTTAATGGCTACAATCACTGATTTAGAAATCTATAAAGACATAGCACAAAATAACAAACATATACACAATGTTATATATTTGGAATAAATTTCAATTAAACCAACAATGACATTATTATATTCATGATCAGAAGTATATGTTTGTCTTACTTCGGTCAAATTTATCCTCAAAATATTGTTATTTTCTATCGAATAATGTGCAAATATTACTTAATTATAATTCTTAGATAACCTCAGGTCTACACATTTAAGAGCTCCCATTCAATTCAACATTTCTCAATTACAACATTTGATAATAAAATATGTAACATTAAATAAAGTATAATGTGAATATCTCATTTTTGAAATAATGTAAACACATAGTCTTTGTTATATCATCATTAATGTTCTCAACACTAACATTGATATAATATTCTAGAGAAATTATAATCTAAAGATGTTTCATCTTCTCAAAGGGTGATTAAAACAATATTTATAATTATAAAAAAGATTATTTGGCATCTAGTGCAAAGATTTTGCATGTTTGGTCAACTCCTTTAGATGAATTTCCTTTTCATGTGCACTATGTCTAAACCATCTTGTACTTCTCATATTTGGAAATTAAGAAAGCTAAATAGATCACCTAACATTCATAACAATATATACAATGTTCTTATGCGAACTTTATATTAGTAGCATACAAAGTTTAAGCCTTTCTAACCTTTTTCTTTATTAAGTTTATACTTCTTTTTAGCTCTACTTTGATTGGTATCAAGTAATCATTATCATGGAGCAAGTTGATAAAGTCTAGGACCCCTATGGTATGTGAAAGTCTAATGCCTTTAATTTTTAGGTCAATCTAAAATTGTTAGATTCTTTGGAAGTGTTGGTTTGTATCCAATTTGTAACTTTGGTATGTTTCTAAGTTCATAATATACCTATTACGGAAATAAATTTGTTAATTTATAATTCAAATTTGTGAACTTTTTTAATACATAAATTCACCATTTTAACACCAAAATTTTTCAAAAAAAAAATTATCCCAACATAGGCAAATTATATGCTAAAATGAAGCTCGTGAATATAGGACTTTTTAAAACTAAAAATCAGGCCTAAACTCTTTGACACATGCCCCCTCACATTGTCCTCAACTTTCTACTTCAAAATTTTTTAAAAAATAAAAAATAAAAAGGAGGGAATGCCACACGAACCTAGGGTGGTGCTTGCATGCCCTCCAATGCTATGTCAGTGACAGTTACTTCATCATTACCTCCCTCTTGCCTTCTTTTTTCTATTGGTACTAATTTTTAGCCAAATGGTGATAGGGATGAGCCACACATCCCATCCCCAAAGGTGATTTTTACATTTCATCTTTAGCTTCTAAAATTTTATAAGTGTAGAATTTCCAAATTTGAGATTTACAAGAAGTCAACTTTAAGGCTTTGTATCTTATTCAGTTTTCATCTATTTTAAATGAAATTGATGGCGTTAGAAAGATTACTCTACAAGATTTCCATTTGTTTAAGGTTTGTAGCTTATGGTACTCTGTATTAGGATTGCTAGCCCTTAAAAGAAGGTTGTTTGACCCTGGTGAAACCTAAACATAAAATCAAGATTTCTCTCTAATGAAGTATCGATTTTTTCTCAAATTTTTAAGTTTCTCTCTATATAGTCTCCTTATAGTGTGAATTTTGTGACTTATAATGGTTTCTACAAATTTTCTCCATTAATGGCCTCTAAAATCTAAATTTCAAATTATGTATATAATTCATAAAAAAAATAACAAACCACATTGCAAATTTAGTCCAGTCATCATACATTTATCATGGGAAGACAATAAATTGAGCAAACTAGGTTCTAATACTATTGAAAGAAATTTAAGACAGCATGGAGTACTTACTTGTAAATGGATTTTCTTCTATCACTACCCCATGCAATACAATTACTGTCACAATCTGAACTCTGATCTTAGTTTCACAGCAGGGGCACTGATAATTAGACGAGGGAGATAAAAATAGTTTTGTGATTTTTTCAAAGTTTGGTGATTTTTATTTATGTTTTCTCTGTCAGTTTCTCACCAGACACATACACATTTGCACAATTGATAAAACTAATGCTGATAAGTTTTTTCCCTTAATTAACTAAACAGCTTTTTAAATTCCAAAAATCAAAATTTGAATATTAATTAATTAATTATTTATTTATTTATTTAAAGTTAATTCTGGCTTTTGTTTATGGATTTGGGTCAATCCGTCATGTGCAATCCAATAATCCTACAATTTCAATTCTTAGAATTATGTTTGTTTTGCATTTACTATTTTCATGTATTTATTTTCTATTGTACATGACTTGTGAGTCTTCTTTCATAATTTTAAGCAATTGCTTTTTCAGCCACCATATTATAACTTTTAATTCAAATCATTTCGAGTGAGTAAATATCTTTTAAGTAAAGAGAGGGTGACATAAAGAGTAGGAGTAAGCATAAGATCTACTTTATTACTTTTCACATATTCTCTCTTTTCTTTCTATCTCTTTTTCTTTCTCTTTCTATTTAAGAGGCATTTTAATTACTATCTACTCACTTAAAAGAATTCATATTCATCTCATTAGGAAAAAAAAAAGTGGTCTAAGTATAGCATTGTTAGCAGCTTTCCATGATCTACTGTACATTTTAGATGATCTCGGCTTCCCTTTAGGAAAAACAAGTTTTCAATGCAACTGCATTATTTAAATTTTGAGCCATTTTCTATTGTTAAAAAAAATTGTTAAATCCATACTCGTCAAAAATATTGCACCCATATATTAGATTTTTTGAAAACTCAACGATACTACCTCTGAATTTCTCATATTTTTATTTATGTTTTAATATTTTCAACAACTCTCTCTCACTGCAACCAAGTTTACTGGAATTTGATGTCATGGAGAAGATGAATAAAGCACATGGACACGATATTTGACATTACGAGGATGAATTGATTTCGCTCTTCTCATTTTCTTCAGTCGATCTATCCACCTTTTCCATGCAAGGCTTTGGGTTTGTGATGGGGGCCATACCCATAATTATTATATCATCCAAATATGAGGCCAAGTTCAAAGTCCCACTACATAGAAATTGATTGGGGGCCCTTTGTGCAGTTCTATTTATGTTCATGAATAAATTAATTAGAAAAGATTAAAAAAATAATAAAAAATAAAATTTTTTTAATACTTTTATTTAACATTTTATAAATTTAGATGATACAAGACTTGTTGCAATGAAATCTATAAATCAAGGATTTATTATAATTCTTTTAAATTAAAGAATATTGCAATTAGAAGATGAATTGCAATATCAATAATGTTTCGAATATTTTAATATAATTTCGTTATTAATCTTTCCAATGTCAATAATGTTTTAAAAATTTAATTTTTAATGTGAGAATTATTGACATTATATTTTAGACACATAAAATAATAACAAAATGATTCTGTTAATAAATTTCATGAAGTTCAATGTAATATATATATATATATATATATATATAAAAGATTTTGTTAATACTTCAAATTGCAATCTTTTTTATTTTAAAAAATTACAATAAATCCCTGATTTAGGAATTTCATTGCAACAATTCTTGTATGATCTAAATTTATAAATTTTAACTAAAACTATTAAAATATTTTTTCATTATTTATCTTATTTTTTTAAAATCCTTTTCAATTAGTTTATCCATGACTATAAATAGAGCTGCACGAAGTGCCCCAATCAATTTCCATGTGGTGGGGCTTTGAACTTGGTCTCATATTTGGATGATACAATAATTATAGGCATGACCCTAACCAAAAAAGCCAACGCCTTGCATTAAAATGACGAGCTTTTTTCAGCCCCAAGACTAAGAATCAAATCTTGATAGATTGACTGAAGAAAATGAGGAGGACGAAATCAATTCATCTTCATAATATCAAAACTACTGTATCCACGTCCTTCATTCATCTTCCGCCTATTAGCTCCTTTCATCTCCACAATGTCAAATATTGAACTCGGTGCCAATGACAATGAGTTCTTGAAGATATTTAAAAAAAGACAAAATATGAAAAATATAATTTGTAAATATAATACTTCAGACAAGTATAAATTTAAGAAAAATATTATAATAACAAATGACTCACAATTCCGTGCATTATCTCCGTTCCTTTATTTTTTGGCTAACTATCTCCATTCCTTCTATGTAGCCTAAATTATGTGTCCCATTGTAGGTTCCACAGCTCAAGTGCAAAAATTTGAAATGAGTACCCTTAAATACTTTAGGGGAGAGCGAGAGAAGAGGTGAGTCTAAATTGGACCAAGAGGTGGTTGGCGCCAACCACTTACCTTGAAGCAGCACGAGTCCTGCAATCACCTTATTCTCGCTTACCTAGAAAGTCTAGCTAAATTTAATAAAGCGAAAAAAAGTGTGCTTTACTATATTAACATAGTGATATTATTAGTATTTTGAATATGGGTAAGCTAGATTGACTGCTTTTACATGTCCATATCTATTTTCACATTTTCGTTTCAATTTTAATCCTATCTGGTCTGCGCAAGATCTGGAACTTGGCTTTTGATTATTTCACATGGGAGCTGGGATTGAAATTCAGTCTATAGAAAGGTCTATCGCTTACTCTCCCGCGTTAATGATACGATTATGGTCGATCATATCTTGTGGTTTTCCCCTCAAGGGCATAGGTAGATGTTGACAATATGTATTTCCACACAGTTACATTTAAAATGGGAATCACATTAAAAAAATGATGATCGATCATGCGGTCTTCCCCTAGTTTGTTTTCAGTACAGCACAGACGTGTCCGCTCCAGAAGATGGAGAGCACGATGAGTCGATGACTCTATAATTTGGATGCCATAATGCCATGACCGAATCTGGGTTAAAAGTTTCGTATTCTCCTTGCATGGGCCCCTCTCTCTTATTTAAGTATACTCAGAGAGTAACACGCCACCAATCAGCGACATATATGTAGTTTTAGAAAATTAAAATTCAAGATAATAAAGGATACTAAAATAAGGAATAACTTAGCTGGCTTCATCGGTGGCATCCTTAACTTACGGTCTGCAAAATTGTTTTTCTATCTAATTGATAGGGTAGTCATTGACTTTCATTGAAGTGGGAAATCTCTCAACGTCTTTATAAGACAATTACTTTCTTATGTCTTGACATTTTCGTCTGACGTCTTATATATATTGTGTTCCTTTTGCAACTGCATCCCATGAGATGTTAAAATGACTGGAGAAAATAAGAATAAATGGCATTATGTTCTGGTGCATGGGGTTTGCCATGGCGCTTGGTACTGGTACAAGCTCAAGCCGCGGCTTCAGTCAGTTGGTCACCAGGTCACAGTACTGGACCTTGCAGCTTCAGGCATCAACACCAAAACAATAGAAGATGTTCATAGTTTTTCTGAGTACTCTGGTCTGAGCCTTTGCTGGAGTTCTTGGGATCACTGCCTCCAAATGAGAAGGTGGTTCTCGTGGGACACAGCTTTGGAGGGTTGAGTTTAGCTCTTGCCATGGACAAGTTCCCAGAAAAGATAGCGGTTGGAGTCTTCTTAGCAGCTTTTATGCCTGATGCCCAACACCAACGTTCATTTGTCTTAGACACGGTATTATTTTGAGCCATCCGTTATTGAACTAGATTGGTGTGAAAATTTTTAGTTGACTTACTTGTTTGGTTTATTTTTTTTACTCAAATTTTAAATATTTAGTTTATTTTTTATAATTTAAAAATTAATCTTTAAAGTCGTATAATTTTTCAAATTTTTAATTTGGTGATTATTATCAAATTTCTGTCAATTTACTATTAAACCCTGTTATATAGCCAATGCTGTGCATTTTTAATATTGTAAAGATGTATGATTTATGGTTGTGTGGTTGAAAGCTGAACAACTTCGATTTTTTATGTCAGTTGTGTGAATCTATGCAATTTTTTTTAGATAATATGTCATTATTTAATTATATATAATCTAACTTAAATAATCAGATAACGTGATATTGTAAAAATACAAAAATAAAAATAATATTTTGTTGCGTATTTACTAATCTATTAAATACTATAAATTTAAGAATAAAATACTCCAATCTCTTATTTATTTATTTATTTATTAACACAAATCTTTCTATTTCTAAAATCTACACAAACCTCTTTTGTATTTTTAAAATAAGTTATACATAAAGTCCATGTTAAAAAATTCTACCACAATTATTAAAAGTCAATTATTAACTCTATGTTATGTATTTAAAATTCTCAAAATACCCCTAAAGTAATTCTCCTATAATTTAAAAACTTACAATAATTTTCTTATTTTCTTAAAAAATACACACATATCTCCATTTTGAATATATTACATAGAATTAATTTAATAACTACGTTAGAATTTTTTAAATTGAAGTTATGCGCAGATCATTTTAAAAATATAAGGGAAACAGAAAGAGAGATATGTGTGAGATAAAAAAAAATAGAAAAGAAGTTGGAATATTTTATTCTTAAATTTATAATATTTCATAGATTAGTAAATATTTAGCAAAATATTTTTTTAATTTTTACAATATTTTGTTATTTGATTATTTAATTTAGATTATCTATAATAAAAATAATAAACTACTCTGTCCGGTCTCAGATATAAGAAACTTTTTTAAATTTGATTTGATCTTATATATAAGAAACTAACTACTATATTAATTACAGTATTTCAATTATATCTTTCATTAAATAAATCATTCAAATTATAAGTAGTAGTGGTCATTAATTTCAAGGAGAAAGTGCACGTATTAAATAGGGGTATTTTTGGAAAATAATTTTAATTTGAGACAAAATTAAGAAGGTTAATTGCTTTTAACTAACTTTCTTAATACTCGTGAATTAGTTATTTATTTTTTATATATGAGACTGGAGGTAATATTATTTAACAAAGGACTGCAAAAGATCACTGTAACCGGATAAAAGATCTAGAGGTTGAAGCTAAAGTAGTTGATCTATCAACTACATAACTTTAGCTATGATTTATATTAATAAAAAGAATAAAGATAATGACCGAAATTCACTCACATGTAAAATTTATAATGCCTTGCTAACTAACTGAAGTGAGTTAACAAGAATTATGCATATTTAAAATTTTAAAATGACACAGTTTATCAAATCAAAAGAAATTAATAACATATTGGAAGTTTAATGAGAGAGACTAAAATAAAATTTTAAACTACATGGGTTATTTTAGTTACAAAGTTTTAAACTATAAGAATTAAATTGAAAATCAAATCAAATTTTAAGGATAAAAGCGTAATTTAATCAAAATTTCTTACCGAATAAAATTGATTAGCAATGTACTAATTGACCTCTTTAATATGAAACATGTATAGTACATTGAAAGAAACCCAACAACCGGATGGTTAGACACTGAGTTCTCGTCCTCCGGAAGCGGAACATCAATGACTTTGGGCCAGAATTTCTTGTCCAATAAGTTCTATCAACACTGCTCCACTGAGGTACGTACTCGTGCTTCTTGCTTGCCATCTAGCTTCCAATCCCATTCAGGATCTGTTTGGATTATTTACCTTTTTGCAGGATCTTGAATTGGCCAAGACTTTGGTAAGGCCAGGGTCGCTTTTTGTTGAAGAACCGAGCAAGGCAAAGAATTTCAGCAAAGAGGGATATGGATCGGTTCCAGCTGCTTATATTGTTTGCAGTGAGGACTTAGCAATTCCGTTGGAGTTTCAGGAATGGATGATCCAAAATGCTTGTATTGATGAGGTGCTGGAAATCAAGGGCGCAGATCATATGCCTATGCTGTCCAAACCACATGAACTTTATTTATGTCTCCTCCACATTGCTGAAAAATATGCTTGAGTAATTGATATCTGTTTTAAGAGTTATGCTTAATTTCCGTGTAACAGATGAGACATCAATAATTTGAGAGATTCTTGCTTGAGTAATTTTGTGTGGACATAGATAGCAACTAATTCGGTGTGTACAAAATTTTATTATACTGACCAAAATCTACATTTCCTCTCTAAGGCGACGAAAGCCTCTTATATTATAGTAATCATAAAATTTAGTTCCAGTTCAAATAATATAATATTTATATAGAAGTAATGTTCAGAAAACCCAATGTCACTTCAATAAGCAGTTAATATAAGAATTTATGGATATTCTTAAAATATCAACGAGGCCAAAGCCCAAACAGAAGACTAAATGCATTACATAAAAATCGTCCCTAACCAGAATCTTGAAAACTTTCCACAAAAGAATGAACCATGCAAATCAATATAATAGGCAAAAGAATTAATAATATGCTAATCATATTCCAACATAAAATAGTTGTATTCTCAAAATATAGTTGAATTTAGGGTAAAATATAGTTTGATACTATGTGATTTAACCCAATTCTAGATTGGTATATGCCATGTAATTCAAAATTTCACAGTTGAATGGTTTAATGTTTAAACCTTAGCACATTAGTACCTTTTGAAGTCATTTCGTTAACTCCTTGCTGGAAAATGGTATGTGTATGACACATGATCTGAGAATTTTCCTAATTTATCCACATTTCATTTTCAAAATGTCCCAATAAGAAAATGGGGCATTTGAAGAAAATTGGAGGCAAATTTAAGGATTTTGTTTAAGGGAAAAATTTAGAGTAAATATTCTGATTGTGTGTGTCAAGTATAGAATTTTGATTGGCCAAGGAAGAAATTTTGGTTTTCACCACATATAAAATTATGGATTTCATAAGAAAATTAAGAATTGAGGACAAAATAGGAGATGCAATTAGCATTCCATTTTGGCAGCAAATTTTGGGTGATATTGTGCTATGTGGATTGAATTTGGGATTCAAATTGAATTACGGAGGAATTTCCATCTTTAATGCATATGGAATTACGGATTTCCAAGAAAATTAAGAATTTTGGGCAAAATTGGGGACAAGATTAAGGATTTCATTTAAGGGCAAAATTTAAGGGATATTTTGTTGTAACTATCAAATTTGGAATTCCATATGGCCAAAAGAGGATTTTTGGTTTTCAATGCATAAAAAATTAAAGATTTTGTAAAGAAGTAAAAAATTTGGAGCAGATTTTAACAAATCTTTTATATTATAAATTCTATTCAAGTTGCATTGTAAATAAGCCATTTACAATGCATCTCTGTCTTAGGCTCCATGCCATCTTTTTTTTTTTCACTATGATGACCGTGCAATTGTTGCACGGGAAGTTATTAATTTCATAAAAAAAGTTAACAAAAAGATATTATAGAATACTGATGTTCAAATAATTTACACTATAAATCACTTTATTATAATACTACAAGAATGATATTGATTTTCAACAAAGATTTCTGCAAGAAATAGTTGGAAATCTTATTTTTCTAACAAATACTTATGTCCAATAATTTGTTATTATTTTCATTATAGCTAATCTATTTGGCCAGATATTTACATCACTATTCTTTCTCCTTTACACCTTTTTGCATCATTTAAACTCATGTCAAGTCAATAAATAAAATTTTTATTATAAATGAAAATTTTATTTAATATAAATATAATATTAATACTAAATAATAATTATTTTAATTAATTTAATTAATTATTATAATTAAATATAAATAATTAAAAAATTAAAAAAATTAATTTATAAATTTTAAAAAATAAAAAAGCTATTAGAAATGATTTTAGATAGCCAAGTGGGCATGCCAGATTACTTCACTTTCAAAAATATTTTTGATAACAATTTGGTTGCACAACCAATTAATTTTTTTAAAACACATTTTATTATATCTATTTAATAATTTTTATTATATATATATACATCTATTAATATTTAATATTTAATTCAATAATTAATAATTTATTTTATATATACACATATTTTTCAAACACATTTTATTTTATATTATGATTGATTATAATTAATAATAATTAATATTATATTTAATTTAATTTCATAATTTTTTGAGTTTTTTGGTATGTTTTCTAGGTTTTTTGGGATTGGCTTGTAGTTTCTTCTTCTCCTTCAAGTTTTTTGACTTCTTTCTCTCTATATTCCAACTTCTAACTTTTGAACCAAAAAAATTAAATTAAATCAAATCAAAGAAATAAAATTAAATAAATTAAATAAAAAATTTTAAAAATTGAAGCAAAAATGAAACCAAATTTAGATCCAAAAATTGTCAAAATGTAGTCAAATAAGTTTTCAAATTTTTATTTGAAAAAAAGTAAACCATCATTTCAAATAATTACTTACAATAAAGGAAAAACAAATCATTAATAATGAAAATCAATAAACAAAGAAGAAAGATTTAGTAAAAAGTCACAACCCAAAATAAATTAGTAAACATTCACACAATACATAAAGCAAATAGACATTGCTTACAAGTACATTATTGAAAGCAAAATAGCAAGGTTGAAAATTGCTTTTGTTTTTTTTCATTTTTATATTCGCACCTATATGCCTCATAACTATTTGAATATTTTTTTTTAAGATACTATATTTTGCAATATATTATGACTATGTATGTGTGTGTGTGTGTGTGTGTGTGTATTGACAACCACTATTTTTGCTATAGATTCCGTAAGTATATGAATCATTTTTGTAATATAGTGAATTAAGGTCGTCCCATAGAGAATTGAAGTAACCTCATTAGGCCTAAGAAAATTCGCTTTTGTTTAAGTCAAGATAAGCAACTATCAATGTATGGAATTAAAATAAAATGGAATTAAACTAATACTGAGCGTTAAGATCACTCTGATGAGATCAATCACTAAAGAGTATCCTAGATTCCTATCCCCTGATTTCCATGAATTGAGTTGCTCAATTAATTGATTAATTAACAATCTGAAAGTTAAGGATATTAAATAAGCCCAAATATCTCTCAAACTACTTAAACTTCTATCCTAGTTAATTGCAGACTTCTCTCACAATTAATTAGGTCAATTGTATTCAATCTCTTTCACCACTTAGGATTTTTGAGCATATTTCTATACCTAAGAATAAAACTAGTATGACCTAATCCTAATTCTAAGTTGCTTAATCAACTAGTCCATTGAGATTTCTCTCTTTCCCCCAAATTCAACAAGCGATGGCTAAACTCTTAAATGAAGCATAAAAGATAGATTAAGCATTCAAATCATTAATCAACTCAATTTAACCTTGCAAAATCTCCATTACATGGCAATAGGTTCAGGTAAACTTAGGATTTAAGAAATCTAGCCACACATAGCTTTACACATTGCAAACAAATCCAGAAATTCGAAGAGACAAGGAGTCATGAAAATAAAGATGGAGAATATGAGAAAACTCATTGAAATCACATTGATTCGGCCTCCAATCTTCAACCCAAGCTTCTCCTCCTCAAACCTTAGCTCCTTGATACGTTTTTCTCCTTAGAACTTCTCCTCTCAACCCAAAATGACCAAACCCTAACAGCCCTTCGCGTTTTTAGTCTACAAATCAAAGCTGTGTACTTTAGTAACCGATCTCGCTATGGCGAGGGACGTTTCTCGCTATGGCGAGAACTTATGGGCTTCCAAATTCTTGCTGATCTTGCTATTGCCTATGCTATAACTAGGAGCTCCCTGAATTTTGTATGAATCACAATTTCACTATAGCGAATTGCCTTTCTCGCCACAGTGAACAAGCATTCTAGCTACAACGAAATGTATACTCGATGTAGTGAATGGACTTGAAAAACTTGCCTTTCAAACTTCTAGCTTCTCTCTCTTTTCTCATTCCTTCTTAGCAATTCTTTACCTTTCTCCTAAGATAAAAATCCAAATCAAATGAAGCTCAAAACTAATAAAAATATTGCAAATGATATGTTTAATTCATCTTCTTTGATTGGATAGAAATTTATGCAAGGTTACTCAAGAAATAGGTCATTTAACTTCCTAATCTATCATAAAATATACCTTTTCTTATCCAAAATTAGGCAGTCATCATATATATAATATATTAACCAAATATATAATATATAATTTTATGAAAAAATAATATTAAATTTAAATAAAATAAACATTAAATTTTATTATTTTTGTTGTTGTTATTGTTATTATTTTTGTTGTTATTATCTTATAGATTATTAATAATTCATTTAACAAATTTATTATTATTTATAAGAAATATGAAATTTTATAATATAACAATATACAATATAGAGTATACATTTTAATTTATTAATTTAAATATTAATTATATATAATATATTTATACTTTATTATTATCATTTTATGAATATTGAATGTATATTAATTAATATATTGTTATTAATATTTAACACATTATATATATATATTATTTTAATTGATATAAATAATAATAATTTTTTAAAAATTAAAATAAAAAATAATGTAATTAATTTTTATTGATTTATTTTTAAAGAAAAATTAGAATTATTTTTTAAAAAATTTAGAAAGTTTTTTATAGTAAACTTCTCTAATAGAATTAAGGTTGAACACATCCAATTCTATAGGAAAAATTCTACAAAAATATATAATGTATAATTTAAATACTGTATATTATATATATGATTCTTTGAATTAAAAATATTAAATTTAAACTAAATAAAAATTAAAAAAAGCACTAATATGTGATAATTTAATAAAATTAAAATCAATACTTTATAATTAATAATTTTAAATAATTCATATAAATAATAATAATAATGATTTAAAAATTAATATTAAATAAAATTATTAATACTTAATAACTAATAATTTAATATTTGAAATAATTAATATTAATAATATATACGTAAATAATTGAATTACCTTTCATCTAATAATTCATTTTTATTTTTATCTTCATCTTTATCTTGCACATCTATTTGAAGATTCACTTTTGAAAAAGTTTTACATTAGATAAAATTGGGTTAGAAGAAGGTATATAAGTGGAAAAGATCTATAAACCTAATATTTTAAGGTTTTAGGTTAAAAAACAATATCAGGTCTACTTATATAACTCCTTTAAATGTTCAACAAAGAAGGTTCGATAGATCTTTTTGATGTCTAAGACTCCCCTAAACTCTAGTATGAAAGTAAACTTAACTTTTGGCAAAAAGAACTAAAGTTGCAAGAATTAGCTACCAAAAAAGTGTTTAAACCAAAAATTCACGTTGACACTTGAGCAGATAAAGTCTATCTATAAGTCTGAAATATCAAGCATACACCTTAGACCAAACAAAGGATGTTGGGATCTAAAGGGCCCATAGCTTATCATTAACTCTCTGCTCTAAATGTGTTACTAGTCTCCATATGACTATACATAACCACTAAGTCCTCTACTCTAAGTGAGCACAAATGAGAGTTTCCATTCACTTGAACTACCATCTCCATTGTTGTTTATGCCAAACCATGCTCTAATGCCATTGCTGGGGCTAGAGGAGCCTTAAACATCATAAAGGTCTATTAGTCTTTCCTTTGACATCCACAACATATTAAATATATTGTCAAATACATTTTGCTCTATGTGCATAATATCTAAATTATATTGCACCAATAGATATTTCTAATATGGAACTCTCAAAATACACTCTACTTTTATCCAGTTGTGATATTGCCTATAGCTTGCTAATTTAATAGCCTTTTGATCTACAACTTTAAGATAGATTTTCGAATGTTGCCACAATTCTTTTCCATCCAATCTTGGGGGAGGATGATCATTTTCAACTTTATTTTTTTTGAAAGCATATTTATTCCTACTAAAAACATGGTGTGTGGGTAGAAACTATTAATGACAATCAAACCAGGAGTTATTTCCTCTATACTTTAGGGTAAAGGCTTTTGAGTTGTCCATACAATAAGGAAAAGCTAATTTTCTAGTAGTACTCCACCCTAACAATATCTCATATATTGAAAAATCATTTATTGTTGACATTAATGCTACTTTCATGAAAATGTTGCTTTTTTTTGAAACATCATAGGTTGATACGCATTTCTTGTATAATAATTTTAACTCATCAATTAATGATTGCAAGAATACATCAATATTAATCTTGAAATTTTGTAATCCATGAATAATTGCAATAAAAAATAAGTAAAGAATAATCATGCACAACTTCAAAAGGGAGATTATAAAGAATAATTATCACAAGCTAACATGGATATAATAATGCAAACTAGCTATATGGAGTGAACCCATCAATGCATAAACCTAGTTGAATATTTAGCGATTTTATAACAAAATTGGGATATACCTTATCATAATATCATAATATTTCTATGCTTCTCCATTAGATGGATGACATGATATACCTTCATGCCTTCTATTGTTTCAATGACATTGCATAAAGCTCAACAGATTATATTGAATCATAAAGCCTTTACAATGTAGGGATAACTAGTAAATAAGGGCATTCTTTTTATTAAAATTTCTTTCAAATTTTGTTTTAACTAGGTTGACTAGTTTTATATCAAGGCACTCAATGAAATTTACATTTATTTATATCATTTTTATAATACAACATATATTTATTAATGCAAATATTAATCTTTTATATAGATAAACTAAGTTTTAATACTAGCTTCTTAGTTTGATAACAATTATTGGGTATGATATTATCAAGTGGGTAACTATTTTTTATAAAACTTGCATACCAATTATAACCATGTTATAATATATTGTTATTAGTTTTAATGCTTAACATTTATACAGTATCAGATAACTCAAACTGATTACTATATCTTGACTATAGTGGTTGTTTATATGCATTTCAAAAATCATAAAAATTTTTAGATTTCTACATTTGGCAATTCCTCAATCCAATGGCTTCTTTTTAACAACTATTTTTTAAAGGTTAAAAAACAACGTGCCAAAGCCAACATGTTGCATTTGGAATTTTTTTAAAAAAAATATTTCTAATTTATTCATATTTCTAATAAATTTTTATAATTATATTATTTATATTTATTTATATATTTATTAAATAATATGATAATTGACTTACTAAATAAATATTTACTATTTAATAATAAATATAAATTATAATCTAAATCAAAAAATTATTTAGATTATATTATTTTTAATTTATTAAATATTAATTAATTTAAATTTAAATTTTAAAATACACATATTATATAGTATAATATATTATTATATTATATAATATTATTATCTCTCGTTAGCCATTTGTTAGCAATAGCAACATGGATGAGCCAACCATGTTGCTTTCGCTAGTATACTTCTAATTCATTAATATTTTTATATATTTTTATTTTTATGATATCATTTACATTTATTTATACTTATTAAATAATATAATAAATGATTTATTAAATAACTATTTACTATTTAATAATAAATATAAAATAATATAATTATAATTTAAATTAAATAAATACTTAGATTATATTATTTCTAATTTATTATATATTGATTAATTTAAATTTAAATATACATATTATTATATATATATAATTTAATTAAATGGTTGGCTATCACTAACCATATGGCTATCGGTATTTTTAGTGATATCAATTTGGTTGGCCAAAGTTATGGCTAAAATTAATCATTTCTCTAACGCTATTTTTAGTGACAACAATTGGGTTAACTACTCTTTTTTTTTTTTTCTGTTCTGTTTAGTTACCATGTTGTGAATATTTGTCAGCTTTTTATTGTTTCCAACATTTCTGACTAAATTTTAGAGTGTAAAAGTTAAAAAAAAAAATGCTTCCATTGAAATTCTGTCAGATGCTTCTATAAAAATTATTAGTATTGTTGTAGTGCAAATTTGTAAGCCCGCATGGTATCAAAGTGAAACTAGGCCAAATTACAAGGTACCAAACTATATTTTATCTTTGGAATTCACTATGCATTCCTTCACATAGCTAATTTAAAAGGCGTTTAGTATACTTTTATCTTAGATTTTTTGAAATTCTTGTATATTATGGTATAAAATGCAGTGATATAAGATTATATACTATCTTTGAAATTTATGTTTGGTATGACAATTAGTGATATCTTGTGCGAGGGTGAGAGTGAACATAGTAACAGTAGGCATGATCTTCACTACTAATCTGAATGTCAAGTTTGCTCAAATCAATGATAATTAAAATAAAATCACCGATATGTGATTTAATGGATGTACCCTTAGCCATTTGGACTGTATACAATTTTTGTTTCAAAACTAGTCAATTTGCCCATGACTTTGTCAAGGTGTTGTGTGTTTGTGTGTCTTAAATTTGAAATTTTGATTGGTTAAAAGAGAAATTCTGGGACTACATACATAAAATTATAGATTTTGCAAGAAAATTAGTAATTTATGACAAAATTGAGGATACAACTAAGATTTCATTTTAGACGAAAACAATTGAGAGATATTGTGCTATATGTATTGAATTTGGGATTTTAATTGATTAAGGGAAAATTTTCAGTTCTCAATACATAAAAAATTAAAAATTTTGTAAAGAAATTAAGAGTCTTAGATAAAATTAAGGACAAAATTAAAATTAAATTTAGGGACAAAACTTAAGAAATTGTGTGGTGGGTATTAATTTTGGAATTCCAATTAGCCATGCAAATTTTTTACGAAAATTTAAAATTTAGGTCAAATTTTAACAGATCCTATCGAAAAAAAAAACTTCACAAAAATCAATGCACCGATGGTTTAAACCTTTCAAGATACCTTTCATTGTATTGAATTTTAAATTATCTAATAAAAATTTTGTGACAAAATGAATTTCTTTATTTAACTAGTAGTATCTACTTAAATCTCAAATGTTGTATACCTTTTGTTCTTTGATGCATGCTTTATTGGATGGATGTTACCACGCATAAGTTACGCACTTAGGAGATAAAAAAAATGTTGCCAAAATTTTATCAATTACAAGAAATGAGATTTTTGTAAGTGATATTAGTTAATTGAGCAAAGTAATTTCTTGAAGGCTATATTTGGTATCATGACGTCAAAAAAAAAAAGAATTACAAAAAATAAAATATAAATAATTTATACACTATTTATTATATATTTATTATCATTACTCAATAGATTTATTCTTTTTTATTATCTTTTTATGTGGAGTTATAAAAAATCATTTTTTATCATTTTCTCATTTTCTTTCCATTTTATTTCTAACAATTCTGTATAGCCGAATATAAAAAAGATCCATACCATGTTATGACTAGAGACAAAGAAGTTTTGAATAATTATGTTAGAAATGGCTTAATTATAACCGAAGTAATACTTAGCTCCTTTAATTTTAAATACACATATGAAACAAGTTTTGATGAGATCAAAACATTTCTAAACTTTTTTACAAGAAAAATTTTAAGTACATGAATTCAAATAATTACAGCAATTATGAAACTTAATTAAAGTTGGATATTAAGAACAAGGGATTTCAACACTGAGTGCGTTAGAGACTTCAAAGATAGAGTTGATAATTCATTGTCCTTGGATGAGAAATTGAGATAATTCTAATACAAAAGATATATATATATATAACTGCAAAAGGCAAATATTAATTATTAAATCGAGCGTATTTGTCCGCTATCTGGAGGAGAGACTGGTAAACTTGCTGGGGCTTGGAAAGCATAGCCATATGATCTGCGTCCGCGATTTCCAGGAAGTCGTTAACTCCAGAATTTCTGATCATCCACTGTTGATATGCCGATGGAATTATTAAATCCTCCTTGCAAACAATATAAACACGCGGAACTGAACCATAACCCTCTTCCGAGAAATTCTTTGCCTTAGATAAGTCTTCAATGAAAAAAGATCCTGGCCTTATCAAAGTCTTGGCCAATTCAAGATCCTGCACATGAATTGCAGCGTCAACACAGTTTGCATATATGCATGACGCTATTGCATGCGTTCCAATTTCCAAAAGATTCGAAAAGAAGCCAGGCAGTTATGAGTACCTCAATGGGAGAGAGTTGATAAAGTTTGGTGGACAAACTCTTGGGCCTAAAAATTAATGATATTTTACTCCCGGAGTAGGAAAACTCAACGTCTAACAATTCATCGGGTGTCTCTGTGGACTTTTCATGCATATATAAGAAGTCAAAAGACAGAAGAAAATATGCTGTTAATGTTATTAGCTAAGCAATTGTGACACAGAAATCAGAAGCATACCTGATGTTCTATGACATATGAAGGTTTGTGTTGGGTATCAGGCATATAAGCTGTTAAGAAAACTCCAACTGCTATCTTCTGTGGGAATTTGTCCATGACAAGAGCTAAACTCAAGCCTCCAAAGCTGTGTCCCACAAGAAGCACCTTCTCATTTAGAGGCAGTGATTCCAAGAACCCCAACAAAGGCTCAGAGTACTCAGAACAAGTATGAACATCTTCTAGTCTCTTTGGGTTTATGCCCGATGCTGCTAGGTCGAGTACTGTGACCTTGTGGCCAGCAGACTCTAGCCGTGGTTTGAGCTTGTACCAACACCAAGCGCCGTGGCAAACACCATGCACCAAAACAAAATGCATTCCTTCCATTTCTTCATTAGTCTTTGGGGAAATAAAACCAACTACTAAATTGGGGATTATATATATATATATATATATATAATGACAATTTTCGATAAATACTGAATAAATTGTTCGGATTATATACCGCAAATTTTTTCAGAATGTGGGTGATGTCATTGCTATTGATTTTAGCCAATCAAACGTTTCATTCATTCAAGGGATAGGAAGTGTAAGTCCAACTATAGATATGGCAATTTTTTTGGTTCGTGAAAATTCCCGTGGGAATGCTTCGAAGGGGATAGGATGGAGGTCAATTTCCTCAGATACTATTGAAACGGGAAACATACTTCTTACTATCTTTTTAATTTATCAATTAATTTAGTGCATATATGTATATATTTATATTGACATATTTTTATACTAATAAAATTGAATATATCTACATTTTTAAAGATGCATCCCAATAAGATTATATTATTTTTTATTTATAAAATTTTAGATGTAATTTTGATAAAATTTTACGCATATACAAATTTTTCACAACCTCGTGGAGAGTAGGAATGAAGAAATTTTGTCCCCTAAATAACAAACGAGAGGAATAAAGAACGACCTTGTCGGGGCCCCGTTGCCGTTCCGGTCCAACCAATTGGAAAAAGCCAATATAAAACTTGCTCCTTTGGAGTCTGTAACACGCAAGCATGTTGCTATGTGCTCATCTTACCACTCGTGATACTTTTTACCCAACAACATGTCATCTGATAATTTTTTCTTGGTTTTTGTGCAGAATTTGAAGCTAAGCTGGATCGCGAGGGAGATGCCACGGCAACGCAGGATCACGACGGGATGCCATCTGTCCACCAGGTGTTTGCGTTTTCTTGTCCCACTTTTATTTTGCATGAGGTGGATCAAGCTGATGAGCCTTCCTACCTTATTTGGATAGACTAGAGTGAGTCCAGCGATTGGTGCTAATCAATCAAATTTTTTAAAAAATGAGCCAATTAGTAGGAAGAAAAAGAAAAATATATGAACAATATTTATAAATAATATTTTAAATTTAAAAATTATATATATATATATATATATATAGACTAGCATGAGTACATTAGGTCTCATCACTAAACAAAATTTAACCAAAAAAAGTTGTGTTATGAATAATTTAATAACAATGTCAAAAAGTTTAATATATATATATATATATATATATAGACTGATTCCCATGCTTATAATACAGAAGATTGTATCCTCAAAATAAAATTTAAGTTAAAAGAGAAAAAAAAACATGTAATCCAATACATGAGCTATATTATTAATAATTTATTAATAGTATATATATATATATATATGAGAAAAATTATATTATTCATAATTACGAATAGTGGGATTTCTTTTGAATTATATATATATATATATATATATAATGAATATATATTTTGCATCACTATGGAAAAGGGGCCATCAAGTGAGCCCGGACGGGCCAAATTGGTAGCTTTTCATCACTAGTCTATCGAGGTTTTGTAAAACTTTTGTTTTGAGCTGGCCTGTTTTATACTTAAACAGGATTCAATATTAAATTATTAAAGGGATAAAATTAAAAGAAATAATTTATATATATATATATATAATTTTAAATTAAATGAAAAAGAAACTTTGAAGCGGATAGAATGTAGCGAGACAAACCAAAAAAATAGAGTAAAATTCTTGTTCAATATATTAGGTTGACATAATTTTGTGAAGTTAATTATAGAAAATTGATGTTTATTATTGTAATTTTATCTTTAAAATAAATTATTTAATAATTTTTAAAAATACATTATAGTCAAATGAAATTTTTTATCAAAAAATATAATCGAGTACTATTGACCATGACAAAAGATAGGTTTTTGACTCAGGTACAACAACAGTAATGTTTAATTCTCCGTACACATGATTTAACATCTTATTTCTCCGGATACATTAATATTTTTTTTTAAAAAAAAATGGATCATGCCTCATGCTGAGGCGTGACCCTTTAATTTTTTTAAAAAAATTTTCATGCAGAGGCGTGACCCCATTTTAAAAAAAAAAAAATTTTTTATGAGTCACGTCTGTATTTATTTTTAAAGATATTAAATAGTTTAAAGTTTAAATTTTTTAAAACTTAATAATTAAGATTGATGTTAAAAAATTTAAGAAATAAATAAATAAATAAGATAAATAATATTAAAATAATAAAAATTATAACTATTATATGAAATATATATAATATATTTCTCATGTAATTGTGAGGTATATTTTTTTAAAAATTGTTAGAAGTAGTAAGTCACATAACAAAAATATTAATAAGAGAAAAAATTATTTGGTAACAAAATCATAAAACTAAACAAAAATATTGATAAGAGATAAAAAATTATTTGCCATCAAAATTATAAAATGAAAGTTAATTGAGAAAGTAAATTTTTTTAAAATTATATAAATAAGTAAGAGTATTAAAAATTTAAATGAGAAATTAATCAGAATTAATTGCTGAACTTAATATTAAAATAAAGTAGTTATAATATGTTATCATTGTCTAAAAAATAAAATTACGATGCAAAGAAAAGATAGAACGTTCAAAACAAATAGCTCCTAGTGCCACATCTAGTCCGTAGTCTTAATCGTCGGCTACGTCATGGAGAAGGATGTTGTTCTTCTTCTGTCTCTTGTACCTCAGACTCTTGCTCAGCTTCTTCCTCATTATCGCCATCATTTTCATCTGCTTCGTTATTATTGTTTTCTTTTTCTTCTACCTGTTGGTAGGTTATGGGATTAAGATTCAATTGAGGTGACTAAATTGGAGGAATAGGCTGATCTGGTGTGATATATCCCGTCTGTTGTGATCTAATGTATACAGATGACCCAGAAGTAAATCTAAAAAGCAGACATTGTTTGCTCTGAAAATAGGGGTGTAAAAGGGACGGAACCACTTGGCATATAAAATGAAGAATTGACATCCCTGAAATCAGGAAAATACACTGGTGGCGTGGAAGAAGATGGACCTGTTGTATCATGGTGTACTTGCGATTGTGTTGTTGGAAAAGAAGATGGTTCAGCAACACTAGGAGGGTCTTGTATCTCTATTGAGGTATAAAAAGAAGGATTAGGCATCGCAGATGTAGTACCAACATCAGAAGCAGTATCACAATAAGGCCGACCGTCCACTATTGGTACTTTAGTATATATAAATCCATGAGCTCTCTTTGCCGTGCGAGTAGAAGGAAGTTGTGGTCTAGATAACTGAGGTGTAGGAGGAGCAGCGTGAGAAATCGTTATATCTCAATGCTCGTCAAGTGCATCGAGGATGTTAGTACAATCAGTAACAACTCTGGGACCTAACAATAAATGGTCGTCCATAACAAGTACTCGCAAGCGATCAGCTACATCGGCTTAAAAATAAAAATTAAGAGTTATATTGATTTGAAATTAAAAAAAAAACTTTATAAGATAACTGTGCTAGACTTTAAAAGTTACTACAAAACCCTGGGCACCATTGATAGAATGGATCCATCGCCGGGTAACCCTCCAGTACCATTTCATATATTCTGAAGATCAATCTAGGGGCTCTAATGATATCAGTGTAAGTGACAAAGTATTTTGCCAATTCCACCAAACTTGCACAAAATTCTCATGTTCTTTTTGTCAATCCAAATGAGTCTTGTCTTTGAGCGTCAGTGTATGAACCTCCTCTAAATTATAAGGAGTACAAGGTATGGGCTGCATCAGTCCAAACTGTCGAAGAACATGATCTGCATGATGCCACTCCACAATATGAAAGCAAATAAGTGGCACAGATGCTAGCCAAATATCCGAAGAGACTAGACAATAATCAGGTATCAATTGACGTATATCATTTGCATCGTATGGACGCCATATAATCTGCAAATAACGAAATAACAAGCTGTAAGAGTATACTAGCATTAAAGTAATCATGCAATAAACTCAAATATAGTATTTTAGACCTCGTCAGCTCTTATATGATCTAGCAATACTCTGTAATGTCATATTGCTAATCTTCTTGGACGAGGATGTTAACCCACACGCCTCCACCTGTGAGACGTAAAAGGAAATCATTGTTAATTTTGAATTATATAAGCAACATAAATCATACAGTAAGCATTCAACTCGAATTATCATTCATACCTATAAGCAAGTGGAGGGAGCACATCATATACATTAAGCTGAAAATCTGGAGGTGGGGGCTTCTCGGGCGCTAGCCTAGGGAATCGATCCCAAGCCCACAAGTGAAGTAATGTCAAACAACCACCGATATTAACCTCTTTGTAATCAGTGGCATTGCATAACTCTCTATAGAGGTATGCTAGCACTGCGGAGCCCCAACTGCACTGACCTGCTACCTGGAGGTCTTGAAGAAATGTCAAGTACATAAGAGGAACTCTATGTCCCAACCTGTCTAGCATAAGAACACCACCTATGAGATGTAAAATGTAGGTATAAGTGAAATGCAATATGTCATTGTCATTTGCATTCTTCGGAAGTGCCTCAAATTGGTTAGCGAGCTAAGTAATGCTAAGTCTCTGACCATCAAACTCCTCCTCTGGTGGCGCAACCCCAAGCAGAATCTCACAGATACCTCGCCAATCGAAATTCAATGAACCAGTGATTGAAAGACCCATCACGAGAAGACCTAATTGCACTGCTACATCCTGGAGTGTAATGGTACGCTCGCCCTGAGTAGTGTGAAAAGTGTGTGTCTTTGGCCGCCATCGCTCAGCGAGCGCTAAAACAAGGGAAGGGTCAAAGTCAAGTGCTGCAAGACGAGACATCCCATAGAAGCCAGCAGCTTTAAGATGTGGCACTATAGCTACTGGAGGAGACTCTAATCATGGACCATGCGCAACTTGACGTAATCAAAAAATACGATTTGCCTGTTAGAGGGAAAAAATGTGAACCATTATGCATGATCTGATAGTCATAAAGGAAAAAATTGATTTTCACAGATGCAGAATAATGTACCCTACTCAACCACACCGCTTGGGAGACATGTCTAGTCTGTAAATACAACAATGACTCATCCTCTGGACCTAGATAAACAACAAGCTTCGGTCCTGACATAATATTATCGTACAAAACTATACAACATAATATTTAGTTAGTGCAAAAAGCAATTAAGCACACAACAATGTAATTTTCTATTGCATAAAATAGGTATGATATAACAATAAACTAAATAGCATATAGAATCAAAACAACGTTAATTAAATAGTGCAAAGCAACATAGTTGATAACAACACAAAAACAAAAACATTGAAATACACTTTAGATAGTCTATAGTAGTATAGTAAATAATACATTAACACACTTTAACAGAACAATGGAACCATGGGTGTGGGGGGCAATGTGATGGACAAGTCGCGCGGTGATGACCCGTCTATCTACACAACACACAGTGCAACAAATCTCTTGGAGCTTCTCACCAATCCATTTCATTTCGTATTTGACTTGACTTTGGACGACCTTTTCCATGTTTTATTGCAGGATCTGGAATAAGTGTTAGGCCTCGTACTTGGGGCCAATATACTTCGCCACCAATTGGGTGAAATTCAATCTCATAGGCCTTCAAAATAGTCTCCAACCAAAATACTTCATCAATATACTGTACATGATCTACTCGAATGTGCGCACAGGCTGCTAAGACATGCTAGCAAGGATATTTCAAAGCCTGAAATTCACTACAATCACATGTTTGAGCTACTAAATTAATTTTACAAGATCGCCCAAATTGTTGATTAGTCAGATCGTATGGCTCTTCCGCCTCAAACGTTGACCCTCGTCTATCAAATCCACGGACTGTGCAGGCTGATACTCTTCGAGTTCTGGTTGCTAACTTTAATATAATATCCTCATATATAGTTTCTCCTACTTCAAGTTGTGCAGTTGCCTTCTCAGCTCGTTGGACCCAATACTTAATTAACCAATAGAATGTTGCTCGAATCAACCCAAGCACTGGTAAGAACCAAACTCCTTTAAAAACTGCATTTATACTTTATGATAAATTCGTTGTCATGTGCCCCCAACGCTTACCATCAACATCATACGCCCGACACCATTGACCCTTGGGTATTTCGTCAATCCAATTAGTAGCATGTGAGTCAAGTCGACGTATATGAGCTAGTCTTTCATCAACTTTATGCTGCTCATACGAATAACCTATAGATGGGTAGATAGTAAAATTAATAGTTCGTATAAAATTCTAATCATGAAATTAAAAAAATTTGTATAAGGTTAAGTGATAGCAGTTTTTACTAATTGTAGTATATAGCTTTTTCAGCCATTACATTGTAAATTTTTTGTTGCTATTGCTAGCCAAATGTCAAAGGCAAAACACATGATGAGCCTGCGGAGGCTGCCACCCAACGTTTCGATTGGCCACAGCTGCCAAGATACTAGCGTGATGATCAGAAATCAAACAAAGTCCATCTTTATCTTTGACCACGTGGGCTCGGAGGTTAAATAAGAACCATACCTATGCCTTATATGTTTCTCCTTCTACTATAGCAAATGCAAGTGGGACAATGTTCCTCTCGCTATCTTGTGTACTTGCGATTAAAATAATCCCTTTATATTTCCCGTAGAGAAAGGTCCCGTCTATTTAGATTATAGGCTTCAAGTAGCTGAACGTCTCAATGCATGGCCTAAACGTCCAAAATACCCGATGAAACATGACCAACTCACCATTAGCTACACTTGTCGGTACATGTTCTTTATGCATGAAGTCATAATATGAGCCGGGCATAAAATGTTGAATAGCAGCTAGCCACCTGGGTAATAAAGCATATGACTGCTCCCAATTTCCAAATGCATGTGAGATGGCTCGATGTTTTCCCTTCTAAACCTTCTTGTATGTGACATTGTACCCAAAATATAGAATGGATCCGCTCAATGACCTCTCTGATGGACACATCGAGATTTTCAGTCACCATCGATATAATATATACTGAAATGACATCAGAGTCTAATTTTGGGTGATCTTATGACAATGATGCTGAAACACATGTATGGGGCCCATTGTATTTTGTTATCTCCCAAAGATTTTTCTTTTTCGGTAACAAGCTCTGACCTTCCATTTGCAAGATCCCTTTTCATATTGAACACACTGGTATTCTTCGTACTTCTTTGAAGAATGATACACCTTAAAAGTATGATGTGCACGTACCGAGTATATCTTTAATGCTCGACGAAAAGATCGCTGATCATTATATAGCATGCCTACATATAACTTTTGGTCATCGTTCGTGTTTACTGCTACATCTTCCACTTTAGTATAATCAGGAATCCGCGCACCATCTGCATCTATCTGTTCAAGAAATGCAACTGTTGAGTCAGCATAAATATGGGGGTTGCTGGATCAATGATGGCATCTATGCAATCGGTATCTTTATCATTATCTGTATTACCACCATCATTACAATCATAAAGAGTAACATAGGGCCACTAATTGGTGCATGTGTCGAACTTGGTTGGGCAATACTATTGACATGCAAATAAGATGAACTTGGTTGAGCCATATAGTCCTCTAAACCAACAGGAGAATATTGATTATCTGTGAGGTTGGCATGGCTAAAGGATGGGAGTAGGTCTGCCACATATTCAACTGTAGCTTGAGTTGTCGTATTCACTTCTATTTCCTTTGATGCTGTTTTCGCATATAATTCAACTGAACTAAATTGTGATGGAAATTTTGCATTTACTATCCACATTGCTTGGACATTGGCATCCCTCCTTAACTTACACGCTCAGTACTTTGTGGGCCTTAATGACACTGGATACCTATATATTAATTCAGATACATATTGATCTGAATTTAACTGTAATTGGTCTGCAACCTCTTATTTTAACCTTTCTAATGAAATGTCATTGTCGACACTTATTACATCAATTGTATCTGTAATAAACGTTGCATCTTCTTCGGTTTCGCATATTTGTCCATTTGAATATAAGTATATAATTTCTTTCCCGTTGTTCATTTTGCCCAACTGCGCAATACTGTCACCAATACTCAAAACATTGTACAACATTTATAAACAATTGCAATCCTTTATCCAACTGATATATTTTTTCCGTTACCAATTAATATAATTCTAACAAATCCTATTCTTTTACAATATTTGTTCGCTATATTTTTTCATTTAACAGTTAAATATTTTTTATATCTTTAAAATCTTTTATTCTAATAATTTTCTTTACCAAATTTTATCTAATTTTATCATATTTTACTATAATGTCATCCAATATTAACAATTTATTTAAAGATATTATTTTCATTCTATTATATTTTTTATTTTGTTTACATTACAATTTTATCATATTTTACTTTTATAATTATACTAAAAACTTTTTTATTTTTGTCACTATATTTTTTTTACTTACATTATAAAAAGTTATTCATTATTCTATTTTCATAGTTTATACATTTTGTTATTTTTTATGTATTATTCTTTTATAATATTTTTTATTATTTAATTATTTTCTAATATATGGTTCACAAAATTTTTCTTATTATTTCATCTAACAACTTTAAATAATATTTTCATAAATTTCAACAGCTTTTGACCAATTTTTTATTATTTTTTATTATCATTACATTATTAGATCTTTTTATTTGTATACACTAATTTCTATAATTCTTTAGTATTTTTTTATCTAATATTTACATAGCATTTTTATAAAAGAATTTATTCAATATATTATTTCCTAACTACAATATTTATTTAGCATTTTTTTCTTTCATCATTTTATATTTTTTTACTAATATTTATTATCACATCATACAATAAACAATTTTTTAAAATTTTTTCTCCATACACCTTTTTACTTAACATTTTAATTTATTTTTTTAATGCACAAACATTAACCATTTCTTTTTCTTTTTGTATCTTTACAAAAGTCCTAATTTTACTTATAATGTAACTTCATTTTAACAAAAAAATTTACAGAAACACATGTATACTCAAATTACTAATAATACATTTATTTTTTAAATTTAAAATTCAGACACAATATTAAATAATTTCATTCAGAACTATATTTAAATCACTAACAAAAAATATATTTTAAATTCAATAAATAATTACAAATAATCATATTTTTTCATACGTAAAACATACCAGTAATTTTTTTTCTTCAAATCCTCTTTGTTGAAAAATGTAACTACTATGATGGAGTGTTGATCTCTTCCTTCTTCTTTTAATAAAAAATATAAAAGATATAAACGACAAATATGAAAGGATGGATGATGTAGATGAAGAAAATACAAATTTGGAAGACGCAGAAGAAAAAGAAGAAGAAAAAGAAGGAGAACAACAACAACAAGAAGAGGAAGAACAATAGAAGGCAAAAATGGAGAGATGTGGGGACGAAGGGAGAAAACAACTTTAAAAAAGAAGAGGAAGAATCAGAAAATTAAGGATAGGATATCGTATTTTATAAACCAGTTAAATTTGTCCATATGTCAACGTAATCTATATATATCCTATCGGAGGCTGCCACGTGTCTCCTTCTATCCATGTGTCAGGGTCAACTTTTGACCTTGACACATGGCACAAGGGTCACGCCTCATGTTAAGGCGTGACCCATAAAAAATTTATTATTATTATTTTTTAAAATGGGGTCATGCCTCTGCATGAGGTGTGACCCCAAAATTTTTTTAAAAAAATTAAAAGGTCACGCCTCAGCATGAGGCATGGCCCTTTATAAATTAAAAAAAAATAGGTGACACCTCAACATGATGCTTTTGTCTTTACTTATAGATAAATTTATTCTTGATAATTAAAATTGTAATTTCACTAATACCTATTGAAGATCACGTTCCATCACATAATGCTTTTGTCTTTATTTTCTTCAGCCCTTTTGGCATCACATGGAGGCAATTGCAAAACTACAAAACTTGGCGGGGCACTTGCTTCAAGTCATCGCTCTGGCCTCCCTCTTCTTATTTTGTACTTTGATGTACTTCTTCTTTCTAAACCCTTCATTGTTGCATACAAAAACATGATTTTTTATCTCTCTTTTGAAATCTTGTCTCATGGTACGTTTTCGAACCTTAAACTTCATGCATTTGGCATAATTGTAGTGAAATCAATACTACAAAAGAAAATGGCATCTAGCGTCAATCAAAAAAGGCATCTAACGTTAGTTATGATTGACATTAAATATTCTAACGATAGTTACAAAAATAACATTAGAGGCAGCGTGGAGCCACCTTCTAACGACAATTATATCAAGCATTGGAACAACTGATGTGAGAAGAGCTAACGTTGATTAAAACCGACATTAATCAATGCAATTCAAGATTTTGTATTTAGTCTACTAACGTCAGTTATAACTAACATCAGATTCTAACATCGATTATAACCAACACTAAGTATAACAACTAACAATGGTTGTGATGGTTGTTAGTTAACATTTTATTCTAACGTCTGTCATAATTGACACTAAATATGAACAACTAACGACGGTTATGATGTTGTTAGTTAATATTTTATTCTAACATCTGTTATAATCGACACTAAGTATGAGCAACTAACGACAATTTTGACAATTGTTAGTTAACATTTTATGAAGCAAAGCTAACGTCAGTTAAAAATGACGTTAAATTCTACTATTAACGTCGTCCATAACCGAAATTAGTATTGAACAGTTGCTTGATTTTAACACCAGTCATAATAGACATTAGAGGAAGAAATACAATGTCGGCTATAACTGACATTAAAATCAGTCAACTCTTAAATATACTAACATCGGTAATAACCAACGTTAGATTTCTTCCTCTAACATCGGTTATGACTGATGTTAGGTAACGAAAAACATTTTTTTCAATTGTATTTTAGTTTTTGTATTTTGTTATCCCATTATTTCCTTGTACCCTGCTATACTTTGACATATATTAAGAAATTGAACATTCACATGAAATTAAATTTTAAATTAATATGCTATATAAGAAAATTTTAAATTTAATAAACATCTATTTATATTATCTTCATAAAAGTTTCACCATACAAAAGTAATGTAAACATTAACTAAATAATCTTTAAACATGTAATAACAAATAAGATAAACAAAAGCCAAATTCTAAGCTTTTATAAATTTTTATCCAAAAGAGGCTTTAAACATGCCATAAAATAAAATAAGTTCAACAAAATCCAAAATGTCTCATGGATCATGACATGCACACGATGATTGTTGACCAAGTGCAGGTGATGCCTTTATACTACCAACATCAGATGGCCCCATAAAAAAGTACACAAGTTACATTTACTCAAAACCTTCTTAATATAGTAATTCAATAATTATGCAAGTTAACATTTATATTACCTGTGAAAGGGATGCCTTAGCTATGCAAGAAATGTCTAGTGGTAGATTCATTCCAAAATTTTCTACTATATATTTGAATATGCTATTCATTCAAGCTTGCTTATAAGCCAATTGAGCCTGTTCCATAACATACTCTTCCTCTATGGTTTTTAGTCATTCCTCCATCGTTGTCAACTTATTCTTTAAAGTTATCATTTCATCACTTAAGTTCCCACTGTTTGTGGAACTCATAGACATACTATTAAATTGACAAGTATGTAATCCAAATACCCTAGAAAGGCATGGACCCAACCTCAAGCCACGTACTTGTCCAGACTTGTCCAGAATGCTCTTTCCCTAGCACTTGTCCAAGTGGATCATTTGATGAAACAAGTGGTGCAGCCTCAATTTCTTAATTGAGGCCCTGTGAAATTTCTTCCTATATATCAAAATAATAAATTGTCATATAAAAGACAAAATCTAATATTTTTAGCAAAACCCAAAGTGGTTAATACACAAGTGAAGTCTTTATGATCTACATTCTACACTAAGTCACCAAAGAAAATTGAATCTTTCCATAAGTTTGCCATTAGAGATAAGAAAGAAGACAACAAAGTCATTAAGATGTTTAATGATAGAGGACCATGGGCATGGCATGATGAGCAACAAGCTAGGCATGGAAAGCATAAAGCAAGGTGTGAAGATCAAACAAGGCATGAAGAACATCCAAGGCAAGTTGGAGTTGATGGTGCATGGAAAGATGATGCTGGTTCTTCAAAAATGCAAAAGTGGAGGCCCAATGTCCCAAGAGATCCACTTCAAGGCATTAGAGGCCCAATGAAGAGAGCAAGAGCAAAGGCTATGAAAGAAGCCTTGCAATGCATGATCCAAGAGTTTGCATAAGAGAGAGCCTATTTACATGGCTAAATTGGCAAGCTACAAGGGTCCAAGAAGCATAGTCACATTATTGAAGGCCTAACTTGACACTTCCCAAAGTCCACATAGAGTCCAAATAAAAGAACTCACTTAAAAAGACCATATGCTGGTCATGTGCATCACTTAAAAAGAGAACAACGTGCAATATCTCATAGTAATCAAATTAGCTTTGTTTCCTTTTGTTTCATACAATCAAGCCATATGAATTGAGGCCAATAACTTGGTGTTTAAGCTTTGGTTTGTTTCCTATTTGTTATTAGGCAAGTTATTTAGAAAACTTTATTATTTAAGAATATTTCTTATCTCATTGATTAAGGAGGATTCTTTAGGGTGTTTGCCTATAAATAGGCTTATATTGTAATGCATTAAAAAAGGATAAATAAAAATTTTCTTTTGGAGAGCTATTATGCTTGCTATCCTTGTGTTTGTGAGAGAATACAAATTAGACTTATCAAAGAAGTGATCAACCTTTGTGATGTCTTATGGCTAGAGTTTGAAGGGATAGGTTCCCTTAGAATTCTACCTTGATCATCTTATTTTGTAGCCAGTCCTCGAGCATGACCTATGTTGGTTAGGGTTCTCAGAGTAGGTCATCTAGTAGATTTCACATCATTTAGTGTCTCTCTATAAAAACTTTAGGCATTCCTTTATACTAGCTTGAGTTTTGAAGCCTTAATAATATCTACTTACATCAACACATGTTTAATATCTATGTTTTAATGCTAGTAATATTTTTAGCAAATATCTATCATATATATTACCAAATCATGCATAATTTTATCACATTTTAAGATCTTTCAATATAGTGCATAGATTTTAAGTAAGAAAAAAATGAAAAGGAACATTTATAATCACTTTTCCCAAACAAACTCTTATGTAGCCTATTTCTAAACTCCTTCCACTTAGCTCTTAGTGATTTCTATGCCCATTCTAATCCATTGTTAGATTGGAATGCAATCTTATTCTATACTTGAAATTATTTAGTAAGTTATCTGAGCTTGTGAAAACATATAATTAAGAATGAAGATTGCAAAAAAAAAAATCACTCTTTATACCTGTATTTGTTTTATTCCTAACTTCATATATCTTTCTGGAACTTCCCTTTAATCAAAGAAGTTGAGAGGAATAAGGTTAGTGTCTGTGGCTAGTTCTCCCAACCAAACTCCAAGTATGCCAGCCTTGTCACCATATGGTTGTCCAAACTCATCAATTGGACAAGCTATCATTTTTCCTTGTTCTAGACTCCAAATATCTTTTGCCTTCAGTCTCTCTTTTCTTACTACTCCATTTTCATTTGCCATGCAAAAGATAAAAAGTAAATATTGCATTTAAATTACTAATTATGTCATAATATGATTGACTAAATTAATTACCAATAATATTAACAATCTAATCTTTATTTTTGAAATGGTCTCTTGGTGCACATCACTGGAAGGAAGTTTCACCATTATCAGCTACTCCAAATGGCTGAGAAGATGTAGTATTACCTATTACTACTTGGAGTTATGGATGAGAGACATATATTAAAGTAATTGGATTAGTTGTTGCACATGTTTGAGAAGCAGGTGTAGAAGTAACTGCTGTGGTAGTTATCAGTGTTTATAGGTTCCCAATAGAAGTAGGAGCAGGAATTGATTGATGTAATCTTTAAGCAATATCAGTAACCTTTGCTTGAGATAAGCATGGATGTTTAAGTGGCATCCTACAAATGCAAACCAAGAATATAATCATGCCATTTTATAAACATGCAATAACAAATGGCTTCACTAGTATATAATAATAAAACATAAACACAAATAAAAAATTGTTGTTAAACAAACCATGCCATCCTCTTTATCGCTATTATCAAACTCAAGGTTGTTAATTAGTTTATCAGAAAAACATTCTTCATCACCTCTTACTAATTGTAAATTATCAATATCATTGGGAGAAGTATAAACAACTTGTTGCTCTAAATGTATCTGTTCATATTAGTAACTACTATCTTCTTCATCATTTTCTACATCATCTCCCATTTCAAATAGGTTTTGAGGCTTTACATGCATTGCGACACTCCATGGGTGATTTATTTTGTCATCTACATAAAATATCATCTGAGCTTGTGAAGCTAAAATGTAAGGCTTATCTTCTGCAACATCTCTAATATGGATTAATCAGGAGAAATTAACTAAATTGAACTGAAAGTCATCCTTTTTAATCCTTTTAGTGCAAACCCATAAACATTTGAAAAGAACAACCTTAAAATGGCCATAGTAATTCAACTCAATTATATTTACTAATTTTCCATAGTACAAGAGATTTGCAAGTGCAACTCTCCTATCTTTTGCACTTGCATAACATCTAGTTTTTGATGTTACCTACACACCACTATTTTGAGTTTTCGATCATTTTTCTCTTTTCAATGTGTGAAACATAAAACCATTTATATTGAATGTACTAAATATTCTAGCCAATGTCAAAGGACCTCATGCAAGAAATTTAATATCGTCTAGAAACCTTGGATTATCATCCTTATCAACCTGAAATAGTTAACATGTTAGTTTAACCATATAGCTTCAATATATCAACATATATATAAACTTTAACAAAATAAGTCTCATATATTCTTTGAACCAATTGGCAAATTTTTTTGTGACATGTTTGTCAATTGCCACAGAAGATCTAGTATGATAACAAAACCTGGCTTTCACATTATCTCTATATTGTTTGTAAGAAAAAAATTACTTGCATGAAAGACTAACAACATCATGTTTGAAACCAAAAAAGAATTGTCAAGTACTTATTGAACAAGTTTTTCAATTGCTTTACAATTGAACAAGACATAATGATGTACTTGAATCTTTTCAATAGGAGTAAGCTGAATTTCTGATATGCCTCCTATAAGATGACTAACTTATGGAAACATATATGCTTCAAAGCAACCAAAAACCATATAGTCATCATTATGACTTGGCCTATTAAACCCTATTTCGATATCCTATAAATATCTTAAATAGAATGTTAATATTTCTTCATAATGGTAACTTTCAGCAATAGAACCTTTTGCTTATGCCTTATTTCTTACATATGACTTACAGTGTCTAAGGTACCTATATGGGTTGAATAAGCCAACATACATATAATCAGGCAATTGAAAATAGTATTTGATAGACAAAAAAAAAATAAAAGATTACTTTTCTATCGGATACATCTATTGATAATGAATTGGACCACCAAGTTTTGCTTCATCTACCAAATGAACTACCAGGTGCACCATCATTATGAAGAAAGATGGTGAAACAACATCTCCATTTGACAAAGAGTAATCACTATTTGATTTTGAAGTTTGTCAAGATCTTTGACATTCAAGACATGAGAATATAATTTTTTAAAGAATAAACAAAGCTCTAGCACAACTGTGGTAACTTTAGGATCCATTTGCACATTTCATAATGCTACTAGAAGTAATTGCTCTCCAAGTACATGAGAGTCATGATTTTTTAGGCCTGAGATTTTATGATGTTTTATGTCAATACATCTAGAAATGTTTAATGTATAACCATTTGGCATTGTCACATACTTAAGTGTTTGAAAGAATATCTTTTTGAGAATTTGTTACAATGAAACATGCATATATGAATTTACCATTTGCATTTGGCCATAACTTAGGCCTTACTCCTAAATGTTCTAAATCCTTTCGAGCACTCAAATTGTCTTTTAACTTTCCAACCTCATTTAACAATGTGTGCAAGACATTATCACAAACATTTTTTTCAATATGCATTACATCTATTTTGTGTCACAACTTATTGTGAATCCAATATGGTAATTGGAAGAACATACTTTTCTTTCTCCACTATTAGCTATCAAGCTCACTATCTCTCTCACTAGGTCTTTTCCTTCTTAAATCAGAGATTGGGTTCTTACCAAATGTGACATTAACACATTGTAATTGAGTGAGTATCGTATCCCCAATTAACAGAATTGGTGGCTCACGTCTCTCCATAGTCCCATTTAAACAATTTTGATTGAATTTATATCTATGCTAAGGTGGTAAAAATCTATGATGACCTATGAAACACCACTTCTTACTATTGGTAAACCTACGAGGCTTTTGATCAAAATTGCATGATAGACATGCTAACCTAGTATAGGCATTCCATCTAAACAAATTTCCTAAGCTTGGGAAATCACTTATGATCCATAATAATGCAGCTCTCATGTTGAACATTTGGTTTGTCAAAGCATCAAATGTATTTATGCCATCAATCGACAAGTCATTTAGTTCTTTAATCAATGGTTGTAAGTAGACATCAATATCATTTCCAACATTCTTTTCCCAAGTATGATCATAGACATTATGAAAGATGTTTGCTTCATACACGTTCATGGTGGAAAGCTGTATGGGATCAAAACCATTGGCCAAATGCTATGATTAGTGTAATATCCTATGATTTGGAAATCTAAAATCATTCATAAAGAGTGGAATGTGTAACAACTAGAAAAAAAAAAGCTGAAAAATTTTCGAAGAGGTGAAAATTTTCTAAATCTTCTAGCTATAGCGAGAAATGGCCTAACTATAGCGAATGTACCTGTTCACTATAGCGAGAAATGGTCTAGCTATAGCGAGAGTGCCTTCTAGCTATGGCGAGTGTGGGCATTCCATACAAAAACTAGGGAGTTGCTCACCGTAGTGCGCGCCATAGCAAAAACAGGCATCTGTGACTGATACGTGCTTCCCGTAGCGAGGGTTATTCTTCGCTATAGAGAGGGTTAGTCTGGAAAAACATGAAAAAAGAGAATTTGACTTCTTAAAGTGCCCCAATTCATTCATTCTCCTCTTAACCGACTTAGGCTTCATCAAGGCAGAGAACAGGGCTGAGAAGAGAGAGAGAGACCTAGAGAAGGAAGGAGAACAAGAAAAAGGTAAGCATAACTTGAGATCTCCATAGCTTTTCTTCTTAGAGTTTTGTTCTTCTCTCTTTGCCCTCTCTTGCTATAGTTTTGGATGTTGAATTAGCTATGTTTTGGGCTTGGTTTAGAAGAGGAAAAGTGGAAAACCACTCTTAAAGAAGATTACTTCTTTGTTTTCCCTAGGTATGTTAGTTCTACTAACTTGAGAACATGAGAGAGAGGAAGAGTTAGTGAACTTCTAGAGAGAGAAAGAACCCCTAGTTTTTTATATGCTTGGTAAGGTTTGCTATAAAGAAACCCCTAACTTTGTGAATAAGTGTTGAGTTATGAGAGAGTAATTCCATGTTCTTTGTGTGTCTAGGCTCAAGAGAAACACTCCCATCTAGTTGTGATTGTGAAATCAAGAAGGGAGAAGACAAATTGAAAGGGAAGGCTTGTGTTAGCCTATAAGGTAGCTCTATCTACCTTCTTTCATGCATGGATGTGTGTTTAGCTTATTTTAGAATGTATGTATGTGTATTTTCACGCTAAGAAAAGTATGCTAGCATGCCTTTACATGTCATGATCCATGATGCTATGTTATGTGTTAAATGAGTCCATGATGTTTGTATAAGTTTACTTGAGTGTGGAAAGGCCAAGAACTCTTCCCTTGGGTGAGGATGAGCTAAGAACCCTCGAGCTTGGTTGAGACAAAGCAAAGGGTCTCCCAAAAGCAATGTGGACTCCCAAGAGTATGGTTGAGTCCAAAGTGCTCAAGAGTGGGTGAGGCAAGTCCAATACCCATGAGGAGAAGTGTGAGGCCAATCCAAACACTTGGTGAACCCTTGAATGTCTTGTATGCTTGATTCACATGCCAAGGTTGCTTTTAAAATTCTATGACTTTCACTTTTCCACACATGCATTTGAAAAGCTTACTTTGCACATATTATGTATGATTGAATGAGAGATGAGCTATTGAGATTCTTTGAATCTCACTCCCTCCTCTCCACTATCCTAACATGCTAGGTGGACTAAGTGAACAAAGACATGGGAGCCACTAAACTTGAAGCTAGGAAAATCGATAAGGGATTTGTGAAATAGCCATCTTGTCACCATTTTATTGTTAAGAGATGTAATCTAATGATGTACATGGATGTGCACTTATGAATACTTGTAAATGGATGTACTTATTGAATATGTATGAGAACTAGAACTATGGTACATGATGTAACAAGTTTTGGTATGAATAGCAAGATCTTAGCATTATGTACATCGTGTATGTTTTAGTGTGGGAGAGTGAGTTTTACAAATCTGGATTGTTAGACATTTAAGCCATGTTTAATAGCCTATGTTGATGTTTTCCCACGTGCTCATAGAACCTTAGGAGTAGGAGAAGCAAATTTGAACCCTTGGAGCCCTCTTTTAATAAAGGAAATTGACACTTTGCCCCCTTATATCAAAGTCTGACCAAATGACCTCTTCTTGTCTTGAAATTTGGCATGTGACTAGATATTGCCTAGTTCTTTTTGGGAAGCTAAAGATTAGGTCATTTAGAGGTATGTGAAATTTTCTATGATTTTTCAAAATGGGTATCAGAATTTCGGATTTGCACCAGCACTGTTCATTTGGTTAGTTGTGAAATTGTGTCATCCGAGAGGCAAAAGTGGTCCAATGGCTACGAAATATTATAAGAAGAAACTAGACATTCACAGTGACTTGCAGCAACTAGAAGCACCTCATTTGGAGGTCTAAAGAGGAAGATATAAATTTTTGAAGTTTCTGCCCAGTATTAGTCATCTTGCTTGACTAGAAGTACTATTCCATCGATTTTTGAGAGTTTGGCCTGATGAACTTATATAGAGATATTTTTTCTCTCTAGTTAACATCCACATCTTTCCATATTGATATCATTTGCATGTATGGGATTTTTATGGAATTAGTTGGACATTTTTGAAGTTCATATCAGTAAACTGTGACAGCATCAGAACCCAGTCTGTCCTCCAGAACAATTCACGTATCAAACGTCCTGTGTGTGGGATGTTATGACTTGTACATATTTTTAACATGAATTATACATCTCAATATTTTTAGAATGATCAAGATTACATGTTTTCAATTTTTCTAGATTTAGTTATGATTTTCCAAACTTTGCCCAGAAATGGGGCTAAGTCTGGCCGAGAATGCATATTCATGTCCCATGTCTCCTTTTGGTTTTCATGGGTTGAAAGCATGTTTTTGGGATTGAAATGAGTTGTAATGATGCAATTAAATATAAGGATGCATAGCATGAGCTCACGCGGTCCATGTGACACCGAAATAAATTTTTAACTATGACGCAATGCAAGAAAGTGTATGAATCTAATAGAAGTTCTCACTTTATTCTTACTATATCTCACATGAGCATGTGAGGGATGATGGGTATGAGCTAGCAATGATGGTGTTACAAAATGAATTACTTAGAGGGGGTCACGGGCCTAACAAAGGCCAATTGGAACTACGATAAACTGAAATCGAAATCATGTGATTAATGAATGAGGACCCCGAAGTAAGTAGATTGAGACTAGTTAAGATTTTAATGTTAATTAGAACATCTAAAAATGTGGGTTAAAGTCTTAGGATAGTCCAAAATCGAAGCCAAAATGGCCAAACAGAAAGATACGAGGGCTAATGGCAAAATCATAATTTTGGAAAAATTTTAGAAAATCCAAAGGAAGGATCTTTAAATGGGAAAATTGAGTTTCCTAAGGTTCTTAGAAGCCCTAAAAATTATGGGAACCATCATAATGGTTAAAACTCCCTTGGTGTGTATTTTCAGCAAAGAGTTAACCAAAAGTTTGATCGAAGGGTTCGGTAAGGTTTTAAATCCGATTTGGATGGAACCAAAAGTATTTTATGAATTAAAGGACCTAAATTTTCATATGGAAAAGACAGTTCTTAAAAAAGAGTTGAAACTAGTCCAAACAGAGAAAATGATGTGGAAGGGCATAATGAGCATTTTGAAAAATGTTATAAAGTCACTTTTTCCTCTCCATATCAGACCAGCATGCCTTCTTTACCCCATACCCAACCTTCTCCAGCTTTGGGACAGAAATTTAAGCCTGAGAAAGGAGGAGGAAGAAGCAAGGGAAAGGGAGCCTCATATAGGTCATTTTCATGCAATTTTTCCTATCTTGCTTTTTTTAATGTTTTCCCCCTCTTTCTTCTCTCTTTTTTTATGGTTTTCATATTTTGAAAGGATCAAGTTTTAGTCTGAACCCACAAAGGGAAGAGTTTTTAACAAGGAACCAAATCATCAACATAACCGCCATAAAAAGTCTTTCCATTTAATATATATCTCATGGCATGGGAGAAACATTTCCCTAGTTCCTTATTACTCCATAAGCTCGGCCAGACCTGGAGCAACTTAGAAAGAGCTAATTTTTTATGAAATCATAATGGACGCAAGGGTTTTAAAGTGTAGTGATTAATATGGAAGCAATAGAACTCAAAAAGAGGCTATAGATAACAAGTTATAGAGATTAGGGATTTGCTTGCACCTAAGAAATTATGAAGCTTTCTAATGATGATTTAGATTGTCTAAAAGCATGTTTGAGTTCTTAAGACATCTAGGAAGCTCTATGGATGACAAATTCTGTAGAAAAACTAAGAAATCTCTATGGGCTTCTTAAGTATGTAAACATCTCGACGAGAGAGAACCAGTACTTAGGGAGAGTTTTCTTTTATTCCAATGATAAAAATGGCCTAGAAATGAATAATAAATACAAAAGGAACTATTAGTTTGAAAGATGAGAGTTTAGGTTCCTTTTGTAGACATAAAAAAACAACTTGGTAATTGGCTCATGGAATTGAGTTAGTGGTGACTCCAAAGAGTTTAAATAGAGTCATGTGACTTAAATTGAGTGAAAGATTGGAGCCAAGATCTTAAATTATATGAGTTGTTTCATTATGCCCTTGTATGGAACCATAATGGTGGCATAAGCTAGATGTAGCTTATAAAGAGATTTTATGAAATTAGAGATGGTTCCATTGACTTGTTTGTGTCTTATTTGATGTGTCTAGACCAAGCAAATTAAGTCTCTCCCAAATATGCTTGTGAGGCTGAAAGAGAAAAAGGGGAATCTAAGGGATAAAAGTTGTGCTTCTTGAGAAAGGTAGTTATCCATCCTTTCTTGTATACATTTTTTGGTCATGTGATTGTCGTTGAATACTTGTATGTATGTTTGAGCCATGAGACATGTCTATAGCTATTGAATTGATGTTTGGGTACCGATATGCTTCTTGAATTGAGTTTGGTTGTGAAATTACTCTTTATGGGTGAGGTTATGCCAAAAGTCCCTTGGAATGAGTAAGGTAAAGCCAAAAGTCCTTGGAATGAGTGAGGTGGAGCTAAAAATCTCTTAGAATGAGTGAGGCTAAGTCAAAAGTCCCTAGAAAATGAGTGAGGCTAATCCAAAGGCTAAGTCAAAAGTCCCTAAAAAATGAGTAAGGCTAATCCAAAAGTCCAAAATAATAGGGTGAGGCTAGACCACAAGTCCCTAGAACTTGGATTTGATCTTGACATGTTTATGTAATCTTGAAAATATGATTTGAATGGTTCTTGAAAGTGTTTGGTGCATACCTGTGTTCTTTGACATATTTATATGCCATGTATGCTTGCTTAAAAGGGTAATAGAGCTATTGGGATTCTTTGAATCGCACTCTCCTCCACTTTCTGTAATGCCTGATACGTTGTAAAAACACCGGAACGGGCCAGTTTGAAAAGCAAGCTCCCTGAGATGAGTAATTCAAGGCCAAATAAAATTTAGATAAAATTTTAAATAATAAAAAATGAAGATTTGAGCCTTGAGTTGCCCAGAAACTGGAGTCGGAGTGATTCAAAAAATTTGTCGAAAAGGCTAGTGGCATTTTCGTAAATAAGTGTAATTTTAGAAAATCACCTAGGAGGGCTTTTTAAATAGAAATTTTGAGTTGTCTAGGGTTTTCAGAGGCCCTAAAAACCATGAGAAGTCCCAGGACCGGTAAAGCTTCTCCAGTGTACTCTTTCTGACGTCAGTTGACCTAAACTTTGATCGATTCATTCAGGAAGGTTTTAGTTCCGATTTGAGTGATTCCAAAGGCATTTTTGCTAAATTGGGAATCTAAATTTTATAATGGAAAAGACGATTTTCAAAAAGGAGCTAAAACGAAGGAGAAACGAAAATGCTATTACGAAAGGGCAAAAATGGAATTAAAGTGTTAAAGGAAGCTTCCAAATTCTTCTTTATAAGTCACGTTCTTCCTCTCCTTTAGTAAACCGACTTGCTTCTGCCCATTTTCAGAGAAAAACTCCAGCTTCTTAGGCGCACAAGAGAAGGAGGATTTTGGAGGAAGAAATTCAAGAAAAAGGTAAGAAACTTTAAGAAATTCCATATCCTTCCTTCTTGAAACTTGCCCCTCTCCTCTTAAGCTTTCTTTCTATTGTTTTAATGGAGAGTTTGGTGCTATTTTGGGGGCAGAACAGAGAGGGAAATTTCAAAATTTGAGGGAGCAAGCTGACCAAGTGAAAGAACAAGCCAAAGGAACTAGGAAAGTAAGGTAAAATCTCTATTCTTTGGTAGCTTCTTCCTCCCCCTTCCCTTGAAGGTATTTCATCTAGCAAAGAGCCCATCTCTTAGGGGTTGTGTTCTGTGCAAATCATGGAGGGATTAGAGGTTTTAGAGGGCAAGGATTAAGAATGAACTAATAGAATCAAGAAAGGGGCATTAAGAAATAAGTTGAAAAGTATAAAGCACTTAAGGGGATTGTAAAAAATGATTTAATCCATAAGTTTCCTTGGCTATTTAAGTGTTTTCTTGACCTTCTAAAACTCTTAACAACCTCCCTAAATGGTTTCCCCATTGATAACTCCCTAATTTATGATATAAAAGGATTATATTTGAGATAAAAATTAGGGAGTCAAATGCTTTCTTCTTGATTAATAGAGTTAAAATGGATTCAATCAAATAAAATAAAGAAAGTGTTTTATTGTGTTTTCTTTAGCAGTTGAGCCTCACTTTTTGATTGATTTCAATTTCAGGAAAGATAAAAAGAAGAAAGAAAGGATTGAGAAAAGAGAAGGAAGCTGAGAAGTGAGAAAGTACAAGTGGATCAAGCAGTCTCGCTACAGCGAGGATGGAATTCGCTATGGCGAAAACACACTTTCGCTATAGCGAGTGAGGTACTTCGCCACAGCGAAGTCGCGAAGCATACAAATTCCAGGGAGAAGCTCGCCATAGCCTAGCAGTGGCGAGGAATGAAGGAATCTGAGAACTCTAAGAGATCTCGCTATAGCGAGAAGTACTCCTCGCCATAGCGAGATCGGACCCTGAAACGCACAGTTTTATTTATCAAGCTATAGAAGACGGGGAGAATTAGGGTTTTGATTGATTCAGCAATTGGAGAGAGTTCTGGCCGACTAGGAGTGAAGAAAAACACATCCAAGGTGTTGGAGAGCTTCAATTTGATCGGGGAATTCGTCAATTCGAGTGATTTCTCTTCCGATTAGGTGTTTCTACTCCATCTCCCCTCTTAGTTGATGATATTAAACATGTTTGCTGAACTTGTCTGTGGATTCCAAGCCATGAGCGGCTAGATTTTGTAATCCTTAGGAATTTTATGAACCTTTTATCTGTAGAGATTATTTTCCCTTATTGATTCTGCAGTTTATTGAGAATAGTATTGTTTAATCTGAATTATATTTCATTCTATTGGGTGGCCTCCTTTAGTTTGATTGTGGATTGAGTAATTAACCTTTGATGGAAGGAAATTGCTTATAGATCATTGGTTAAACAACTTAGGATTAGATATAATCTGATTTGCACTTGAGATAGAAATATTCTCAAGGGCCCTAGGTAGTCGAAAGAAGGTCTGCACGTAATAAAGTATTAACCTCTCCTTGAGACATCAAGCGTGAGTGGATATAAGGGTTCAATTGGATCGAAAGACAATTGCACCTACTGTAACCTTGACTATAAGATTTGATTTAAGCTGTTTAATTAAAAAGGAAATAATTGACATTTGATAAAAAGGGGATTAAAATTCCTAAGGTGTTTTGCTTGCATAATTCTAATACAACTATCGTTTATTATTTGTCGTTGCATCATTCTCATAAATCCATTTATAATTTGATTGTTTAACTAAAATGAACATGAGAACTCTAATGCCTAATCGCAATTTGTATTGATTCTCTGAGGGAACGACCTTGATTCATCACGTACTACGATTGCGACCCGTACACTTGCGGTGTCATAATTTAGTGAGCATCAAGTTTTTGGCGCCGTTGCCGGGGAATTAAGGCAATTAGTGATTAGAATTAGAGGACTTTGAGTAGTTTTAGCTTAAACATTTTTTTTATTTACTTTTTCTTTGTTATTTACGCTTCAGTTGTTAGCTATTCAATTATTACTTTCTTAGTGATTACCTCTTGATTTTCTTGGCTTAGTGAGATTCTTGATCTGCACTCCTTTGTTTTCGCAGGTACATAGTATATGCCACCTAAATCCAAATCTAACAGAACACCTAGAAAGACAAGGAGTTTAACGGACATTTTGGCTGAAGGGTCTACACTAACTCAAGCGGAGAGTGAGATAACTATTCCTACCACGGATATGGCGAACGAAGATAATCAGAATCGTACTATCAAAGACTTTGTGGGAAGAACTATGAGAACCACTCAGCCGAGCATTGTAGTCCCTGATTTTCAAGCTGCTAATTTTGAGTTAAAACCTGTGATGATCTCCATGCTGCAGCTTAATGGACAGTTTACTGGTGAAAGGTCTGATGAAGATCCCAACCGCCACATTCTATCATTCTTGGGAGTATGTGATTCTTTCAAATAGAATGGGGTGCCAAGGGATGTGCTAAGACTGAGACTATTCCCACTCTCTCTGCAAGGAAAGGCTAAGGAATGGTTGTTAAATTTACCAGAGGGTTCGATAGACACTTGGGACAAGCTAGAGGCAAGGTTCAGAGCTCGCTTCATTCTAAATAACAGAATAGCAGATGCCCGTCGTGAGCTTATCAACTTCAAACAAGTTTCAGATGAGCATTTATATGCTGCTTGGCAGAGATACAAAAATTTACTCCGCCAATGCCCGAATCATGGAATGGATAACTATGCCATTGTTCAGAATTTCTGCACACGCCTGACTCCACAAACAGACACGATGTTGGACGCTATTTTAAATGGGCGTTAGGATGACATGCCAGTTGATGATGTTATTCTGGCTTTGGACACACTATCTGAGAGTTATGTGCAAAGAGGAGGTGATAGAAGAGTTACTGCTAACATTGCCAGCACTTAAGAAGAGTCATCTGTACCACTAGCAACTATCCTCTCTGCCCTGAACAAGAGGTTTGATATGTTAGAATCTCAAGTGCAACGAAGTCAACAATTGAATGTTTGCTCTACCCAAGTGACTCCTACTGCATGTGAGAATTGTGGAGATCTGCACTCAACTGAACATTGTCCCTTTGCATTACCAGAATCAGTAAACTATGTGGGGAATTTTCCAAAGAATCAGAATCCATACTCGAACACATACAATCCTGCATGGCGAAACCATCCGAATTTCTCTTGGAAGAATGGTCCATCTCTTAATCAACCATCATCTTCGGGAGTTAGGCCAAATCAACCTCCTGGATTCTCTCAAGTAACAAGGCAGAATGCACCTGTTCAAGAGCCCAAAACAAATCTAGAAGATGTGCTGGTAAAGTTCATGACCACTCAGATAAAAAATAATGAAGAGCAAGCCGACATCAATGCAAGAGTGGATTCTTCCCTTAAGAACATTGAGGTACAGATGGGGCAATTAGCGTCCGCGGTGAATGCACTGCACCAAAGAGGTTTGCCAAGCAATACAATTCCCAATCCAAGAAGAGAGGGTAAAGAAGAATGCAAGGCTATCACCCTGAGAGGTGGCAAAGAACTTCCTGAAATACAAGTTCAAGTGGAGGAACCAACAGAGATGAATTCTAAGGGTCCATCAGGAAATATTCAGATAGAAAGTGAAGTGTTTCAACAGAAGAAAGAGAAAAAGGCTACCAGTTTGAGCAACAAAGAAGAGGACAAGGAAGGAGAGTCTAAAGTGGAAAAATCCAAAGAAAAGACAGTTCTACATCCGAAAGTGGTACCACTGCCTCCATTCCCATAGAGATTGCAGAAGAAAGTCCTTGATGATCAGTATAAGAAGTTCTTGAGCATGTTTAAACAACTTCACATCAATATCCCTTTCTCTGAAGCCTTGGAGCAAATGCCTAAATATGCTAAGTTCCTTAAGGACATGCTTAGCAAGAAGAAGCGGTTTACTGAATTTGCAACAGTGGCTTTGACAAAGGAGACTACAAATATCCTGAAATCCAATCTACCTACCAAGTGCAAGGACCCCGGCTCATTTTCAATCCCCTGCATGATTGGGGATAAATTTGAAGGTCGAGCACTCTGTGATTTGGGATCTGCTGTAAACCTTATGCCCTTATCCGTTTTTCGAAAGTTACAGATGGGAGAAGCTAATCCAACAACAGTCACCTTGCAGCTAGCCGATAGAAGTCTCTCCTATCCACATGGAATCATCGAGGATGTGCTAGTGAAGGTTGGGCAGTTCATCTATCCCGCTGATTTTATTGTTCTTGACATTGAAGAGGATAGAGACATCCCATTGATAGTGGGGAGGCCATTTCTAGCTACCGGCAGAGCACTTGTAGATGTGGAAAAAGGGGAGATAATAATGCGATTGGGAGATGAGTAAGTCACTTTCAGTGTGGAGAAAGCCATGAAGCATCTGGGCAGTGTCGAAGAATGCTCACGAGTGTCCATTATTGACGAGATTATTTAAGAAGAAGTAAACTCTTATGCTTTCACTGATCCTCTTGAAGCAGTACTTGTTGGTAAGTCTAATATAGAGGAATTAAAGAAAGTAGAAGTTGAGCACAAGCTTAATGCATTTAGGCCTATGGCTAGGCATAATGGGCATTTTGAATCACTAGAGTTGACTTCACGAAAAACTCATGCTCTACCACCCTCCATCGAGCAGCCTCCATTGTTAGAACTGAAACCTCTTCCACCACATCTGAAATATGCCTATTTGGGGGATGGCGAAACTTTACTAGTTATAATCTCATCTGCATTAACATTCTCCCAAGAGAAGCAGTTGTTAAAGGTGTTAAAAGGGCATAAAAGAGCAATTGGTTGGACCATAGCAGATATAAAGGGAATCAGTCCGGCCATCTGTATGCACAAGATTCTCTTAGAAGATGACCACAAGAAATCAGTGGAAAGTCAAAGAAGATTGAATCCGATAATGAAAGAAGTGGTCAAGAAAGAGATCATTAAGTGGCTTGACGCTAGAATTATCTACCCCATTTCAGATAGTGACTGGGTGAGTCGGTGCAGTGTGTCCCTAAGAAAGGAGGTATGACAGTGGTGCATAATGAGAAGAATGAAATGATTGCCACAAGAACAGTCACAGGCTGGAGAGTTTGTATGGATTACAAGTTAAATACAGCCACAAGAAAGGATCATTTCCCGCTTCCATTCATCGATCAGATGTTAGATAGATTAGCAGGAAAAGAATTCTTCTGTTTCTTGGATGGCTATTCTGGATACAATCAGATTGCTATTGCCCCAGAGGATCAAGAAAAGACCACTTTCACATGTCCATATGGGACTTTTGCATTCAGACGCATGCCGTTTAGACTATGTAACGCCTCTGCCACCTTTCAAAGATGTATGATGTCAATTTTTTCTGACATGATTGAGCATATTATGGAAGTCTTCATGGATAATTTCTCAGTATTTGGCATCACATTTGAAGAGTGTCTGGCTAATTTGACACGAGTCCTGCAAAGGTGTGAAGACACTAATTTAGTCTTAAATTGGGAAAAATGCCACTACATGGTTTGTGAAGGAATAGTACTTGGGCATAAAGTGTCTAAAAGAGGGTTGGAAGTGGATCGGGCCAAAGTTTCAGTAATTGAGCAACTACCACCGCCAACTAATGTGAAGGCTATTAGAAGTTTCTTGGGGCATGCTGGGTTCTATCGGCGATTCATCAAGGATTTTTTGCAAATAGCAAAGCCTCTTTCTCAATTGCTTGAAAAGGATACTCCTTTCAAGTTGGATGCAAGTTGTTTGAAAGCTTTTGAAGAACTCAAACAGAAACTCATCACCGCACCAATTATAGTGGCCCCTGATTGGTCACTACCCTTTGAGGTTATGTGTGACGCGAGCGATTCTGCGGTTGGAGCTGTGCTTGGCCAGAGACATGGTAAGACTTTTCATCCTATTTACTATGCAAGCAAAACCTTAGCTGGAGCACAGGTAAATTATTCAACTACTGAAAAAGAAATGCTTGCTGTTGTTTTTGCTTTTGAGAAATTTAGAGTCTATCTGATGGGTACTAAAGTCATAGTTCATACTGATCATGCTGCTATTAGATATCTCCTATGTAAGAAAGAATCTAAACCTAGGCTAATTAGATGGGTTTTACTATTGCAAGAATTTGATGTGCAAATTGCTGATAGGAAAGGAGCTGAAAATCAAGTAGCTGATCATTTATCTAGGCTTATGAATGACTCTGATTGTGCGGATAACCTCTTGATTAATGAGAGCTTTCCTGATGAATCTATATTTGCTGTGAACTGTATATCTGTGCCCTGGTATGCTGATTATGCCAATTACCTGGTCAGTGGCATTGTGCCTGATGAATTAAATTTTTATCAAAAGAAAAAGTTTTTGCATGATGTGAAATGGTTTGTGTGGGATGAACCATTTTTGTATAGGAAATGTGCTGACCAAATTTTGCGAAAATGTGTGCCTCAAACTGAACAGAATGATATTCTTCATGCTTGTCATTCTGTTCCGTATGGTGGTCATTTTAGCGGCCAACGCACTGCTTACAAAGTGTTGCAATCTGGGTTTTATTGGCCCTCACTGTTTAAAGATGCTTATTTGTTTGTCAGTCATTGTGATGCATGTCAAAGAACAGGTAACATCTCAAAGAGGCATGAAATGCCCCAATCAGGTATTTTTGAGGTAGAATTATTTGATGTGTGGGGCATTGATTTCATGGGACCATTTGTTTCATCTAGAACTCATCAATACATTTTAGTTGCAGTTGAATATGTGAGCAAATGGATTGAGGCTGTAGCTTGCCAATCTAATGATGCCAATACGGTGGTGCGATTTGTTAAAAAGAACATTTTTACTAGATTTGGCACACCGAGGGCAATCATTAGTGATGGGGGGACTCACTTTAACAATAGATTGTTTAAGGGTTTACTTGCAAAATATGGAGTCACCCATAGAATGGCATTGGCTTACCATCCTCAAACCAACGGCTTATGTGAAGTTTCTAACAGAGAAATAAAAAGGATTTTGGAAAAGACTGTAAATCCCACCAGAAAAGATTGGGCAGATAAGCTTGATGATGCTTTATGGGCATACAGAACGGCTTTTAAATCTCCAATAGGTATGTCTCCATACCAATTGGTTTTTGGCAAAGCTTGTCATCTGCCCATTGAGCTAGAGCATAAAGCCTTTTGGGCTGTTAAGAAACTAAACTATGATATGGCTAAGGTGAGCGAAAAAAGATTACTGCAACTTAATGAATTGGATGAGTTTAGATTGCAAGCCTTTGAAAACTCTAGAATTTACAAAGAAAGAACTAAAAGAGTTCATGATAGACACATCTTACCAAGGACATTTACACCTGGAGACCATGTGTTACTATATAACTCTCTTTTAAAGTTGTTTCCAGGTAAGTTGCGATCAAGATGGTCTGGCCCGTTCAAGGTAATTGATGTGACATCTTATGGAGCCATTGAAGTTCAGGATGAGAAATCAGGTGATCAGTTTAAAGTCAATGGTCAAAGGCTTAAGCACTACCTGGGTGGCGACATAGACCGGCAAACTACCATCCACACCTTGGCTCAGCCTCCTTAATCGGCTGACAAAGTCCGGCTGAGGACTATAAACCAAGCGCTCCTTGGGAGGCAACCTAAGTTTTCTTCTCTTGTTTTTACTTTAATTTACCGTTCTTGTGTTTTATTTTAATTTTGGTGTTTTTGTGTGTTTTAGGAGTTTGGTAGAGAAGACCGTTGTCTAACATGGTTTTCAGGGAGTTTCTAACTCTTCTTTGCATTATGCACTTTTATTCTAGTCATGTTGATCAACCTTGTTGGTTATGATTTGAGTAAAAGGAGTTCAATGAGAGGTAAATCATATAGGGATAAAAAAAAAAATTCGCTATAGCGAGAGGACCATCTCTCTACAGCGAGGCTGCTTAATTTTGGTCAGGTATTGCAACCAGAGAGTCCCTCGCCATGGCCAAGTTGTAGCGAGCCCCATGAACAATCCTAAGTGTCCTCGCTATAGCGATACAACCTCTTCACCATGGCGAGATTTCTGCAGCCAACGTGGTACAAGGTCCAGAGAGTCTGTCGCTGTAGCTAAGCTATAGCGAGTGACCTGTTCTGAAAAATTTCAAGTCCTTTCGCTATTGCGAGTTACTCCATTCGCTATAGCGACTGCAGCATACTCTGAGCCACATACTAAAACCAGAGAATTCCTCGCTATAGCCACGCTACAGCGACGCGTTTCAGCGTCTAAATTTTTCCCAAGTCTTCTCACCATGGCGAAGAATTCCTTTCGCTGTTGCGAAGACAGTAGCCCTGCTCATATTTTTTCCAGAGAGTAGCTCGCTATTGCGTAGCAATAGCGAGGTCGCTATTGTCTGACTCTTAATAGTGCATTCAGTCGTTGAAACGTTATCCCTTTTCATTCTCGCTATAGCGCCTCTGAACCCTCCTCCCTGAAATCTCGTCCTTCCACCAAATTTCCTGCAATCAAGGCTCCCATTCCCCTCACAATCCATTTTTCGTGCATCAGGTACGTCGATTTTTACTGTTTTCTCCTGAATCATGGTGAATCTAGGATTTTTCGCGAACCTAAGGCTGACGGACTCGTCCTCTTAAATTTGTGCAATCTAGGGTTAGTTTTTCGTTTTAAATGCATGCGCTGTGCTGGGTGTCCATTTCTGTGCAGGGGATTACTTTCAGTTTAGCTTTATTCCGCGTAAAATCGTAGTTTGCTAATTTCTGTTCGATCTCGCTATAGCGAGCATCAACTCACTACAGCGAGTTCGACGAATTTTTCCAGAAAATTTCTTGCACTGATTTCCTTTCATTTTTTCTTTGTTTCTTTGATCAGTGATGGCCCCCAAGAAGCAAGCTAAGACTGCTGGAGCATCTTCATCGAAGCAGAAGAAGCAAGCGTATGATAAAGATAGATTCGCTTCAGCCCGGGCAGAATTCCGCTTTGACCGTCTCTTCGCTGACCGCGGTGTGGTTGAAGACCGGTATTATGAACCTCATAGCCTAGATCTCATCCATCCGGACTTCCAGTGGCATGACCTTCAAGGCTTCACCAAAAAGCCGGTGCATCGAATCCCGCTGATGATCCAAGAGCTGTATGCCAACTTTGAAGATACTGAAGAGGGCGAGGATGAATATTATTGCCGGGGCGCTTGGGTACGCATTAACGAGAAAGTCTTCCAAGACTACTATGAGCTACCGGACGTCGAGCACTGCGCCTTCCAACACCATTTGGAGAATCCTGAGTCCGTGCCATGGGAGAAGGTGGAGACCACTATCGCACTGGAGGGCCGAGCCCGGTTGATAAACAAAGTATATCCAGTAAATCAGTTGAACAAACCGGCCCACTATTGGCTACAGTTCATCACAAGCAACATACTGACGAGCTCCCATGGTTCGGACATGATCCAGGAGCGGGCGACCCTGACTTGGTGCTTCATGACCAGGCAGCGGGTGAACATTCCTCGCTTGATGTACCTTAACTTTAAGTAGATCGCGAGGTCTGATAGAGCGAGCCTGGCCTACCCCCACATGCTTACTGAGCTAGTCACCATGGGGGGAAGCCGCGTCTCCAAAAATGATGCACAGTTCAAGCCTAAAGGGCCCTTCAAGTATGATAACATGAAGGATGAGCTGGGACATCCTCGCAGACAACGGGCAGCTGCCCGAGCCCCTCCGGCAGCTTCTTCACCGCCTCCACCACAGCCCATGAGCACATCTGAGCCGATGCAGCAGGACCCGCCACATTCAGCTGAATTTGAAGGTTGGGTGCGAGAGTCCATTGGCCGGTTGGAAGGCCATGTCCTTTCCATGAAGGACCAGCTTCAGATGCTGATGGACTACTTGATGCCTGCCCCTGCCCCTTCACCTCCAGCGGGTCCTACGCCATCAGTGATCGTTCTTCCCCAGAACCCCCCACAGGGTGACCAGCCTGGTCCTTCGGATTCACAGGATCCTTCTCTCCCTTGATTGCTATTGCTTATACTGTTTTATTTTGCTTCTTGGGATTACTGTATATGGATGACTGTATATCTTTTTGTTTGTGTCACTGGTGCTGGCTGCTCTATTTTCTCTTCTAACCACTCACCAATTCCTGTAGCTATTGTCTCTAATGTTGGGCCATCAATTGAAGGAGTAGTTTGAGCACATCTCTCTCGTCATCCTAAATGTGTCTTTTCTTATCAGGGGAGTACTGTCTCGTTCTTTTGCATACTGCACACTGTACTTCTCTTTTCTTATGTTTGCTAGTCTGTTTGAACATTGCGGACAATGTTAGTTTTAAGTGTGGGGGAATGTACACAAAGGCTAAATAGACATGAACACCCAAATTCAGTAATAAAGCAAATATCTACCACTCATAAAGAATCCATCATAACATCTCCAAGTCTAACAAGAATTAGCCTCACTGCCTTAGAGGAACACTGATCAATGAATATGGGGTTAAAGCAAGCTTGAAATGAATAAAGTAGATAATGTAGTTATAGTATACACCCACATTAGGACCACTCTTCCACAATATGATTAAGAAAAGTATTCAAGTTTTCTCCTTAACTAATTCTCAAATATTTTTTTAGATTTTTCCAAATTACTTGCTCTAGTGGATATCTGATTGTCATTTGAGAGGGATCCACCATTCAAAAAAAAAAAAAAACTACTCCAATGGTTGAAATCACTTAGTAACCGGGTGGCTTCATGACCAATGTCGTCATTCGCGTCAAACGGTGATAGAAACTAAGAGTATGCTAGTGAGCACTCCGAGACTTCCCTAATCTGAGTAACCGGGTGGCTTCATGACCAATGTCGTCATTCGCGTCAAAAGGATTAAGAGAACTAAGGAGAAATTATTCAAAAAAAAAAAAAAAGACTGGGCAAAAGCCAAATCAAAAAAAAAAAAGTGATCATGTTGAAAACTGATCTCTGGTGAACAATAGAAACCTCTTCTAATGAATGTTGAGGATTGAAGCTAGAGTGAATATATGGATTGGTCTTGAAAATATAATGAGGATATGTTGAGGGTTGCTTGACTGCTTTTTGAACATCTATATATGGAACACACATACACTTAGTCAGGGTGTGGCTATGATTGCATGGTCTGCGAATTTCAATTTGAGTTTTGCTAAACTTCTGTTTCGAGCATTAGTCTCACTCTAAGTGTGGGGGAGAGTTAACTTCTGATTGATTGGGTGATGATTATGCAAAAGAATAAATACTGAATCTCTATGTGATAATTATGAGAATTGCTTGAGGACAAGCAAGGACTTAAGTGTGGGGGAGTTTGATAACTCCCTAATTTATAATATAAAAGGATTATATTTGAGATAAAAATTAGGGAGTCAAATGCTTTCTTCTTGATTAATAGAGTTAAAATGGATTCAATCAAATAAAATAAAGAAAGTGTTTTATTGTGTTTTCTTTAGCAGTTGAGCCTCACTTTTTGATTGATTTCAATTTCAGGAAAGATAAAAGAAGAAAGAAAGGATTGAGAAAAGAGAAGGAAGCTGAGAAGTGAGAAAGTACAAGTGGATCAAGCAGTCTCGCTACAGCGAGGATGGAATTCGCTATGGCGAAAACACACTTTCGCTATAGCGAGTGAGGTACTTCGCCACAGCGAAGTCGCGAAGCATACAAATTCCAGGGAGAAGCTCGCCATAGCCTAGCAGTGGCGAGGAATGAAGGAATCTGAGAACTCTAAGAGATCTCGCTATAGCGAGAAGTACTCCTCACCATAGCGAGATCGGACCCTGAAACGCACAGTTTTATTTATCAAGCTATAGAAGACGGGGAGAATTAGGGTTTTGATTGATTCAGTAATTGGAGAGAGTTCTGGCCGACTAGGAGTGAAGAAAAACACATCCAAGGTGTTGGAGAGCTTCAATTTGATCGGGGAATTCGTCAATTCGAGTGATTTCTCTTCCGATTAGGTGTTTCTACTCCATCTCCCCTCTTAGTTGATGATATTAAACATGTTTGCTGAACTTGTCTGTGGATTCCAAGCCATGAGCGGCTAGATTTTGTAATCCTTAGGAATTTTATGAACCTTTTATCTGTAGAGATTATTTTCCCTTATTGATTCTGCAGTTTATTGAGAATAGTATTGTTTAATCTGAATTATATTTCATTCTATTGGGTGGCCTCCTTTAGTTTGATTGTGGATTGAGTAATTAACCTTTGATGGAAGGAAATTGCTTATAGATCATTGGTTAAACAACTTAGGATTAGATATAATCTGATTTGCACTTGAGATAGAAATATTCTCAAGGGTCCTAGGTAGTCAAAAGAAGGTCTGCACGTAATAAAGTATTAACCTCTCCTTGAGACATCAAGCGTGAGTGGATATAAGGGTTCAATTGGATCGAAAGACAATTGCACCTACTTTAACCTTAACTATAAGATTTGATTTAAGCTGTTTAATTAAAAGGGAAATAATTGACATTTGATAAAAAGGGGATTAAAATTCCTAAGGTGTTTTGCTTGCATAATTCTAATACAACTATCGTTTATTATTTGTCGTTGCATCATTCTCATAAATCCATTTATAATTTGATTGTTTAACTAAAATGAACATGAGAACTCTAATGCCTAATCGCAATTTGTATTGATTCTCTGAGGGAACGACCTTGATTCATCACGTACTACGATTGCGACCCGTACACTTGCGGTGTCATAATTTAGTGAGCATCACCCATCAAGGAAAAAATAAGAAGCCATTAAATCTCATTTATGCTCTAGGTTTCGACTAAGTAAGGATGGTATAGTTAGGGAGAGTTTTAAATTTTTTCAAACCCATTTTTGAATCATATATGATGAATGAATGTGAAGGGAAGCCTTGAAAAAAATTTAGGAAGCTTAGAGAATGAGTTGGTGCTTTAGGTTTTCATATTATGACCTAAATAAGCAACATGATGTCAGGCCCTTTGTTTTAATAATGTGATGACTCTAAGAGGTTTAAAAGGAGTCAAGAATCATACTTGAAAGGAAAGAATGAGGCTTAGAAATCATTTGAGGGGTGTTGCTTCATTAGGTGCAATTATGGACCATAATGGAACCTCTAGAGCAATCTAGTGTTTCACTAAGTTATGTAACCTTAGAATGTGTTTCATGAACCTAATTGGCTCCTATAAATTATATCTAGGCCAAGAGAAACCATCTCCACTAATTTGTGGGTGTGTGACCGAAAGAGGAGGCTTGAATCTTAAAGGAAAAGTGTGTGGTTGTACACAAGGTAGCTCTCTTCACCTTCTCTCATGCATGGATGTGTGTTTAGCTTGTTTAGAATGTGTGTATGTGTATTTTCAAGCTCTGAAAAGTATGCTAGCATTCCTTTATATGCCATGATCCTTGATGCCATGTTATGTTTTCTAATGAGTGCATGATATTTGTATGAGTTTACTTAAGTGTGGAGAGGCTAAGAACTCTTCCCTTTGGTGAGGATGAGCCAAGAATCCTTGAGTTTGGTTGAGACAAAGTAAAGAGTCTCCCAAAAGCAAAGTGGGCTCCCAAGAGTATGGTTGAGTCTAAAGCTCTCAAAGAATAGGTGAGGCAAGTCCAAAATCTATGAGGAGAAGTGTGAGGCCAATCCAAGCACTTAGTGAAATCTTGAATGTCTTGTATGATTTATTCACATACCAAGTTTGCTTTGTAAATGTCTATGATTTCTATTTTTTCATGCATACATTATAAAGCTTGCTTTGCACATATTATATATGATTGAATGGAAGATGAGCTATTAGGATTCTTTGAATCTCATCCCCTCCTCTCCAATGCTCTAACATACTAGGTGGACTAAGTAACTATGGAGAAGGGAGCCAACAATAATGAAAAAGGAAGATTGACAAGCATAATGCCTAGCTTTATCCATTTTGGAACCATAATTATGTTTCTTGATATATATGATATTGTAAATGGTCTATGACCCTTGAGACATGTGTAAATATGATATTATATGATGTTTAAATGTATGGATATGATGTATGACCTCTAGTATATATTTTAAGTATGGAATGCCCAAATATGCAATTTGAAAGTTTGATGTGAAAGTGGAAAAGTGTGGGTTAAATGGCCAAAATGATATGCATGAGGTTTGGGACCTGCCCAAAAGGTGCCAACACCAAGGGAAAGCCATTTGGCAAGTTTTGTACCTCATATGGAGCTAAATTTGACCATAATAGAACCCTATATCACTTTTTAGCCAAATGAGTTAGTCTTAATCTAAAATTTGACATGAAATTAGGTCTCATTGAGAGCTTTTTGAGAAGTTAAAGATCATAATTTTTGGAGGTCTATAGAATATTTGATGATTTTTCAAAGTTGGCAATTTTCATAGTTTCTGGTTTGCTACACTATTCATTTGGTTCGAAATTACATTCTGTCACACGAGGCCCAAAAGATGTCCAATTGCCATGAAATTTTATACAAAGAAACTAGACAACCACAGTGGCTTGTGCCAACTAGGTGTGTGTTTGGATTGACGGTGAGTAAAATTGATTTTGGTAAACTTGAGTTTGCAAAATTGATTTTGTGTAAAAGTGGGTTTACCTGAATGTGATTTATGTTTGAAAATTTTAGTTGAAAAGTGATTTGAGTAGAATTAATGTTGTTTGGATATTATATACCAAAATCATTTTTAGGTGTGAAATTACCAAAAAGGGTATTCATATTACTTATATATTTTTATTGACATTTCATGCTAGCTTAGGCGGTTGATGTACTTTAATAAAAGAATATTATGTGTTTTTATTAACTTATGTATTTAATAATTATTATATTATAATTAAAGTATATGATTTTTTTAAATTCATTGTGTTATATTTCCAACATTTAACTCTTGAAAAGTCTTATATTTTCTTCACAGATCTGATCAACGGATGGGTGGTAGCATATAAAAAAAACACCTCGTTTCCTTTGTAATTCATCTAGGAGTGAACAGTTCAGCTGGGAAGTCTCACATGCATACAGTACAAGTTTTGCATACACATGTTAGTAATATTTCATTCATTACAAGCTTGCAGAAGGAAAAGGGTAGAGTTTAGGAAAATATAAGAACTGGAAGGAGGAAGCAGGTCCAACTTCCACATAGAAAAAGGACCATTTCTTAGTGTTTATAACAAAAACTGCAGAGGACCTACAGATGAAAATGCTAAACAACTATTGAACATGCAAACGAAAATCACATTAGATTTTCATACCTTCCTCCAGTGAGTGATCTAGCTATGACACATCACTTAATTTTGTTCAATATGACATATAAATGAAACTAATGGTAACTTGAAATTTCATGAACGAGAATCTCTTGTTCCTTAACAAGAGCACTATTTTCTTTGGTGTTTTGATCACTTCTGCAGCACATGCAATGTGGGCCAAATTGACATTGTAGCTGTAGGCAGATTAGCATTTGGAGCCTATTATGTTTAAAAGTTATATTGATGCCATGATCCTCTATTCTTCAATTTCTCATACCGATTGATTTGCCTTAAGAGCACTGCCATTGAGATACTAAGTCCATGAATTAAAAATCTATTGTACCATCCCCAACCTCTGGTTTTCAATCTCTAGAGATAACAAGGCAACAAGCTAGATTTGAAATGGTTCTCTCCTTTAGATAAGCCAAACTGAGACTGAGTAAAAGCAAAAAAAACATAAATAAACAATGGAAGGGTATTGTCCATTCAAAGTCTCCATTAAACAAGCATTTTTAAAATTTTATTCTAATTATTTAACTTTGAACTCTCCATTCATGGTACGAGGAATGGACTGCAAGGCTTTTTCTTCTTCAAATTAGTCTGAATATCTTTATTAGATATTATAGATGAATAATAAAAATTATACCATAGTAACAGAAAGCCAAATAGACTATAATATGATAAACAGTGCTATATTTATTTAATAAAAGCCAAATGTGCAGAAACCAAAAAGACAAACCAGGTAGCTGCAAGTATGCGAGACAAGTAATGATATAATTGCAACAGATCAATAAAGGCACGTTTTTGCAATCCTCTCTTTACTTCCTTAATAAAAGGATCTTGTATATGTGCATCTGGGGGAGAGGAATTAGTGACAATACACAGAACTTCCTTTCTCTCTCTCTCTCTCACACACACACACACACAGAGAAGCAGCACCTCGCTGACGTGAATAGTGAGAAACGGATCAGAAGATAGCTTACAAGAGAGACGACTTAGGATTCCTATATGAGAACTACCCAGTAAATTGTCACTCTAGAAGATAGAGGAGGTTCTTGCCTTTCCATTCTTCTCCATCTTCATCAAAGAAGAACGAAAGGAAACTTTCATGCAACAGATGATACAATGCAGCAAACGATTCAATGAAAGGCATGTAGCAGAAATTTGAGAAGAGTGCATGTTAGAAGAAGAAGATGTTACCTGAAACAAAGAGGAAGAAGATGGAGGAGCACATAGAAGCCAAAACCTTCGACTTGACACATCCAAAATGCTCACTATTGCAATATGTATGCAAAACAGAGACAAATAGAGGAGTTTGTTTGCTGCATCCTCGGACTCGTACATTGGGTATAAAGGATCGATCGTTGGAGATATTAATGTGTCTTCAATGCAACATGACCGCGTTGGCAGAAAGTAAGATTGAGTTGCTTCAGTGCAACGTGCTTTTCAGATCTCCCAGAACCTTGGTACAGCCATCTCAACGCGGATCCAAACGTGTTGAAAATGGGTTTTTCCTATGTAAACCCCAGTTTAGGCTGAAACGCAGATGGAATGAAGCCGATCCAAACATACACTAGAAGCACCTCATTTGGAGGTCTGGAGAGGGAGATATGAAAATTTGAAGTTTCTGTCTAGTATCAGTAATTTTGCCTGACCAAAAGTACTATTCAATTGAATTCCAAGGTCTAGGCTTGATGAAATAATCTAGAGATATTTTTTCTCTCTAGTTAACATTCACAGATTTTCAGATTGGCATCATTTGCATGGATTGGATTTTTGTGAAATTAATTGGACATTTTCAAAGTTTTCTGTAGAATTCTATGATAGTTTCAAAATTCAATCGGACCTTTGAACCATTTTGGATGTCAAACATCCTCTGTGATGAATGTCATGATCTAGACGTATTTTTAGTATGAAGTAAACATCTTAAGATTTTTAGAATGACCAAGATTGCATGATTTTAAGTTTTCTAGATTTAATTATGATTTTTTAAAGTTTGGTTAGAAAGTGGAGCAATTCTAGCGGAGCATGAACTTCCATATTCCATACTTCATTTTGGTTTCCATGAGTTGTAGGCATGATTTTGTGATGCAAATGAGTTGTAATGATGCAATTAAATATGAGAATGCATAGTATGAGCTCACATGGTCCACGTGACACAGATTAAAATTTTTAGATATGACACAACGCAAAATTAACCCCATTTTCCTTGCTTTTTCTATGGGAACTCCATATGGATCATGATATTATGCCATTTAAAAGCATGAGATGAGCTAAAATTTATGGTGTTACACTTTCCATCTAACTTTGTCTAGGTAAAGCCCAATAAACAAAGAATGGAGGCCAAATAGTGTGAATTGCAATACTTTGACAATAAAATAGTTTTTTTATGCAAATTGATGTCAAAGTATATATGTATAAGTTATTTATGAGATGTAAACCATTGAGCATATGTAAAAGCATGTAAATATATTGTATAAACTAGATTTGGGATGAAATGTATGAGAATGTGTGTTTTGGACATCCTTGACCCATGATGTCTATGTGTATTTATGCAAGTGGGATGGTGAATTTAAGTTCCATAAGGTTCTGGACCTGTTATGATGCTTTTACATGCTATGTTTAAGTTTTTGGACTTGTTCAAATGGTCATGGTATGCTTGGAAGGCCATTTGGTGCAATTTGACCCTATTATAGTCCCAAATTAGGCCATATTTTGCTCCTAAACCAAAACCAAAACCAAAACCAATGAATAAGTTTGGCATGAAATTTGGCAGACATATAGATCTCATTGAAAGTATTTCACAGATCTAAAGATCATAATTGTAACACCATATCTTTTTAGCCTTTCTCATGCAAATTCTATATCCCATGCCATGCACTTCTCAAGAACACAAGGAAATGACATATAAAAAATGAACATTTTTGCATTGCGTAGGGGATGAAAATTTCATTCAATATCTCATGGATTATGTGAGCTTATGTATCACATCCTCATATTTAATTACATAGATACTACTTAATTCCATCACCAAAGGTGGCCTAGAACTCGTGAAAGTACAAGAAACATATAAAATTTCATAGTGTAGCCACGACTAGAATTTCATGCTTTTTGTCACAAATTTTGAAAAATCATAACTAATTTTTTTTAAAAAAAAATCATGTATTCTTTACCATTCTAGAAAGCTATAGATGTTTACTTTATACTAAAAAGATGTCTAAGTCAAGAAACATCAAGTAGAAGACGTTTGACATTTAAAAAGCACTCAAGGTCGAAACTACCTGGGCTACTATCACAAGTTACTATCATAAATTTTGGAAATTTATAACTAATTCTACAAAAATCCAAGTTATGCAAATTCAGTTAATATGAAAATATATAGATGTTAAATTTAAGGAAAAATATCTCTAGATCATGCCAAGTCCATTAGGAACTGAATTATGATAGAACAGTACTGGAGGTCAAGTAGCATTACAGGTATTGACATGAAACTTAAAAAATTCATAATTCTTTGCTCAGACCTCAAAATGAGGTGATCTTGATGGCAAAAAAAAATCTTATAATCTCTAGTTTATGCCTATAAAATTTCATAAGCATTGGATATCATTTGACCATCGGATGACACAGAACACAAAACTGACCATATGAACAGTACATGCACCAGAACAGCAAAAAAATCCCAACTTTAAAAATTCATAATTAATTCTGTACAACTCCGATTTTTCTGAACTTTAACTTTCCAAAAAGATCTCAATGAGCTCTACATGTTTGCCAAATTTCATGGAAAGATTCATCCATTTGGTTAGTTTGTGCTATAGGGTTTCGGTTTAGTCATTTTTATGGTCTCAACTAGCATCAGTGTCCAATTTTGCTTCCCAAGCTTGTGTGGCCACTTGAGCACGTGGAAATGCACCAAAATGACATTATAAACTTGTCTCAAAGGTGCACAAATCCAGAATTTGAAAACTCACACTCTCACCCTATGCCATACACAAGTTTACATAATGCTAGTCTTGCCATTACATATCCAAAATACACATTTCCATACATATAACCTCAAATCTCATTTGTACATGATACATTAGCATAATTATACATGTTCATAATGTCATAGCATGTATAAAACAATATATTACAATATTTACTATTCATATAGCCATAAAGAAGTAAAATCCATGCACTTTGTAGTCATATTCTCATCTTCCAAGTTTTTGGCTCCCATTATCTTGTCCACTTGGTCCACCTAGCATGTTTGAACATTAGAGAGGAGGGAATGAGATTCAAAGAATCCTAATAGATCATCTCTCTTTCAATTACACATGAAAGATGCAAAACAAGTCTTGAAAATGAATGTATGGACATATTAAAATATGTGAGCATTCAAGAAATATCCTTGGCATTTGATCAAGTCATACATAGCATACATAGGCTTGTCAAGTAAGTGGATTAGCCTCACCCATTCACTTATGGATTTTGGACTTGCCTCACCCATTTTTTTAAGATATTTTTGACTCAATCTCACTTTTGGGAGACTCTTTACTTTGTCTCAACTAATTTTAAGGGTTCTTGGCTCATCCTCACCATGGCTAAGCAAACATATTAGGCATATTAGGCATACTCAAGCAAATCTAAGCAAACATATTAGGTATCATTTAAAAGCATAAAGCATCATCATGGTACCATGGAATAAGAGCTCATGCTAGAACACTTTTCATTCATGCATAAGAGAAGGAGGAGTGAGCTACCTTCGATGTAACCACACACTTTTCTCTTTGAATTTTCTCTGCCTTCCTCGGCCTCACACACATAAAGGTGTAGGGTTGGTTTCTTTGGCCTAAACATAATTTATGAAAGCCAATTAGATTCATGGAATTAATTCTAAGGCCACACATCTTCCTTAAACACTAACTTAATCTATTAACCCCTTTATGGTTCTAAAAATACACCTAATGAAGCAACACTAATCAAATGAGTTCTATGCTCTATTATTTCCTTTCATATATGATTCTTGATTCCTTTTAAGTCTCTTGGAGTCATCATACAATTAAAACAAAGAGCCTAACTACATGTTATTTCTTTAGGTCATATTATGAAACATACAAGGCCAACTCACTTTCTATAGTTTCTAAATTTTTTTCAAGACTTTCCTTCATCTTCACTCATTATATATGACTTAAGAATGGGCTTAGAACAAATTAAAACTCTTTCTAGGTATCCTAACTCATCTAGGCCGAGACTATGCTTCGTTTTGACACCCATGGATTTTGTTTTATTTTCTACATGAAAGATGCATATGGAGAGACTTCTAGGGATCTTAAGAGCTCATTCAAACATTCATTTAGACATAGGAATTAAGGTATCAAATCAGATTTTATAAAGAACACATAAAACCCTAGATTTGCTATCTTGAATTTCTATGGTTATTTGTTAATTCCCTTTGCATATTCTTATTCACCACACTCTTTTTCCTAAGATTCACCCTTGGTTCTGCCCAAAATCCAAGCCCTCTTGTAGCTTCTTGAGTGGGGCAAACCAAGGAGAGAAGAGGAGCAAGGGGTAGCTATCATGGAAGGAAGAATTACCTTGTTTTTCCTTATTTTCTTGCTTGAATATTTCTTTCTTTGGCCTTCTCTCTTCAAATCCGAATTTTTCTCTTTGTTCTTCCCTCAAAATGGATCCATAAACTTGAATATAACCATAGGAAAGAAAGAAAAATGGAGAAAAAGAGGTTTGCTAAAGAAAGAGCATGAAAAACAACCAAAAATCCATACCTTTTGCCTTGGATTTCTCCTTCTCTTTCTCTGCCTCTTGTGCGCCTCTCTCCTTAAGGTTTTTCTCTTGTTTAGGGTAGAAACATATGTGGCTAAGTGAGTGGAGAGATGGGGCACCCTATATATATAGGTGGGAGGAAGAAAGACTTTTCAAAAATTTTAATTTTGTCCTTTCTTTTTGGTATTTTCATTTTCAATTCATTTGAGTTCATTTTTTAGAACCGTCTTTTCCATTAAAAAATTTAGGTTTCCAATTTATTAAAATACCTTTGGAACCACTCAAATCGGAGCTAAAATCTTCCTGAACAAATCCGTCAAAATTCGGATACACTGACATTGAAAAACATCCACCGGAGGAGTTTTAACTGTCCTAGGGCTTCCCATGGTTTTCAAGACCTCTGAGAATCCTAGAGAACTCAAAGCTTTCATTTAAAAAGCCTTCTTGTGTGAATTCTAAAATTTGTTCAAAATTATGAAAATGCCATTACGTTTCATAAGTTTTTCGTTCAATTTCATTTCTTTATTCTAACTCCATTTTTCTTTCTACTTGAGCCTAGAATTCTCATTTTTTAGAGTCTATAATGTTACTCAAATTTTTCAGGACCTTAACTAATTCATTTCGGAGGACTTTCTTTGAAAATGTACCCATTTTTGTCGTTTAATGAAAACCGAATGTTACAAGAATTTTTGGAACTTTGTGAAATATTTTATAATTTTTTAAAATTGACCAAATTATATGAAAACTGTCACTATTATTGTACTTTTGGACAGTCTAATTTTTGGAGGGCCAAATGAAATTCAATACTCATGAAATTTTACAAGCCTGTAGTTGGAATCATAAGTTTTCCATGGCCATAAAGATCATCTCATTTAGAGCTCTATAGAGAGAGAAACAAAATTTTGAATTTTCTAGTCTACTACATAATGAGTTCCAGACCTGCAGCAATATTCCATTGGTTTTCATGGGCCAAACGTAGTTGTTTTGATTTAAAATTTTTATAGTAGTTATAAGACACTATGAGCTTTCTAGAAAGTCCTCATTTGCATGATTAGAGCTTTTTAGCTCAAGTTATGAATTTTTAAAGTTAGTGTAGAGTTTATGTGTTTGCTGCCATTTCGGGTTGTATGAGGATTTTGGGTATTCTTTGAGCTAAACATGCTAAAATGGGTATGAACAAATTTGTTATGATGGAAATGAATTAAGGAATAGAGAGATTGAAGTTTAGACCCCTATAGCTCAAAATGAACCTCTAGTGGCCTAAACTAAGTGTTGAAAACTTATGAAAAGGGGTGAACTTTACTTGAAACTCATGTGAATGTGGCTTGGAACTCTATGATTAACATGCATGAGTTGGTTAGGAGTTGTTAAAGATAAACTTGGTAGTGAACCAGGTTAATTTAGGGGCTGAAATAACATCTTGTCATCTGGGTCCAAGATTTTGTAGACAAGATCTTGTAATCTACAGTGCAAATTCTAAGACCTTGTCGACAAGGTTTTTGTCAGTAAGTACAAGGTCTTCTTATATAATGTGTTGATGCATGTATGGTATATAACTGGGTACAGATGATTTAAACCCGACATGCAAGCCTCGAAATGTGATAGTTACGGTCTATTAAGAGTGTTATGGATGGAAGATGATGTTAGTAAGGTCATATGGTCAATTTATCCAAAGATTAAATTATTTTAGCCTTTAATAATGATCATTTCTACTACTAAGAGTGTGAATTTCATGAAAATGATTTTTTTGTGCCATTATTGATATTATTTGAGAAATATCTCGATATGGCTTGATATGGTGTGACAATTAGTGCTTATTATCTCAAAGGGATTGAAACCATCACTCGCCAAGCCAAGTCTGACATTTCTAAGATCTACAACAAATTTAGGGTATCTAGCATTAAATGACTTCCAAGCCTCACTATCTCTTAGATGTCTAAGTAGGCCATCTGTGTTTTGGTTTGTTGCACGCCATCTCATATGTTCAATTGTTTTAGATGACATAAATAATCTTTGCAATCTTGGCATAAGTGGAAAGTAACACAAAACCTTTACGTGCTTATTTTTTGTATTTCTTATGTCCACTAGAGTCATCATTATTACCTACCCTTGCATTGGTCTTCCATCTAGAAGTATTGGAACTTTTACATTTGTCACGCTTAGCATCCTCACCCCAATATAACATGCAATTATTTGGACAAGTATGAATCTTTTTATAGTTAAGACCTAGTTTATTTATGGTCTTTTTGGTATCATAAATAGAATTTAAAAGCCTTGCATTTTCACATGCATCATTCAAGAATTCTAAAATCATGTCCATTGCTTTATCACTTACCCGACATAAACACTTGATATTATAAAACTTCACCAAAAATGAGAGTTTTGAATACTTTGTACAATTCTTGGCTCCCATCATTGATTAAGGTGGCAAAGTTATGGGATTCCTCATTAAACTCATTATTGGAATCTATTTGTACTTCGATAGTACAAGAAAGGATGGCTCAGATTCATAGATGTTTCTCTCTCTAGAGGCCCCAAAGGCATCATGCAACAAATCTCGCATATCCTTTCCCATTTACTCAACTTGTTGTAATATGGGACTACAAGAACCACCCTTCTTTTCAAGGAGTTCTTCATGCCTAATCCAAGTAGTATATGTAACACCATAAATTTTATCTCATTTCATAACATTCATAAGCTTCACATTATCATTTCCATGAGAGCATATGAAAAAGGGACAAAAAATAATGGGTTTATTTGCGTTGTGTCATACTTAAAAATTGCAATCAGTGTCACGTGGACTATGTGAGCTCATACTATACATTCTCATATTTAATTACATCAAAACAACTCATTTGCATCACAAAATTATGCCCACAGCTCATGGAAACCGAAATGAAGCATGGAATATGGAGATTCATTCTTGGCCAGATTTGTTCCAATTTTTTACCAAACTTTGAAAAATCATAACTAATTTTAAAAAAATCAAAATCATGCAATCTTGGTCATTATGGGAAGATATGGATGTCTACTTCACATAAAAATAAGTCCAAACCATAACATTTGTCACAAAGGATGTTTGACATCCAAAATTATCCAAAGGTCTGACTACATCCTGGAACTAATACAAAATTCTGCAGAAAACTTTAAAAATATCCAATTAATCCCAAAAATATATAATCTATGCAAATTATACCAATTTATAAATCTGTGGATATTAACTAGAGAGAAAAAATATCTCCATACTAGTTCATCAAGCCCAAACCTCAAAATTCAATGGAACAGTACCTCTGGTCGGGTAAAATTATTGATACTGGATAGAAACTTCAAAAATTCATATCTCCCTCTCTAGACCTCCAAATGAGGTGCTTCTAGTTGACATGAATTACTGTAATTGTCTAGTTTCTTTGTATAAAATTTCATGGCAATTGGACATCATTTGATCCTCATGTGACAGAATTCTTTTTCGAACCATATGAATAGTACAGCAGACCAAAATCATAAATTTTGCCAACTTTAAAAAATCATCAAATATTCTGTAGACCTCAAAAAATTATGATCTTTAACTTTTCAAAAATTTCTTAATGAAACTTAATTTCATGCCAAATCTTAGATCAAGACTAACTCATTTGGTCAAAAAGTGATATAAGGTTCCATTATGGTCAAATTTAGCTCCACATAGGATGCCAAACTTGCCAAATGGCTTTCCCTTGGTCTTGGTACCTTTTGGGCAAGTCTAAAAGTACATTTAAAACTTATGTAAGCTGCCAAATGGTCCAAAACCTCATGAATCTCATTTTGGCCTTTTCATCCACACATATGCACATTTCCATAAACTCATCCATGAAGCTATCTTTGTCATACATACTCAAGTCACATTCCATCATTCACATAACACATACTTCCATTTCTACATCATATAATAGCATAATTATACATGTCTCGAGGGTCATATACCATTTACAACAATAATGTATATCATGAAGGATCATTATGGTTCCAAAAAGGCAAAAGCTAGGCATATAGTTGTCAATCTTCTCTCTTCAATGTTGTTGGCTCCCATGACCATGTCCACTTAGTCCACTTAACATATTAGATCATTGGAGAGGAGGGGATGAGATTCAAAGAATCTCAATAGCTCATCTCCCATTTAATCATACATAATATATGCAAAGCAAGTCTTGAAAATGCATGCATGAATAAAATGGAAGTCATAAACATTCAAGAAGCAAGCTTGGTATGTGAACAAGTCATATAAAACATTCAATAACTCACCAAGTGTTTGGATTGGCCTCACACTTTTCCTCATGGATTTTAGACTTGCCTTACCCTTTCTTTGGGAGCTTTGGACTCAACCATACTCTTGGAAGCCCACTTTGCTTTTGGAAGACTCTTTGCTATGTCTCAACTAATCTCAAGAATTCTTAGTTTATCCTCACCAAGGTTAAGAGTTCTTGGCCTTTCTATACTCAAGCAAACTCAAACAAACAACATACATTCATTTGAGAACATAATATGTCGTCATGAAGTCATGGCATATAGAATCATGCTAACATACTTCCATGGCTTGAAAATACACATGCACACATTCTAAAACAAGCTAAACACATATCCATGCATGAGAGAAGGTAGAGAGAGCTACCTTGGAAGCAATTACACACTTTTCTTAAGCCTTGAGTCCTCTCCCTTGACCTCACACACCCAAGAAGGTGGAGATCATTTCTCTTGGCCTAGACATACTAAAAGAAACATGAATTACTCATGGGAATAAGCCTTGGCATTATACACACTTTATATGATGCTACTTTGGTTTATGGCTCCATTATGCTTCCATAAGGCACTTAATGAAGTAACTACAAAAATTCATTATCTTGGCTCCCTTCTCTCCTTTAATCTATGATTCTTGACTTCATTTAGATTCCTTGGAGTCATCACACAATTATTTTAAGGAGCTTAGTTAGGAGTTGCTTCATTATGTTACATTATAGAACCTATACCTCCATCTCACTATCTATGGTTTCTAAAATTTTTTCAAAGCTTCCTCTCATCCTCTTCCATTATATATGACTCAAAAATAAGCTTGGAGCAAATTAAAACACTCCCTAGCTACTCCCCCCATGCTTGGGCGAGACAATGCAAAAATTTCGGGTTCATAGAGTTTGTAATTTTTCCTTGAAGGGAGAGGCACTTGGGAGCCTCCCTAGGGGTCTTAGGAACTCAAACAAATACTTACATAAGCTAGAGAATTCTTGAATCCAATCAGATTTTGCCATATGTTCAAGAATCCCTAACTTTGCTATCTTGAATTCTAATGGTTCATTTTGATCCCTAATTGCTTTATTAGATCCCTCATAGCCTCAAAGCCTCACTTGCTATCATGTTTAGACCAGAATTGGACCCTATTATACAGCCCCTATTGTAATACCATATATATCTAACCCCATTCATGGCATTCATAAGCTCCATATCATCATGTTCATAAGAGCACATGGAAAAGGAACCAACAATAATGGATTTAATCGCGTCATGTCATACTTAAAAATTCATAATTGATGTCACGTGGACCAAGTGGGTGCATACCATGCATCCTTGTATTTAAATACATCATTACTACTCATTTTCATCACAAAATCTTGCTCATGAGCCAAGGAAACCGAAATGGAGCATAAATTGAACTTATTGAAATTTGGTCATATTTGCCCCCATTCTGTCCAAAACTTTGGAAAATCAGAACTAAATCTAGAAAAATCAAAATCATGTAATCTTGATCATTATGGAAAGATTGGAATGTCTACTTCATGTTAAAAATATGCACAAGTCATGAAATCCTACACACAGCGTTTGACATACAAAATAGTTTGGAGGTTGGACTAGGTCCTTATGCTGTCACAGTTTACTGATATAAATTTCAAAAATGTCCAATTAATTCCATAAAATTCCAATTCAAGTGAATGATACCAATCTAGAAAGATGAGGATGTTAGTTAGAAGGGAAAAATTACTCCAGACCAGTTCAAGTTCGCCCAGACCCTGAATTTCGATCAAATAATGACTAAGATCTGGTTGGACACTTGACACTGGACTGAATTTTTGAAAAATCATATCTCCCTCTCTAGACATCAAAATGGGGTGATTCTAGTTGGCACAAGTCACTTATAACCTCTAGTTTCTATCTATAAAATTTCATAATAATTGGATCTCAGTTGAGCCTTATGTGATAGAAAAAAAATTTTGAACCCAGTGTAACAGTGCATCAGGCCATTTCAAGAATTTTGGCCAACTTTGAAAAATCATCAAATATTCTATAGATCTCTGAAAATTATGATCTTTAGCTTCTTAAAAATCTCTCAACATATTCTAATAGCATGCCAAATCTCAAATCAAGAATATATCATTTAACTAAAAAGTGACATAGGGTTCCATTTTAGTCAACCCATTTTAGTCACTCTTGACTCCACATAATGTACCAAAATTTCCATTTGGCTTCGCTTGGATCTTGGCACCTTTTGGGCAAGTCTAAAAGCATGTTTAAGACTTGTAAGAGCTGCCCAAATGGTCCCAAACCATTTGCATCTCATTTTGGCCTTTTCACCCTCACTTATACACATTACACCAAGCTTTTCTCAAATGCATACATTGGCATAAACACTCAATTTATGTTCTAGAATACATACACCATACTCATTCATTTATCTATCACATAATATCATTTTTACATTTATCCAAGGGGTCATAGACTATTTACAATAATAATATACATCATGGAGCCTTATTATGAATCAAAAGACAAAAATCAAGCATAAGGGTGGCAATCTTCTTTCTTCAATGTGGTTGGCTCTCATTGCCATGTTCACTTGGTCTACCTAACATATTAGGACATTTAAGAGGAGGGAGTGAGATTCAAGAATCTCAATAGCTCATCTCTCATTTCATCACACATAATATGTGCAAACAAGTTCTATGAATGCATGTGTGGGAAAAATAGAAGTCTTAAGCATTTAAAATCAAGCTTGGCATAGAAACACATCATACAAGGCATTTAAGAGCTCACCAAGTATTTGGATTGGCCTCACACTTCTCTCCATGGTATTTGGACTTGCCTCACCCATTCTTTAAAATCTTTAGATTCAACCATATTCTTTGGGAGTCCACTTTGCTTTTGGGAGACTCTTTACTTTGTCTCAACCAAGCTCAAGGGTTTTTGGCTCATCCTCACCATGAGAAAGAATTCTTAGCCTCTCCACACTCAAGCAAGCTCAATCATATATTCATTTGAAAGTATAATGTGGCATCAAGAGTCATGATATATAAGAGCATGCTAGCATACTTTTCATAGCTTGAAAATACATATACACACATTATAAAACAAGCTAAACACACATCCATGCATGAGAGAAGGTGGAGAGAGCTACCTTGTACAAATCTACACACTTTTCTCCTTGGATTTCCCTCCTTTGCCTCGGCTATACACCCACAATTTGGTGGAGATGGTTTCTCTTGGCCTAGACATGATTTAAGGGAGCTAATTAGGTTTATGAAACATATTCTAAAGCTATACAATTTACTTAAATCCTAGATTATTCTATAGGCTTCATTATGGTCCATATTGGTACCTAATGAAACAACACTCCTCAAATAACTTCTAGGCCTCTTTCTTTCCTCTCAATTATGATTCTTGACTCCTTTTAAGCCTTTTGGGGCTACCACAACCATTAAAATAAAGGGCCTAGTACCATGTTGCTTCTTTAGGTCATAATATGAAACTTATGACCCCAATTCACTTTCCTTGAGTTCTAAATTTTTCCCAAGGCCTCTACTCATCTTCATTCATCAAATATGACTCAAGAATGGCCTTAGAAAAATTTAAAACTCTCCTTAACTATGCCATCCCTACTTGGCCGAAACTTAGAGCATAAATAGGATTTAATGGCTTCTTGATTTTTCCTTGATGGGGGAACTATTTAGGGAGGTTGTTAAGAGTTGTAGGAGGTCAAAGAAACACTTAAATAGCTAAGGAAACTTATGTATTAAATCAGTTTTTACAATCCCCTTAAGTGCTCTACACTTTTCTAACTTCTAGTTTCATGGATTTCCTTAGAATTTCTTAGTATCTTCCATCTTCCTCTAACTTAATCTCACTAATTCTTGATGGTTCTATAACAAAAACCCTTCCCTTTCCTTAGGTCTGTTTTGGCCGAAATATAGGAGAAGAACTAAGGAAAAAGAAGCAACATCTTGCATGAAAGTACCTTGAATCAAGCTCTTCCAAGAAGGCTCTTCCTTTGCTTAGCTTGCTTCCTCAAATTTCAAAATTTCCCCCTCTGTTCTGCCCTCAAAACAGCACCAAACTCTCCATTAAAACCATAGAAAGAGAGCTTGAGAGGAGAGGAGCAAGTTTCAAGAAGGAAGGATATGAAATTTCTTAAAGTTTCTTACCTTTTTCTTAAATTTCTTCTTCCAAAATCTTCCTCCTCTTGTGCGCCTAAGAAGTCGGAGTTTTCCTCTGAAAATGGGCAGAAGCAAGTTTGTCTTAGAGAGGAAAGAAAGAACGTGGCATATAAAGAAGAAGAAAGAAGCTTCCTTTAACACTTTAATGCCAATTTTGCCCTTCATTCTTCGCATTTTCGTTTCTCCTTCGTTTTAGCTCCTTTTTAAGAACCGTCTTTTCCATCATAATAAATAGGTTCCTAATTTAATAAAATTCCTTTGGAATCACTCAAATAGGAGTTAAAACCTTCTCGAATGAACTAGTCAAAGTTCAGGTCAACCGACGTTAAAAAAAGTACACCGAAGGGGCTTTACCAGTTCCGGGACTTCTTATGATTTTTGGGGCCTCTGAGGACCCTGGACAACTCAAATTTTCCATTTAAAAAGTCCTCTTAGGTAATTTTCCAAAAGTACACTTATTTACGAAAATGCCACTGGCCTTTTGGTAACTTTTTCGAATCACTTTGACCTTAGTTCTTGGGCAACTCAAGGCTCAAATCCTCATTTTCTATTATTTAAAATTTTATCCAAATTTTGTTTAGCCTTGAATCACTCATCTCATGGGACTTGCTTTGAAAATTGACTCATTTCGGTATTTTACTAAAAATCGGACGTTACACCTATTCTGACCAAAACCATAAAGGAAAAGAAATTCAAGAAGAAGCAACAAAGTCCCACTTTGCTTACCTTCTTTACAAGCTTTCAAGGGAGCTTCCTTATGCTACTAAGAACTCTTTCAATTCCTCTCTTCCCTCTCCTAAACGAACCACATATCAGCACCAAATTAAATGCCAAAACCATAAGAAGGAAGAGGAAGAAGAGGGGAAGAAGTTTAACAAAGCAAGGAGTAAGAAAAAGTGGCTAAAACTTACACTTTTTAAAGCTTCTTCTTCCTTCCTTGGGCTCCCCTCTTGTGCCCCACTCTCAGCCCTTCTTAATTTTGTTTTAACGTGTGGGAGAGTTGGTAAGGAGATCTGACCAAAGGTGGGACGTTTTTATAAGCCTAGAGATTCATTTAAGAAACTTTTAAAATTTATAATTTAGTCCCTCCTCATAGTTTTATTCGTTTGGGCTCATTTCAACTCCATTCTAAGAAGTCTTTTCTATCATATTCCCTAGGCTCTTAATCATAATAATTGCCTTTGGAATCACTCAAAAAAGATCTGAAACCATTTCGAACTGCTTGGTCAAAGTTTCGATCAACTGATGGCTGAAATTGCTCACCGGAGGGGGTTTCAACTGTTCTATGGGTTTCCATGATTTTTTAGGGACTCTAAGAACCCCAAAAAAACTCAAATTTTTTATTTAAAAAGCCCTCCTGTGAGTTTTCCAAACTTTTCAAAAATTACAAAAATGCCCCTACTTTCTTCAGCAAATTTTCTGAGCTCTTCTGGCTCTGATTTTTTGGCATCTTAAACCTTAAATCCTCATTTTTTAATATTTAAAATTTTATCATAATTTTATTTGGCCCCAATTCCTTCTATTTCGAGGACTTCCTTTTGTATCTAACCCATTTCTAACGTTTACGGAGAAACCGAACATCACGTTTTTCACGTTTATGAGGGACCGGATGTTACAGTATACCCTAAGGGGAAAACCATTGTATATCAAGTGATCAAAGATAATATCTCTTGAGAAGCATTTTTTAAAACCACAGGAACAATATGAACATTTTATAACTCCTTTTGCATTAGGCTTGGAGAATGCAAAATCAAGAAAGCCATCCACCCCAGTAACATATTTAGGTGAAGTTCATGGCTTACTAATCCAACTTTTATCCATCATGATGCCTAGATATTTATAAATCAATCAAAACAATAACAATGCATATTAACTCATTTTATTATCTAATTTTTAAATAAATTAATGAAGAGGCATACTTTACAAAAAATGTGTGACAATTCCAAACATAAAAAGGACACACATGTATGACAATTAGAGGGAAAAAAACAAACAATAAAAATATTCATTACAAGAAATGGGAAAATACAACAATTAAAAAAAACAACCATATGTAATGCATCTTCAGGTCAAAGGTAGGTCTTAATGATATCTAACTAACTAGAGTCATTGTTGTAAAACAAACTTAAAAACACTCTTCACCATATACTACACAAAGTAAGAAATTATTATTTCCATCAGATATGTCAACTATGGAGCCCCAACACCAATTGGACTAAAAAGTGGAGAAACTCAATCAAAACGATAAGAAATCGTATGTAACTAGAAGTAGGTAAAACGATATACTTGAAACCAAAGTTAATCTTTTTAGTTCTTAAAAAATAATAAGCATTGAATCAGTTTAAACCTTTTGAAAATACATCAATTTAGTGCTATTGTGAGTATGGTTAACCTTGTACAAACAGAAAATTCAAGCCAAATAACTTCCATTAACACAAACTTACTCGCTAATGTGAATAGTTAGCAATACATATGGATGTCTATTAGAAGAAAACTAGTCATTAGCATTTTCAATAAAAATTAAATTAGTCACAAAGATGCAAATTAGCATTAAAAAAAATAAGAAAGACTATATATATGAAGAACATATTACACAAGAAGAAGCAATATTTAGAGTACATATAAACAGTAAATCACACCTCGAGAATTTAGATAAGAGATTAAGATAAGCGTATAAGTAAAATTTCTTGGTATGCTGCAACCTAGAGGATTCTCTAGTGTTGTCTATAACAAAAATGAAGAAGTTTGGAATAAAGAGTGATAAAAAAAAAAAGTATTGTAACATAGTACCTACATGGCTAAGTGTATATATATTTCAAACATGTTTAAAAAGTTAGGAAAAAATCAAGTTGCTCAATTTTGAAATAGTGTGAAACCATGTGTAGTCCTCAATCAAAAAGTCATGGATAATGAAATCAAAACCTCAAATGAATTTTTCTCAACATCAAAGACATATCAAAAAATATGTATAACTAAAATTAATCTCAAAATTCCACATGGATTAGTATAGAAAAATTAACAAAGTAACTAACAAAATGAAAAAAAATAACAAAACAGAACATTTGCACAACCTATTGCACAACCTATTAAATTAACACTTCAACCTAAGAAAATGAACTCAAAACTTCACAAAAATTTTGCAAAACATACTTAACATATATAGAAATAATGTGGCAAAAATACAGAGCAAGATTAGCTTAGCGCAACTCTAGAAAAATCCACAAATTTGACTCTTAAGTAAAATACCAATAAAAACTAAAAATGCAAATTACATCCAAAAATCAATAAATTTGTACATCTACATGAGTTCCAAAAATCATGAAAATATTATATGTTAAACTACACATATACACTAACATTATGCTAAAATTCAAGATCAAGATCATGTCTATGTTTCTCGTAGTAAATTCATGAATTTAAGGTTTAGCAGAAAAATCAACAGAAATAAGGCAAATTGAACTTGACTTGAAAATCAGAGAATTTGATCACCCAAGGTGCCTCTAAAAATAAGCGCAAATAATCATCAACAAAATAGACACATAGATGAACATATACTCCCAAAATCTCATTGAACTTCAACTCCTAAATTTCCCAATAAATCAAGTTGCTCAATTTTGAAATACTGCTAAATCATGTGTAGTCCTCAATCAAAAAGTCATAGTTAATGAAATCAAAACCTCAAATCAATTTTTCTCTACATCAATGACATATCAAAGAACATGTATAACAAAAATTCAACTCAAAATTCCACATGTATTAGTACAAAAAAATTAACAAAGTAACTAACAAAATAAAAAAAAATAGCAAAACAGAACATCTGCACAACCTATTGAATTAACTACTTTAACCTAAGAAAATGAACTCAAAAATTCACAAAAATTTTGACAAACATACTTAACATATAAAAAAAATTCAGAACAAGATCAGTTCAGCACAGCTTTATAAAAGTCCACAAAGTTGACTCTTAAGTAAAAAACTAACAAAAATTGAAAATGTGAACAACATCTAGAAATCAATAAATTTTTATATCTAAATGAGTTCCAAAAATCATTAATATTTTATATACTAAACTACACATATACACTAAAATTGTGCTAAAATTTCATATCAAGATCATGTCTGTGTTGCATGCAGTAAGTTCATGAAGTTAAGGTTTAGCATAAAAATCAACAAAAATGGGGCAAGTTGATGTTAAGTTGAAAATCAAAGAATTTGATCATCCAAGGTGCCTATAAAAACAAGGACAAATAATTATCATCAAAATAGACACACAAATGAACATATACTCCCAAAATATCAATGAACTTCAACTCCCAAAATTCCCAATAAATCAAGTTGCTCAATTTTGAAATAGTGCTAAATCATATATAATCCTCAATCAAAAAGTCATAGTTAATGAAATCAAAACCTCAAATCAATTTTTCTCAACATCAAAGACATATCAAAGGACATGTATAACTAAAATTCAACTCAAAATTCCACATGGATTAGTACAAAAAAATTAACAAAGTAACTGACAAAATTTAAAAAAAAAATAGAATATCTGCACAACCTACTGAATTAACTACTTTAACCTAAGAAAATGAACTCAAAAATTCACAAAACTTTTGTAAAACATACTTGACATATATAGAAACAATTTGAAAAAAATTCAAAGTAGATCAGTTTGGCACAACTTTAGAAAAATCCACAAAGTTGACTCTTAAGTAAAAAATCAACAAAAACTGAAAATGTAAACAACATCTAGAAATCAATAAATTTGTACATCTAAATGAGATCCAAAAATCATGAAAATTTTATATATTAAACAAAACATATACACTAACATTGTGCTAAATTTTCAAATCAAGATCATGTCTGTGTTGCTCGCAGTAAGTTCATGAAGTTAAGGTTTAGCATAAAAATCAACAAAAATGGGGCAAGTTGATCTTAAGTTGAAAATCAAAGAATTTGATCATCCAAGGTGCCTATAAAAACAAGCACAAATAATCATCATCAAAATAGACACACAAATGAACATATACTCCAAAAATATCAATGAACTTCAACTCCCAAAATTCCCAATAAATCAAGTTGCTCAATTTTAAAATAGTGCTAAATCATATATAGTCCTCAATCAAAAAGTCATAGTTAATGAAATTAAAACCTCAAATCAATTTTTCTCAACATCAAAGACATATCAAAGGACATGTATAACTAAAATTCAACTCAAAATTCCACATGGATTAGTACAGAAAAATTAACAAAGTAACTAACAAAAAATTTTTTTAAAAAAAATAGAACATCTGTACAACCTACTGAATTAACTACTTTAACCTAAGAAAATGAATTCAAAAATTCACAAAACTTTTGCAGAACATACTTGACATATATAGAAACAATTTGAAAAAAATTCAAAGTAGATCAGTTTGGCACAACTTTAGAAAAATCCACAAAGTTGACTCTTAAGTAAAAAATCAACAAAAACTGAAAATGTAAACAACATCTAGAAATCAATAAATTTGTACATCTAAATGAGATCCAAAAATCATGAAAATTTTATATATTAAACTACACATATACACTAACATTGTGCTAAATTTTCAAATCAAGATCATGTCTGCGTTGCTCGCAGTAAGTTCATGAAGTTAAGGTTTGGCAAAAAAATCAACAAAAATAGGGCAAATTGATCTTAAGTTGAAAATCAAAGAATTTAATCATCCACGGTGCCTCTAAAAATAAGCACAAATAATCATCAACAAAATAGACACACAAATGTACATATACTCCAAAAATCTCAGCAAACTTTAACTCTCAAAATTCCTAGTAAATCAAGTTGCTCAATTTTAAAATAGTGTTAAACCATGTATAGTCCTCAATCAAAAAGTCATAGTTAATGAAATCAAAATCTCAAATAAATTTTTCTCAACATCAAATATATATCAAAGAACATGTATAACTAAAATTCAGCTCAAATTTTCACATGAACTAGTACAGAAGAATTAACAAAGTAACTAAGAAAATAAAAAAGAATAGCAAAACAAAACATCTGCACAACCTATTAAATTAAGCACTTTAACCTAAGAAAATGAACTCAAAAATTCACAAAAATTTTTCAAAACATACTTAACGTATATAGAAACAATATAATAAAGATTTAGATCAAGATAAATTTGGTGCAACTCTAGAAAAATCCACAAAGTTGACTCTTAGGTAAAAAGCTAATGAAAATTAAAAATGTAAACAACATCCAAAAATAAGTAAATTTGTACATCTAATGAGTTCCAAAAATCATGAAACTTTTATATATTAAACTACATATATACACTAACATTGTGCTAAATTTTCAGATCATGATCATGTTTGTGTTGCTCGTAGTAAGTTCATGAAATTAAGGTTTAGCAGAAAAATCAACAAAAATAGGCAAAATTGAACTTAACTTGAAAATAAGAGAATTTGATCATCCAAGGTGCCTCTGAAAATAAGCACAAATAATCATCAACAAGACACACACACAAAAGAAAATATAATCCAAAAATATCAATGAACTTCAGCTCCTAAAATTCCCAATAAATCAAGTTACTCAAATTTGAAATAATGCTAAACCATGTATAGTCCTCAATCAAAAAGTTATAGCTAATGAAATCAAAACTTAAAATGAATTTTTTCAACATCAAAGACATATCAAAGAACATGTATAACTAAATTCAACACAAAATTTCACATGGATTAGTATAAAAAAATTAACAAAGTAACCAACAAAATCAGAAAAATAGCAAAACCAAACATCTGTACAACCTACTAAATTAACTACTTTACCCTAAGAAAATGAAGTCAAAATTCACAAAACTTTTGCAAAACATACTTGATATATATAGAAACAATTTGACAAAGATTCAAAGTGAGATCAGTTCTGCATAGTTGTAGAAAAATCCACATAGTTGACTCTTAAGTGAAAAGCCAACAAAAACTGAACATGTGAACAACGTCCAAAAATCAGTAAATTTGTACATCTAAATGAGTTCCAAAAATCGTGAAAATTTTATAGATTAAACTAAACATATACACTAACATTATGCTAAAATTTTAGATCAAGATCATGTTTGTGTTGCTCGCAATAAGTTCATGAAGTTAAGGTTCAACAGAAAAATCAACATTGGCTTGGCATTATAGGAAACATATGCCAAAATAGAAGGATTTGGGACTCTTACTCATCTAAAATTAGCTTGGCATTATAGGAAACATATGCCAATCTCAAAAGTATGATTTAGTACAAAGGAAGCCAATTTTTTACAACCACTCAAATGGCAAAACTCAATGCTTCATGAGTTACTACATATCAAGTAGGAATTAATTATTAAAAAAAAGTGGGATCAAGCCTATTTCGTGGTGGATCTTACTTTTTTTCGAATATATATATATATATTATATTAGCTTATCTTGATCCCATGTCTCAAGATTTTTTTTCTTGCCATCATCCCCTTTCTTAAGATTAGTTATGAATGGAGATGTTATTCATTAATTTAAAACATATGTAATATATGGGTTTTTCGAAGCCCATATGCATTTGTTAGAATTGATTGGTGTCATGTTCTACATCACAGGGCATTTACATCAAATGGTTCAGCATTATATAGACATTTAAATTACAACATGTGTGTTTCAATTAAAGAAAGGGACATTATTAGACGATTTTGTCCTATTTGAAAGTTACTGTGAGTTCATGCACAAGTGATTAGTGCTATTGGTCTTGCTACCTAGCTAAAGTAAACTATTTTATTGTCCTAAAGTCATGTCTTGGAATTAGAGTTTGATAATTAAAACAATATTGACTAGCATGTCAAAACTAAATAAGAAACATGAGTCTGTATAAAAGTTTAACAAAGGTCATTCAGTATGAGTTAATGCTACGAACAAATGACATTAGAATGTAACAAACTAGGCAATACACATAAATGTTTTAATTACTATTGATATGTAGACCAAACCAGGGAGATCTTTCTATAGTGCTAATGAAATCCAAACAACCAAAGGACAAACTTAATTGCCTGATATATAACATATACATACATAAATGCTTTTAGTGGGACGAAAATGAAGTAGCAAGAAATATGGAAGTATAAAGAAAGGGAGACAGAATTACCTAGAAAATAGAAAGTTATTCTTTTGTTAGCTCAATTGTCAACTGTGTACAAGTACTGCATTATTAAGCTTCTACAATTTACTAACAAGAGTCATTACCTATTTTTCCTAGCTTCATTTTCTGTAAACACAAAATTACTTGATAAATTCTATAGCTCTACATTCCCAGATTTGACACCAGCAAGAATGAGATTTTTTGTTATAGGTAGTAAGGCATAATAACACACAAATTTATTAGAATACACAAGCATGATTTGGCAGCACCAACAAAGAGTTAATATCACTTGAACCAAATATGACCAAGACTTTTATTATTTACTTTTTCCATCTAAGTAGATGAAAAGGGGATCATTTTCATTTTCCATCTTTATTGTAGTTTCTCTTATTTACTTCCCTAATCAATATATTTTCTATTTCATTTCATACTTAAGAGAAAATTATATATAACATACATAAATATTACACCAAAGAATAAAAGCATTTGCCATTGTTTTTTTAATGTATATACTATAAGTAAAGGAAGATGAAAGTAGTTCTAACTTTTGATAGTATTAAAAGAAAAAATGGAGAGTTGTAAGGCAAGATCTAAGCAAAGATGCAAAATGATTCTTATAAAAGGCTTATTTAGCTAATGTGAATGCAACAAGTGTCAAGTTTCTGTAAGTAAGCCTTTACTGACGAAGTTAAAAAAAACCAAAAAGCAAAAACCAACCACATGATTTCTCCCATGTTGGTACTAGTGGGTGCATCTTATTAGAAGCCAATCAGTACAATAATAGAAGCAAAATGAATAGTACAATAGGAATATGGCAACCAAAAGAGATAAGATAGTGAGTGTGACAATAAGATGAAGCAAATTTATGTGGGTTCAATCTATAAATTTCTAGCACAAGGCCATCTCTCGACACAAATAGGTTGCTTCACATATGCAACTATTGAAAAAAAGGAAAAAGAAAAAGGAGAGATGAAGACCAATACCTCTGAAGTGTTCCATCACTTCTCTAAACTTGCCTTCCTCAGCTTCTTTGATCAACTAGCAGCAACTTCTCTATTTCAGATTAAGTTTTTTGATTAACTTATTCACATTTAACCTTTTGCTTCAGATGTTACACCACTTCTCTAAACAATGAGTTCAGATTCAGCTTCTTCAATCAACTTTTTATTTTTTTTCTAGATTTCCACCATCTTTGGCTTTCACTCTGTTTCATAACTCTGAAATTAATCCCAACCTAAAATGCCTCATTCTCTTTTGTCTCCTTCATTGACATAGCAAAATGCCTCACTTTTTTCTTATTTAGGGATTTTGGTTCTCGTTCATATTTCTTTCTCTCAGGATGGTAAAGTGTGATAATTTTGAGCTCCCTCCAATGAAACATAAATGACTTTTTTTACTTTTATTAAGTAAAACAATAAAAAAATAAGACTAATGTCAATTTCAATCAACATTAAGCAAGTGACATTAAATTCTTCTCACTAACTACATCTAACGTCAGTTGTAACAATTGACATTAGATAACTAACACTAAATGCCTTATTTTTTGTAGTGGAAGCGTCTTCAGAATTAGACTCTAATCCCATAATATCACTACCAATTAGTTTGGCTATAGATTTCAACTCTTGCTCCTCCTTTACCTTGTTCCTAGCCCATAAGACCTGTTCAGTTTCAACCACGTGGTCCATCAAAGCATCAACTTCCTTGTCTTGTTTGGATAATGATTTGTCGTTATTGTCATTATCACTTAAGTCACCACTCCAGACATCCTTATCCTTCTTTAAGTCCACATGGTAATGCTTGTTGATTCTTTTTGTGGCACTATACAGCTTTTAATTATATGTCAACCTATAAACAAGAAGATATGAGTATCAAAGCATAATAAAAAAACAATTCTAGCATGACAACTCGTGGCACAAAGAAAAAAAACATTTCCATTTTGAAGTGGACCATGTGTTTTAGATATTCGCGATCAATTGATTTTAAGTGCGTCTTGTTATTCATGACTATGCAAAAATCACCGAAAAAAAATTAAAAATATAAATACTTTCAACAATGCTTTTATAGATTTGATAAGGAACTTAATGTACAAATTAATAATCTTCATCAATTTATAGCCGAGAAAATTATAAAATGCAGAATAAGCAGGGAAAAAATTTGAGAGAGAGTTTCTTTTTTTATAAACATATAAGTCTCAGTGATAATTTGTTAGTTAACTCTATTTATCAGAAACCTTTCACAAAGTACTAATATAAAAGCTAAATTGTAATGTTCGATTTTCATTAAATGATGGAAACGGATGCGTTTTTAAAGTAAGCTCCTTGGAATGAGTTATTTAAGACCAATAAAAATTAGAATAAAATTCTAAATAATATAAAATGAGGATTTAAGCTTTGAGTTGCCTAAAAATCGGGGTCGCAATAATTTAAAAAATTTGTCGAAGGGCCAGTGGTATTTTTGTAAATAAGTACAATTTTGGAAAACCATATAAGAGGGCCTTTTAAATGAAATTTTTGAGTTTTTCAGGATTCTCAGAGGTTCTGAAAATCATGGGAAGCCCCAGAATAATTAAAACCCCTCCGGTGTATATTTTCTAACGTTGGTTAACCTAAACTTTAGCCAATTTGTTCGAAAAGATTTTAGTTTCGATTTGAGTGATTCCAAAGGCATTTAATTAAATTGAGAACCTAAATTTCATAATGGAAAAGACAGTTTTCAAAAGGGAGATAGAACAAATTAAAAATGAAAATGCCATAACGAAGGGGACAAAATGGGAATTTTTGGAAAGAATGCTTCTTGAAACTTCTTTAAATGGGACGCCTCTTTCTTCTCTCCATTTAGCTGACTTATTTTTGCCTAAAAATAGAAGGGAAGACCAAAAATTTCAAGCACACAAGAGAGGAAGAAGAGAAGGGAAAAAAGCCAAGATTAAGGTATGAAAACTTGAATTTTTCAAGTACTTTCCTTCATTAAACTTCTTCTCCTCTTCCTTCTCTTCCTTCCTGGGGTTTTCTTGAAATATTTGGTGCTATTTTGGAGGCAGAACAGAGAGAAAAAATTCATGTTTGAGGTAAGGCAGCCAAGGAAAGGGAGAAGTAACCAAGAGAAAGCAAGAAAACAAGATAAAATTTCCATCATTTGGTAACTTCTTTCTCCCCCCCCCCTCCCTTGTATATTTCATCCAACATGAGCCCATTCTCTAGGGGCTATTTTCTGTCCAAACCAAGGAGGGATTAGAGGTTTTAGAGTGCAAGGATTAAGAATGTATCTATAAAATCAAGTAAGGAGTATTAGAAAACAAAATAGGATCATTAGGGATTCAAATGCTCTCTTAAAAATCTGATTTAATATGATTGTACCTAGGCCTAAATGAATGTTTAAATGAGCTTCTAAGAACCCTAAGAGGTCCCCCATATGCTTCTTCCTCCATGAAAACAAAGCAAAGCATAAAAAAGCCAAAATGTTACCTAGTCTCGGCCTAAATGAGTTAGCGTGCTCAGGGAGAGTTTTAAATTTTTTTCAAGCCTATTTTTGAGTCATATATGATGAATGAAAGTGAGGGGAAACCTTAGAAAAATTTTAGGAGGGCTAGAGAATGAATTGGTACCATAGATTCCATAACATGATCTAAGGAAGCAACATGTACTTAGCTCTTGGTTTTAATTGGGCGATGACTCCAAGAGGCTTGAAAGGAGTCAAGAATCATATATGAATGGAGAGAATGGAGCCTAGACTTTATTTGAGAAGTGTTGCTTCATTAGATGCATTTTAGAACCATAAAGAGGTCATTAGCCCAAGCTAGAGTTTGAGAAAGAGGCATGCCTTTAGAAATGATTTCATGAATCTAATTGGCTTCCATAAATTGTGTTTAGGCCAAGAGAAACCAATCCCACATCCTTGTGTGTGTGGAATCGAGAAAGGGGGGACAAATCCAAGAAGGAAAGTGTGTGATTTCACCAAAAGTAGCTCTCTCTCTTTTCTCTCATGCATGAATGAATGTCTACATTGCCTTTGAATGTGTGTATATGAATTTTAAGCTATGAATTGTGTTTTATTATGATGCCTATCTTTCATGGAACTATAATATTACATTATATCTTCAAATGATGCCTATAATATTTACATTGGTTTACTTGAATGTGGAAAGGCCAAAAACTTTCTATCTTCGGTGAGGATGAGCCAAGAGCCTTTAGAAGTGGTTGAGACTAAGAGAAAGTCTCCTAAGAGCAAGGTTTAATTTAAGACCTTTAAGAAAAAGGGTGAGACAAGTTCAAGAACCTTGAAAAAAGTAGGTGAGGCTAATCCAATCATTTGGCAAGCCTAAGTATGTTATGTGTGCTTTATGCAAATGCCAAGAATGTATTTGCACCATTTTCTATATTAGTATGCCATGCATGCATCTTTATTTCTTGTATTACATTCTTTATATATAGTTGAGTGGGAGATGAGCTATTGGAATTCTTTGAATCTCACTCCCTCATCTCCAATATCTTAATATGCTAGGTGGAGCCAATGAATAAGGAAATGGGAGCCACCAAGTGGGAAGATGAAGCCTTGATCATAATGCTCTTAATTTTATTTATGTTGTAACCAAAGGAATGATATATGATGTAACCTTTTGATAGAATTGATAGAAAATGGATGGAACATGTATAATTACCCTAATAGATGATGTATGTATGAAATTTGATGATAAATAAAATGTATTGCAATTTATAGGTATTGAATGGCCATTTTAAGTATGTGTTTATTAGCATATGGTTTGAGAATGAAGGGTGAGATTGTGTTTTGAGTTTCTACACCTTTAAGACAAGTTTAAGGAGTCTTTTTAGGCCATTCCCACCTGCCCTAGTGGCCACAAGAACCTTAGGAGCTATTTTGCACACTTTTGCACCATTAAAATGCATTAAAATGACCTAAATGGCACCCTATGGCACATTATGAACAAATAAAGGAATTTCTCCATGAAATTTGGTAGATATGTAGAGCTCATTGAGAGATTTTTGGAAAGCTAAAGTACAAGAAAAATGGAGTTCTACAAAATTAGTTATGAATTTTCAAAGTTGGAATTTTTAAATGGTTCTAGTATGTGCATTGTTCACACCATTAGATTTGTTTTCTGTGTCATTCAATAGGAAAATAGTATCCAATTCTTATGAAATTTTACATGAATAAACTATAGGTTATAATTTTTCTGTGGCCACTAATATCATCTCATTTGGAGGTCTGAACAAAAAGTTATACAATTTTGAAGTTTGCCATTAGTAGCAGTAGTGCTCCCTGAGTCCAGTTACTATTTTATAGATTTTCAATAGCTAAATGTATCTATTTCATTCTGGAATTATTTTTCACATAAATTTAACATCTGTAACTTTCCATAATGACTAAATTTGTATGATTTAAATTTTTATAGAATTAGTTATAAATTTTGAAAGTTTATATCAGTAATCTAAACTAGTAGCCTAGACAGCAGCAACCTCAATGGCTTTTCAGATGCCAATCATTCTCCCTTTAATGATTCATGAGCTAAAGTTATTTTTACCATGGGGTAGACATCTAGAGCTTTCTAGAATGATAAAGTTTGTTGGATTTTCAATTTTTGTGGATTTAGTTATGAATTTTCAAAGTTGTGATAGGAAAACTGAAAATATGACCGTGGCTAATTCGTGGAAATTGGTGTGTTTCACCCACTTGTATGAGTTCCAAGCCACTTTCTTGGATGGTTTTGAATTGTATTAGTGTAATTAAATATAATAATGAGTTTAATGAGTTCCCTTGGTCTACGAAATGCCGAACGAAAAATTTATCCGCTATGCAACGTAAAAAAATGTAATATTTTTATGTATTTTTCTTGAGTAATCCTATGTTTCATGGATTAGAACCTAAATATGAATTATGATATGATGGTGTTACACCATTCACCCATCAAAAGAGGTCAGTTAAACAATGTGTAGTTATCCATTGATAGACTAACTAAAATTGGGATATTATTCAATCAATTTTAATTCAAAATATCCTAAAATTAATATGAAATTTTTAAATAAAATAATGTCTTTAAAAAATTAAATTAAATTAAATATTCTAATATTCTCTTACTTGTTCTGATCATGATTTGCTAGATAACATATCTATAGATCAATAAACACATACTATAAGAATCAGGTCCTTTTAATCAAACAAATATTACTTACCATGTATTACTTTGTAACACATCTTTAACTTTATGGAATATATAACTTTTATGAATAAATCTTTAACATTTATTAATATTTTGACTTACATGCTTATCAATCTCAGTCAAAATGTATACAAATATATATAGAAATAACAAATCGAGATTAAAATTTTCATTTCTTTACCTATTTCAATTAAACCAAATATGGCCTAAGACTCATTTGAGGCATGTAATCCTTAAACTCTTTCACATACATCCCTTTCGTTAAAGGATTAACTAGGGTATCTTTTGTCCAAATGTGCTCTATGATAACTTGGTCAGCCTTAACCTACTTTCTTAAAGTCAAGTATTTAATGTCGATATTTTTACTTCATCTTCCACTCTTATTATTCTTAGTCAAAAAAACTACAATTGTGTTATCAAAATACACCTTTATGGGCCTTAAGACTGAGTCTACAATTTTAAACCCAACAATGAAATTTCTCAACCACATAATCTGTAAACTTGCCTTAAAACATGAAACAAACTCAACTTTCATAATAGAAATAGCTATCAAAGATTGTTTAACACTTCTCTAAGAAATAGCTCCATTAGCCAATAAAAAAAATATGTCTAGATGTTGACTTCTTTAAGTCAACATATCCTACCAAATCTAAGTTTGAGTAATCAACAATTTTCAAATTGTCAATCCTCATATAAGTAAGCATATAACTTTTAGTTCCTTAAAGGTACCTCATGATCTTCTTAATAACTTTTCAATGATCAATCCCCGGATTACTCTAGTATCTTCACAACATGTCTATAGCAAAAGGTATATCAGGCCTTCTGCAAACCTATGCATACATCAAGCTTCCTATTGTTGAAGCATACAGAACATGCTCCATCTTTTTTTTCTTTTTAGTTCATTATTAAGACATTAAAATAGACCAAATTTACCTCATTTCACCATAGGTGCCACATTAGGTTAATAGTCTTTCATTCCAAATCATTCTACAATTTTATTATCTCTTGTGATTGTCCTAAGATACCTTGAAACCTATCTTTATAGCTCCTCATACCAATGACATAAGATGCCTTGCCCATATCTTTCATTTCATAATTCTTAAATAAAAATTGTTTCACCTCATGTAGCAACCCTAAATCACTTGAAGCAAGCAAAATGTCATCTATATATAAGACTAAAAACATAATCTTACTCCCACTAACCTTGCGATAAATACATCGATCCATGATGTTTTCAACGAAACCAAAAAATGTGATTACATTATAGGATTTGAAATATCACTGTCGTGAGGCTTATTTAAGACCATAAATTGGCCTTTTAAGCTTACACACTATATTCTCACTAATGGCTGAGGTGAACACCTCAGACTATTTTATATATACCTCTTTTTCATATTCACCATCAAGGAAGGTAGTTTTAACATCTATCTTATTTAATTCCTAATAAAAATGAGTTACTAATACCAAGATGATATGAAAACCAAGATGATATGAAAAAGAATCCTTCTTGGATATTAGAGAAAAAGTCTCTCTGTAGTCAATTTCTTCATTTTGAAAGCAACCAAACTTGTTTTGTAACACTTAATGTTACTTAGTGTGACCCTTCAACCTATCTTTTGGTTTTAAAGACTCATTTGTAACCAATTGTTTTAGCCTTACTAGGCAACTCTACAAGGTCTCAAACATTATTTTTTGAGAAAATTATAACAAAGGACCAAGAAGTGAAGATATTTATTTTTAAGAACCTAGTACCACTTATTTTAGGATGATTACCATTGATTTTAGCAACAAATAGTTAAACCTAGTAAACAGGTCCTTAAAAATGAATTTTTTCCTTTTTGGGTCTTTAAATATAATTCTCCCTTATTTTTTGTCATGGATTTCATTTCATCAATCACGACATTATACCACAATTTAGAATTTTCACCATTCAAGAAACTATTATGGGGTTATCCTTAACACTTAAGTCATAGTTAAATTCAATTATGTATAGCAAGTAGTCATTAGGCATTGTCGTCTTTCTTGCGATCTCCTTAATTCAACTTGTAAAAGTTATTTAATAGAAGTATCTTTTACCACTAGTTCAGGTACCTCTTCATCATTATGAAGTACCTAATCATTAATAGTGGGATGATTATGCTTCTTATTGTTTACTTGATTAACTTAGATCACTGGAACCTCATCATGTTCTACATTCACCTTGGTAGAATGGCTATCATATAGAATTAATATTCTATCATAACTAGTAGGAGTTTGCTATATGTGATCATCCTCATTGAGTAAGTTATGTGGTTGATTACTTCCACTAATTATGTTGTTCTCAAAAAATTTGACATTTCTAAATTATACAAATCTCATTAAATGTGAAGGACAATAAAAGTTGTATCCCTTAGCTTTCTTTACATAATGTAACAACCAGGAAAAAGAGTAGAAAAGAAGAAGAAAAAAAGCTAAAAATTTTTAAGAGGCTGAAAATTTTCTAAGTTTGCTAGCTACAGCCTGGCTATAGCGAATGTACCTGTTCGCTATAGCGAAAATGCTTCTAGCTATAGCGAGTGCGAGCATCCCATACAAAATTCAGGGAGTTGCTCGTTGTAGTGCGTGCCATAGCGAAGGCAGAGGACTGGGACAGACACGAGCTCGCCGTAGCGAGGGTTATGGCTCGCTATAGCGAGGGGTAGTCCGAAAAAGCGTGAAAAAAGAGGATTTGACCTATTAAAGCGTCCCAACTCCTTCTTTCACTCTGTAACCGACTTGAGCTCACTCTAAGATAGAGAGAAAGGTGGAGGAGAGAGAGAAGCCTAGAGAAGCAAGGAAGAATAAGAAAATGTAAGAATTTCATGGCTTTTCTCTTAGAATGTTGTTCTTCTCCCCTTACTCTCTCTTCCCACGGTTTTAGTAGTTAAAGTAGCCATGTTTTAAGCTTGGTTCAGAGGAGGGAGAGTAGAAAATCCCTCTTAAAGAAGATCAAGACTCACATATGCTTACTCCTTCCTTGCTTCCTTTCTTGAGAGCTTGAGAGAGGAAGAAGAGTTGGTGAGCTCTAGTGAGAGAAAGAAACCCCTAGCTTGATATGTTTAGTAAAGTTGCTAGAAAGAAATCCTTAGCTTTATGAATCAAGTATTAAGAGTGTAATTCCATGTTCTTGTGTGGTTAGGCTCAAGAGAAGCACTCTCATCTAGAGGTAATTGTGAAAGCAACAAGGGAGGAGACAAATTAAAGAGGAAAGTTGTGAATAGCTAATAAGGTAGCTCTCTCCACCTTCTCTTATGCATAATGGTGTGCTTACATTGTCTTACTTGTGTGTATGTATGTTTTGAGCCATGAGAAGTATGTTAGTATGATGATACCTTATGAAGTTAAATGATGTTTTATGTGATTGTTTAGTTTGCTTGAGTATGGAAAAGCCAATAACCCTCTAGCCATGGTGAAGATGAGCCAAAACCCCTCAAGTTGGTTGAGACAAAATAAAGAGTCTCCCAAAAGTGAGGTTAACTCCCAAAGAGTAAGGGTTGAGTCTAAGAACCTCTTAAGAATGGGTGAGGCAAGTCCAAAATCAGCAAGTGAGTGGGTGAGGCTAATCCATGTACTTGGCAAGCTTTTATATGTTATGTATGGCCTACTCACATGTTGAGAATGCTTTTTCTTTTATGCATGGCCAATTCAAATGTTACAAATGCTTTTCTTATGATTTTATATGCTAACATGCCATGCATACATTGTGAGACTTGTTTGCATACTTTATGTGTGTGATTGAATGAGAGATGAGCTATTGAGATTTTTTGAATCTCACTCCCCCTCTCCACCATCCAAACATGCTAGGTGGACCAAGTGAGACAAGAGATGGGAGCCACCAAGCTTGAAGCTAGGGAGATTAGTGAAGAAAGTGTAAAGAGTTTTTGTTACTGTCATGTATTTAAGCTAGAGGATGTACTCTAATGATGTAATGAGGTATATGATGTAGCAAGTCTAAATACTTGTAAACCAATGTATTTATCATGTATATATGAGAATGAGACCCATTTTGAATGAAGAAGCAAGTTTTGTTATGAAAAGTATGATTTTAGCATTGGCCACATGAGTGTATAAGTGGGTGTGGGACAGTGAGTTCCTCCAATCTGGGTTGTTAGACACTTGAGCCATGTTTGATAGTCCCTATGGATGCTTTCTCATGTGCTCAAAGAGTCCTAGAGGTAGAAGAACTAAGATTTGACCCCATTAGCCCCCTTTCTAACCAAGCAAATGGCCCTTTGCACATAATGTTAAAAGTTAACCAAATGACCTCTTCTTGCTTTGAAATTTGACATGTGACTAGATCTTGTTTATAGCTTTTTGGGAAGCTAAAGATCAAGTCATTTGGAGGTCTATAGAGTTTTCTATGATTTTTCAAAGTTGGCATCAGAAATTCGGACCTTCAGAAACACTGTTCATTTGGTCAGTTTGGAGTTTGTGTCATCCGAGGGGAAAACGTAGTCTAATGGCTACGAAATTTTATATGCAGAAACTAGATAGTCACAGTGACTTATAGGAACTAGAAGCACCTCATTTAGAGGTCTAAAGAGGAAGATATGTAATTTCGAAGTTCCAGCCCAGAATCAGTCATCTTACCAGACCCGAGGTACTGTTTCATCGGTTTCCGAGAGTTTGGCTTAATGAACTGATATGGAATTATTTTTACTCTCTAGCTAACATCCACATATTTCCATAGTGATATCGTTTGCAAGCATTGTATTTTTTTGGAATTAGTTAGACCATTTTAAAGTTCATATCAGTAAATTGTGACAGTAACAGAACCCCCTCTGACCAGTAGATGTTTTCGGATGTCACACGCTTTATGCATGAGATTTTAAGACTTCTACATATTTTTAGCATGAAGTAGACATCTTAATATTTCCAGAGTGACCAGGAGAACATGCTTTCGATTTTTCTGTATTTAGTTATGAATTTCCAAACTCTGCCCAGAAATGAGGCCAAATCTATCGAGAACGAAATTGCATGTCTCATATCCCTTTTTGCTTTCCATGGGTTTAAAGCATATTTTCAGGATTGAAATGAGTCTTAATAGTACAATTAAACATGAGGATGCATAGAAAGAGCTCACCCGGTCCATGTGACATTAAAGTGAATGTCTACCCATGCATGATGCCATAGAGAAAGAATATGAACCTAAAGAAAATCATCTCCCTTTTATGCTTCCCATATGTATATGAGCATGTAAGGCATGATGCTAGAGAGCTAAAGATGAAGATGTTACACATAACCTACAAAATATGCAGTAATAGTCCTTGGGTCTAACTTTCTTTCAAGTAGATTATACACTCTTATTTCAGCAAGACAACCCCATACATGTGTACAATTCAAGCTAGGTTTCTAACCTTTCTAGATTTCAGAGGGTCTCCTAAACACTATCGTTGTGAGAACCCTATTTAGAATATACATTACTATTTTAAGTACATCTATCCACCAAGAAATAAGAAGCTTGGAGTTGCCAAACATACTATTCACCATGTCCAGTAGCATCTTATTCCTTCTTTTAATAACACCATTCATATTAGGTGAGCTAGGTATGATGTATCATGCTATAATACCATGCTCTCAAGGAAATCAATTAAATAGACTAGATGTCTGTCCATCATTAGTGTATCTACCATAATATTCACCTTCTCTATCAGATCTCACAATTTTGATCTATTTCCTTATTTGTTTCTTTACCTTTACTTTATATTCTTTAAATGCATAAAGTGCTTTACTTTTATTATAAAGCAAGTAAACGTACATGTATCGTGAGAAATCATTAATAAAAGAGATAAAATATTTTTGATTATTTGGACATAAATCAAAATAATATAGATTAGTGTGTACAATCTCTAACAATTCTGAACGTATCTTGGCCCTTTTATATGACTTGCTGGTCTGCTTACCCTTAATGTTGTCAACATATGGATTAAGATTAGCAACGTCTAAAGGTTGGAGAACCCTATCTTTAACCAATCTTTTAATCCCCTCTATAGAATTATGTCCTAATCTCCAATGCCATAAGGTAACAGAGCTCTCTTTCATGATACATCTCTTAACTCTATCATGTATAGTAACAAAAGAACTAGCAACATCAATAATAGTATAAAGTTTAAATAAACAATCAAATAAAGAAAATTTTCCAATAGAAACTAAGTCCTTTAACAAATTAAAAATTGCTCTAGAAACATTTATAAAAAAAATGCAAAGGAATCAATTTAGAAACTAAAATTAAATTTCTAGAAAGATTAAGAACATAAAATGTTTGTTCAAGGTCCATTATATAGCCAAAAGATAATATTATCTAATAAGCTCCAATAGCCTCTACATTAGAGCTTAGTCCATTGTTAGAAAAGACTTTATACCCATTGGGATATGGGTTCCTTATTTTGAGAAGTCCCTACATAATATTTGAAATGTGAATTGTTGATCCAGTATCAATCTACCATGTATCATGATAAATATCAACCAAATGAAATTCAAAACATATATTATATAGAGGTATACCTTTCTTGACAAATCAAACTTTTCTCTTGGTGTACTCCTTTAGGATGTGCCTCTTCCTTTGGCAAAAGAAGCATCTTGTAGCTTCCTTGTTCGTCACATGAACAAAAAGTATATGCTCCTATTTGCCATTCTTCTTGTAACCCTTTTTCTTGGAGCCATTAATAATAGCTAAATGAGCCTCATTAAGAAGACCTCTTCCATTAATTACCAGCCTATATTGTTCTTGTTCACACATAGACAATAGTTCATCAATGGTCCATTTCTCCTTATGTGTGTAATAGAAGATTTTAATGCAGCACAATGAGGAGAAAGTGAGTTAAGGATCAATTAAACTAAAAATGGTTCATTTGGCTCTATTTCAAGGGCTTTTAATTGAGAAGCCAAGTTCCTCATTTGTATTATATGTTGTCTAACCCTTTTTATACCAGTGAGTTTCATTCTGCACAGTTAGGTCATAAGTACACCTCCAGATGACTTGTTTGATGAAGTAAACTGAGCATCTATGGCTTTAAGATGCTCCTTGGTTATCCTGCATTCTGATATGGAACCATGAATGCTATTCTATATGCATTGTTTGATGATCATCATATCGAGATGGTTTGAACACTCCTAAAAATCATATAACACTTTAGCATATTTGTCTTTATCATTTGTGGGTCTTGGAGGCTCCTCTATATGGAGGGCAAAGTCATAGTCAAGGCATCCCAATTAGAGAAGAACATCTTCCTTCCAAGCCTTGTAGTTGCTTTCATCTAAAATAATCTTGTTGCCATTATCTACTAATAATTGAAATGTAGAAGATGCTACAATGTAATTTTAAACATTAATAATGCTTACTAAAAAATTATAAAGCAAATCAACTATCACATTTATCATAAATGTATGCTTACCAATGTAAATTATACTTCACAAAAGTGTACTACTAAAATCTCTCTGTGGGTAAAGATATTAACATACCAAATATATGTATATTATAATTGACGAAACTAAAGTACATTTATATTTTCTAAAACCTACGGGCTATTTAGAAAATATAATACAACTTTTATTTCACTCTAGTTAAACATGTAATTATAATTCTCCAGATGTAGATTAAGATATATTATAGCTACACACTTAATTACCATTGATATGTTCAAATCCATATATAATTTCTAATTTCATAATGCATACACACATGTATATAAAAAATGTTACGGCTACTCCTTAAATTATATAATAATCATAAAAATATCTAAGTCTATTATGTGTATTAAAATCTCCATATAAATCCACTAGTTAATTTTATCATAATGAGAATTTATTTTAATTAATTAATCAACTAGACTTTGTGTTATTAATACTTAAATTAATTCTCCCTTTATAATTATTCCATAAATTTATTAAAGAATTTGTCTAAAATAATTTTATATTATTGAGAGAAAATTAAATGGTACTAAAATAATTTTATAAGGTCCTAAATGAGCCAAAATTACCTAAATAGTTTTTTTTATAAATTTAGACAAATTAAATAATACTAAATAATAATTTTACAAAATTTTATATGTGTTAAAATTGCCTAAAATAATTATTACATAATATTTTTTTAATTTAGATTAATTAATTGACACCTATATATTTATTTCATAATTTAATTTTGGTTCAAAATAAATATGAGTTAAAACAGAAATAAAAATAACCTTATGGATTCAAAATTAAATTATGGATAAAGTTTACCTAGGCATAAAATAAATTTTGAAAAAAAAAGGCCTAAAAATTGGCCAAAAATGACCCATAAGCCTTTTGCCCAAAAAAAGTTTTTGTCCAATAAACAATGCAAGGTCCAATTTTTTTTCTTTTTCATATGATCCAATAATTTAAAAAATAAAGCCCAATCTTTTTAGTCCAAAATAACCAATAAAAATGGATCAAAACAAAAAAAAAGACCAAAACTATTTGGCCCAAAAATTTAAACAAATAAAAGTACCAAAACTAAAGATAAGACCCGGCCAAACAACTTTTTAATGAAACACATATCTCATTAAAGGGAGCTAAACAACTTGTCATTTATGACATACAGCCAATCTTTATTCCAAAAAGACATGTTGTTTTGGTCATCTTCCAACTTGTTGTTTTGGTCATCATCCAGCTTCAACTGGGTTAGTTTGACTCAACCCATGTGGCAACGGACCAATAAGGAAAGCTGAACATTTTCTTGCTCGTTATAGTTCTATTTCTAATGATTCTTAAGCCAAGGAGTGGGCAATCAATTTTTTACCATTAATTTGAAAAATCATGGACAAAAATAAGATTTAAACATGCACGTGGATATAAACAAGTTTCATGTCATTAAAACAATTTAAGGCTTCGTTTCAAGTTCTTCAAATGGTTCTTAATATCAAAATCACAACGGGAACATTTCTTAGACACTAAAACTTAGAAAATTTGCAAGGATCTCATATCTTAAAAATACAATAACAACAGTTTTAACAACGTGATTATAGCATTTGTTTTTTCTTTTTTGGGAATAAATCATAATATAAAACATGATTTTAATCGATTGAATTCCATAAATTCATATCCAAATAAAGAATCTACAATAACATGCAAACATGGTTCTTATCATAGCAACCCCAACCCTGCAATTAATTCAACATATTACACGTCCAGGTTCAATTTTTTAAGTTTGAATCTATATGAGAAATACCCAATCTTAGAATCATCATATGGCAAGCAGAGGCTTTCAAAGCTTTGATACCACATATTAAACTCTAATGCAATTTAAATAATTATGAATAATAAATTCTAATTGATGAATACATAAAAAATCACGAAAGAAAATTAGGAACCTAAATATCTTTAATAATACTTTTATAGATTTGATGAAAAATCCAATGTATAAATCAATAATCTTTAGCAATCTACAGTTAAAAAATTATAAAATATAAAAGAAGCAAAGAGAAGAGAGAGAGAGAAAGTTTTTTGGATAAGCATATCAGTTTTAATGATAGTCTATTAAGCTAACTCTACTTACTAAGAATCTTTCTCAAAGTGCTAATGTAAAATTCGACTTTTCTCCCATCAAAAAAATTTGGTTAACAATGCACAAATATTCACTAACTCACTAATCAAAATATCTGATAATTTAAAATTAAAAAATGAAAGACTATCCATTAGAATAATTCAATTTAAAATTAAAATATTATTTAATTAATTTTAATTCAAAATATCACAACAATTGAATAAAATATCTTAAATAAATATTTAATTAAAATAATATCTTGAACAAATACAGTTAAATTAAATATTCCAACATGTCTGGGATATTAAACGATGCATTGAGTTTACACAACGAATTTACAAACTATAGATCAAAGGTCGGGATATTGATTCCTTTAAGTTCATTATGTTCCCCGAGGGAGAATCACTTATGCTGTCCCTTGTTCTCTACAGTGTAAATAAGAATCATGCAAAAGGGTTAATCTCAACAAGGCAGAGGAGAAGAAATGTTTAATTACAAACTGAGCTACCACGTTACATGCCAGACTCACGGGGGTATCATTCCATTCAATATTTGAGGATAATCTAGTTGACTAACCTACCACATGGATGTTTACATCATGGATCACTAATTCTTTAATCTGGGCGAGACAATGTCAATGGAATTAATATGAGGGAAGACCACATACCATGTATATCAACCACCATTGTGTGGCTTTGATGTAGGGAATAATCGCGCCTAAGATGTTTTGATGAGGACCACAGACCCAGACGACGATGGCAATGCTCGTCTTTAATGGCCTTCGACTTAGGGGTTTGGATCAGGACTGAGAATGAAGGGGTAGAGCTACTCGGACTACAACATTTTCGAATTAAGGCTTCGGTAGTAAATGGGATCTTCGGTTGGGATGTCTATACGGTCGACAATTCTCGCGACCCGATAAAGTTGCTTCGTATCAGTTCCATGGCGCTGAACCCTCAGTGTAGGATGCTGCTCGATCGTTTTCGATGAAGAAATGAATACAACATGGTAGGTTGTTTCGGTGGTTATTGAAAATACAATGGATTTTGTTTAAAAAGTCAAATCAGAGGGCAATGCATTAATTGGACAAGTTTGCTGGGGAATCATTTCAATTCTATTAGGCCTATTTGTTATTTTGTATGGGTCAATTGCCATGTCACCCTTCCCTTCCCGTGGGTGCCAATGTGTTGCAATTTTGTTGTGCCATGTTCGGGTGTCATGGATGACACCAATATTGACATGAAAGAATTCACTAAAAAAATTTTATGTTAAAATTTAAAAACAAATTTAATAAAACAAACGGAATCATTGTAAAATATGAAAGAAATTCATTTTCTAGTTTGATTGAAGACACTTCTTACTGAATGACAGTTGACGAATTTTACAGACTACTTTTGGAGTAACAACGATTTGAACTCAAAGAAGTTGGTGGTGAAAAAAAAAATATACTAAACAAATTTTAAAACAAAAAAGTTCAAGAATATAACGACAAGGCAAGTGGGTGTTTTTTTTTTTTTGCCAAAATCATATTTAAATTTTTAAATATTATTAGTTGAGATATTAATTGTTAAACGGTTTAATTAATGATAAGATAAGCAAAAAGCAACAAATTAAACATGCGTCCAAAGAAACAATGTTCGTATTGGCCTTTCCTAATTGGTTTGGACTTACATTTCCTATCCCTTGAATGAATGAAATGTTTGATAGGCTATAAATCATATGCAATGACCTCACCCACCTTTATAATTTATTTAGTATTTATTTAACCGTTAATAACAACACTAATATATTATATAAACCAAGTATGATAATCATACATAATATAAAAAGCATCGTATGAAATGTTTGATAGACCACAAATCATATGCCATGACATCACCCACCTTTACAATTTATTTAGTATTTATTTGACCGTTAATAACAACACTAATTAATTATATAAATTAGGGTTGATAATCATACATGATGTAAGAAGCATCGATGTCAATGGCAACTAAAGTCAGATCATCACAAAAGATTTTTTTGTGGTGACTAAATATTGTCACAAAAAGTCTTTTAATAGCGACTTATCTTAAGATGCCACAAAAGATTTTAATTCATTTTTTCGCTCAAAAATTTAAAACTCTTAAAGCCAAAACCTTTAATGACAACACTGAGAAATTGCAAATACCTTTTGTCACGATGCATAGTCAACACAAGAATAGCTTGTGACAAAAATGATGGATTGCCACAAGAAACCTTTAATGGTGATCAAATGTTGTCACAAAAGGTATTTTAAAAAATATATTATAAATATAAAATATATAATAATTAATGAGTTAATAATATAATAAATAAATTAATAATAATAAATAAATTAATAAATAAATGATATATAATATAAATAGTTAAAAAAATAAAATATAACTGTATAAATATAATATTTAAATAATAAAAACCGTTAACTTAAGATTTTTATTAGAGATAAGTATAACAATGTAATATAATAATAATAGAAATAATCAAGGTAAAATAAACTAAATAAATAAACTATATTAGGAATTATTCTTGGGTAGAAAACAACGTTTCGCTAATTTCAAATTTTTTTTTGAGCTTAAAAATGGTTTTTGGAAACTATTTTGACATTTGAACTTTGTTTGACGAGATACTTTTGTATCTCAAAGCCTCAATATAAGTTGTTCCTAGTGAATACAATGTCATAAGAGATTTTCCTCCACTTTTTGCCCATCAAAACGTTTGTTATTGCATTTCCTCCACGTTTCTTTTTTTTTTTTTCATTTTTCTCTCTTTTCTCACTACTACCTTCTTCTTCCCGTAAATCGCCCCCCTCCAAAAAAAAATTGCTTTCATGTAATACTTGATAAATTGAAAGATAGATGTAATAGAAATTAAATTACAAAATTTAAATTAAGAATGTTAAAAAAATTAAAATAAGGACATAGTATAAAAAATATATATAATAATTATTACGAACAGTCACTACAAAATAGGAAAAATGAATAAAGCAATCAAAAATTATATTTTTTCAACTACACAAATACAGTTGGATTTTTGCTAGATAATAATAGCTTACTGACTACTCAACAATCGGATGACAAAGAAAATATTATTTATAAAAGAAAGTTGCAGCACTCTAAGCATTGCAACTTTTTTAAATAAAAAAATTGTTTAATATATTTTAATATAATATATTTGATTAATATATTATAATATTTTAATAACATAAATTAATATATTTTAATATATATTTAAATAATGTAATATACTGTGCTTAGTAATATTTTTATTATAATATATTTTAAATTATATATATTTTTTATTTTTATAATATATAAAATCTTGTCATATGCAGTTAGACAACTATATTTAATTTTTTTTTAAATTAACACATTTTTTTATTAAAATTCAACTAGACAAATATATATATATATCTATTTGCCAACTAAGGTTTAGTCTTACAATTACAAGTTTTTAATTTTAAATTATATTTTTTTTCAATTGAAATTCAGTTAGACAATATATTTTTATTTATAAATTATATATCAGTTCGACTGACATTCATTTTTTCATAACAAACACAATTTTGTTTTTAGTTCTTTACTTCTGCTTATCTCCTTTTTGTGCTTATATATATATATATATATATATTTGCCAACTAAGGTTTAGTCGGACAATTACAAGTTTTTTATTTTAAATTATATTTTTTTCAATTGAAATTCAGTTAGACAATATATTTTTATTTATAAATTATATATATGTTTGACTGACATTCATTTGTTCATAATAAACACATTTTTTTTTTTATTCTTTGCTTCTTTCTGCTTATCTCCTTTTTGTGCTTCTTCCTGTATTTTTTGTTCAAACATCAAACATATATCATTACTTCAATAAAGAAACTAAATAATAAGTATAAAAATAAAATACAAAACAGTGAAAAATATAAAAATTAAAAGAATCGACTGAGGTGAATAGATTCAAATTATGTGCATTAATTAATAAAAAATTTAAAATAATAAAGAAAAAATAGTAGAAATATATAAACACAAATAAGACTTACCTGATTATGTTCGGATGAATAACCTGTAAAAAATAAAAGAAATATATAAATAAGAAATGAAAGGAGAAGACGGAGCCGAAAATTAAAAAGAAAGAGAAGATAAATAGGACCAAAAGTTTTAAAAAAATAATAATAACAATGAAAAAAAAGAAAAAGAAAAGAATGAGAAAGAGCAGAATAAAAAACGTGCAGTTGTAGAAAATTCTGCCCATAGTTGAACACATTATTAAGAAATTTTTAATTAATTTTATTTAATATATAATTTAGCATTATGTACACATATCATTTGAACAGGTGTTCAAATCCTCTCCACATTTTAATGATGTGCAAAGCGTGCATATCTCTGGGATGAAATTTGGACTGTCTATATCTAGTCTAAGCCTATCCAAATTTCAAATTCTTTATTTTAGTTTTTTGAATTTAGGTAATCACTTTTTTATAAAAATTGCAATTGGATAATTTTTTTATCTTACACTCTACTTATTTCAAAATTAAAAAAATATATATCAAATTTTTTAAAAATTAAAAAAATTTTAAATCATCTAAATTTAGTCCAAATTAAGATAAACATCCCCTTCACATCTCTTAAGATGTGTAGGACATCCATTTGCATTTAACCACTTAGCACTCCGATGGTATATGTTATTATATATTATTAATATATTTAAATTATTTAATTTAATACATATATTAATATATATGTATAATATTATTTTAAAAATATATACCATTTGACTATCGTAGATATTTTATATTTTATTTAATATTTAACATATATATATGTATATGTATAATTTAAAAGTTGATATCGCAATCTGACTACTTATTAGATAGATTATATCTTTTGCATATTAAAGTAATTTTTTATTTAAATTTTTTATAACATAAAAGAAGCGATTCCTCTGCATTAATTATAGTTTTATATTTTGTGAATAAAAAATATGATATATCTTTTATTTGTTATTAAAAAAACAATAAAGTTTTCTGTCAACAAAGTAAATGGAAATTTGCACATTGTTTACCACATTGTTCAAATGTTTTTAATTAATTTTATTTAATATATAATTTAATATTATGTACACATATTGTTCGACCACTTAGCATTAGGATAGTATATGTCATTATATATTAATAATATATTTAATTATTTAATTTAATACATATTTTAATATTTATATGTATATATTTTAAAGATATATACTATTTGACGATCGTATATATTATTATATTTTATTAATATATTTTTTATTTTATTTAATATATATATATATTAATTTTAAAATTGATATGCAATGTGACTACTTATTAGATAGATCATATCTTTTGTGTAATAAAGTAATTTTTAATTTAATTTTTTTATAACATAAAATAAGTGATTTGTCTGCGTTAATTATAATTTTATATTTTGTAAATAAAAAAATATGATATATTTTGTACTTGTTATTAAAAGTACAACACAATTTTTTGTCAACAAAGTAGATGGAAATTTATTTATTTTTTTACTAAAAAAATGTATATTAAAAAAAAGCTGTAAGTTTTGATGAAAATAACATATAAAAAAAATTGTTTTCATCATATTTGCAGTTGAAAACAAGAGGAGTATGGCCCCATTAAAAAATCCCTTAAACAACACAACTAATGCTCAGTTGACCAATGTATCTAACCAAATTTTAATCGGATACATTCTCTAATCAAAAGAATGTGTCCAATTAGAAAATGTGTTCGATTGAAATTCGGTCAGGTTGTCCGATTGAATTTCAACGACTATATATATATATATATATATTATTTAAGTTGTTTTACACAATTTTTATTTTTAATTCAATTTTTAATTTTTTATATTAATTTTATACTTTATTATATATTCTATCTTTTATTAATATATTTTTTTTATTTTATTTAATATAAAATTTAATCATGATATATACATATAGAACTATTTTAGTCTTACTATATATATATATATATATATATTAAAAATATAATCTACGAATTCAACTTATTTTTAGTAGGAATACATTTTTTGTGTCAAATATTTATTACTTTATATGCTTTATATTATAACAAAATGTGATTATCTACAAAAGGGTATAAGTCATAGCCTTTTCATGAAATAATATTTTAAAAAAATAGAGTTTTCCTCAGATTTGCAACTTCTCATATTTACTTTTAAAAGTTAGTTGGAAAGATAGTTGAAAATTGATTTAAAAAAACACACACACACACACACACACAAGCAGTGATCTTCAATGTGTTTTAATTTTGTTTTCCCATTTCCATTTTGACCAAAGTATTGGGCGAGAACGTTCCTCAGTGTTCAATTGTTGTTAGCCGTAATCTTGAATGCAATTTTGGTCTAATATAATGGTTGCTATACTCTTGCTTCTAATTTGTTTTAATCTTGATCTCCAGTATGGTTTTGTGCAAAATTCTAGCCTACTATGTTGATTGTTTGCCCATGGAATTAGTGCTGGTCTAATATAATGTCACTGTTTTGCAAAATCAATAAATTGATTTCTTATTACCTCTTATATATATGGTAGGTGAGTATCTGATGATACTTCTAAATTGTAGGTGTATCCCTCACTGAATTTTTTACTATAATATGTTAGTAAATTCTCAAACCACATACTACACTTTTCTTTTTTCCACCAGCAATTAATATCCATAAGTATAACTTTGATGGTTGGGAACTATAATTCTCTGCTGCACTTTTGTGTCTCATATAATTGGTTTCAACGAAAACTAAAAAATATAAAAATATAAAGGAACAATGATATATATATATATATATATATATATATATGTTAGATGAAAATTATACTTACACATATAGTTTTTGATTTTTTGCCAATCCAACTATTTTGTGAATTTTGATAGGTACGGAGGAATATTTTTGCCAATGTAAGTGGCCTACTTAGTTTTTGTGCCTGTTATGTATAAATTAAAATACTAGTAGTTAAAAATTATATAGTTTATGTAATTATTGTTATATATTTATTTGTACCATCTATTTTATATATTATTAATTATTTATTTAAAACAATTATTTTATGTTATTATTTTATATTTAAACCTTATATATATTATATAATTATTATAATTATATTTTTTTAATGATTATTATTTATTTTATGTCGAAGGCTCACCTTCTATTATATATATTTATGTAAATATTATTATATATTTATTATTTATTATTTTTTAAGTTATTATATATTTTTTAGTAAAAATGATTAAAAAAAGTAAAAAATAAAAATAAAAGGTGGGGGTAGACGTGTGGCGAGGAGAACCATATGTCCCCAACCCCAAGCAATTGATAAGATAAGAGGTGGGAGGTAGACTTTTGGCCCCATCTAAATAAAAAGGAGGAGAGGAACGAATTTTGGGGTGTAGCTAAGAAAAGGACGACTTTCGAGAAGAGAAGAATGCATACACGCTTGGCCAAACATCGAGTGAGAGTGACCCACAACAAATCCAGTGTCTTCCTCATCCAAAATCGGCCCCCAAACAGTGAGTTTTCCATTTTGAGGGTTTCGAGGATGGTGCAGCATACTTTTATTTCTATGGTTTTGAGGATGGTGCCATCCAGTGAATAACATGTTGCAAGCAGGCTTTAGACTCAGTAACCAAAATGTTTACGCAAATACATATGTTGATGTCAGAACATAAACGGGAACTAGCTTGAAGAGTATCTAAGAGCTGTTAGAATTAGACTTTGTTATATACACGGTTCAGTATTTTTACAATAAGAAACCAATGAACTTCCTAAAGCATGGAAGCTTCGTCTATACATAGACTCCTTTGGGACACTTCACCGAGAAATAGCATGCACATTTGTCCCCACAGCACTTGCATGAAAACGAGTCAAATGACTTGATATTATAACGAATAAGAGCATACCAAATTTTAAGACTCATCAAGGAATTTCCATAGTTATCCATTTCGAATTTTCGATCATAAGAAAGTTGAATTTGAATCAAATTCACCCTGTTAAGTTCTTGATATACATTAGTGTAATCCAGTTCTCTCTCAGGCACAAGGCCCATATTACGCGCTTTATGGTTTAGCTAAAGTAGTTGCGTAAGTCAAAGCCCCCACTTGGGAATAGAATGATGGTTCTTTAGGTGCAAAAGGGACCAATCTTCTGAGTCTCTTTGAAAGTCACATTTGATGCGTTTAGTTGAGGGAGATTGCCTCAGCAATGTTATGCACAACAGGGATAGCCACTAGTGAGATGGCTCTGGTATTTTGTCAGTCTGATAAAATCATGAAAACGTGAAATTTGGGTTTAATTTCTATTAATCTTGGCTGCTATGTTATGTTTATGTTTTGGGAACTCTCCAGTGAATTCGTGAGTGTAATTCCGAAATGATTAATTGCAAATTTTCATTGGGCCATTAGCTTATATTCGTCCTTTTCATTAGATACCTTGTTGATTTGCAGACTGAGATATCTTATTGTGCGGTAATTACAAGCATATCTAATTTTTCAAGTACATGCAAATTTATTTATAAAATATGAGCTTGACATATATATATATATATATATATATATATATAACCCCTTCTATTATTGAGGATATTCACAACACATAACTTCTAAATTTATATGCATGAAAGTTCTACGGAGAGGGCAGAACAGAATGAATTGTTCCACATGGAGGTTTCGTCCTTTGGAACTACATCAATGATTTTTGGGTCCAACTGTTTGTCCACCAAACTTTATCAGCTCTGTCCCATTGAGGTACTGATCATGGCTGCCTAGCTTCTTCAATTCTCTTGTAATTTGGAAAGCAGTAGAGTCAAGCATAGATACAGAATGTGTTGAAACCCCACTTCATCATGCAGGATCTTGAATTAGCCAAGATTTTGATGAGGCCAGGATTGCTTTTCGTTGAAGAAATTATACAAGGGAAAGAATTTCTCTAAAGAGGGGTCTGGTTCAGCTCCGCGTGCTTATATTGTTTGCAAGAAGGATTTAATAATTCCATTGGCATTGGATGATCCAAAATGCTGGAATTGACGACGTCCTGGAAATCAAGGACGCAGATCATATGGCTATGCTTTCCAATCCACAAGAACTTTACAAATCTCTCCTCCACATAGCTGAGAAATACATATGATTTGCTAGCTTCAGCTGTCATGAATATTTTGTTATCAGAATTGTTAGGATGCCTTGAATTTCCTAATTGCTTCCAGTGGCCTTTATTGGCTAAAGAACAAATTTCCATAATGAAGAGATAAGTTGCATGAATCTTAAGCAAAAAATCAAAAAAAAAAAAAGTTGTTTGATGGAATTATTTTCATCCATTCTTCTAAAACCTAAAAAATAGAATAGTGTTTTAAAAAACTAAAAATAGAAAACATCTTTTAGATGTTCTGATCTCTTACTTTAACAAAACCAAGGAAACACACGGAGAACATCTTGAAAGAACAATTTTCCTCAATGAAATTGTTGTAATTTTGACAAAAGTACAAAGAACATCTTAAGAAAAAAAATTTCATTTAAAGAGAATTTTTTTGTTTTCTTATTTTTAAAACTTCTTTTTAAAAATAATTGGACAAAACTCTTTTAAGAATATATAATTAAAACATGAAACCAAACAGCACCTTTTTGTTTCTTTTTTATTTTGTTTTTTTTTTCTTTTAAAGAACTTTGACTCCCTACTACTCCTACAACCAGCCTATACTAAAAATGGATAGGGTATTAAATGCTTCCTATCCACAATCTTCTGTAAATAAAAGTAAAAGGAGAAAATTCATAAAGTTTTTAAATATGTATCATAATTTTATCCATAAAAACATAAAAAGCAAACAATTTTTACAACACCACAATATATATTATATTATATTTTTGTTAAAAAGTCAGATAACAAATACTCCTATGTTCAGTTTTAAATAAAATACCAATGTTTTTAAAACCGGACCGGTTATTGAACCGTTGAAGGTACTGATTCACGGTTCATTGGTTCAACCGTGGTTGGACCATGGTCGAACCGGTAATAATTAAATATATATATTTTTATTTTATATATTAGGATTTAATATAATAAATAATAACAAATAAATATTAATAAATTTTGAAACATATTATAATTAATTATACATAAAAATAAATCAAATATGATATAATATTTAAATTTTAATTTGTTTATATATTAAACTTATTTATATAATTTTAATAAAAATTATATGAATTTTATTTTTAATTTATTATATTAAAAATTTATAATTATAAATAAAGTAATAATAGAGATTAAGTGATATAGGTGTAATTTATCAATTTAAAAGTCAGGAGTTTGAATCACAAGATTATTTTGATTTGTTTAAATAAAAATATACTAAGTTTTTAACTCTTTATATTAAATATTGCATTTGATATACAAAATTGTTAGTTGCTTCAGTGGTGAAGGTGCAGTGATTTATTGAAGGGGCATGTGTTCGAGACTGCTGGAAGCCAGTTTTGGTGTTTTGGTGATTTGCTTTTAATAAAAATCACTCTGTTTTATATTATATATTATATATTGCATACATAATATCAAAGACATCTGCTGGTCCAGTGGTGCGGGCGTGCGGCGTGCTGCATTTTGTGAAATTATATGTGCAAGAAGCTACAGACCGGTTCAATCGCAGATTTGGAGTCGGTTTTCACTTCAAACCGCCCGGTTCAACCCGGTTCTTGACCAAGTTTGACCGGTTCTGAGGCACACCGGTTCTGAGACACGTCCGGACCGGACAGATGGCCGGTTCACCGGTTTTCCGGTTGAACCGGCCGGTCCGGTCCGGTTTTAATAACCTTGTAAAATACCATTCATCCAAATGGGTTTGAGCAGAAAAGTGGAGGAGAGTTTAAAGCATGGGATTGTAAGCTCGTTTTCAAGTGTCTTTTTGTCCTTTTTCCGCATTTTCCCAACAAAAATTATCTTAAAGTCTGATATAAGGCAATGAAGATGGGATACCAACAACCGTGTGAAGATGATAAAATAAACTCAGAAGATATGGTTCAATGATCTTTCATAACGTAGTCCTAGTATAGTTGTGGCCTAAACAAAGTTTCTGAAGTACAAAACAAGCGGTCTATAGTTTGTAGATGGCACAATAATTTAATATCTATCGGCAAACTCTAGGAGGCAGGAACATAGCTCAAGTGGTTTAGAGAACATAGGCATATGATCGGAACCAGCGATTACTTTCACCTCCAATGGAGGATTTCTCTCAATCATCCACCTTTGCGAATCCTCTTTTATCACATTGTCTCTGTCGCAGACGATGTAAACTCTAGGTACCCTTCCATGTCTCTGCCTGGTGACTGCTGTTTCTTTTCGCAATAATTCCAAGTCATTATAAATAGGCAAAGGTCTCACCAGCAACAATGCCAGGCTCAAATCCTACGTTTGGCATTGGCTTAATTTGTGAATAAAACGTTATGATATAATTCATCTCCAACAAACTATGTAACAGGATTAAATTGAACTCGGTTGGAACTCTTACCTCAGGTGGGGATAAATGGTATAACTTGGATTCCAAGAATTTGGGTTCCAAAATTCTGGAGGTTGGAGGTTTGTCGGGGCCATTATCAAAAGTGAAGCCTGCGCCCATATGAGAATCCACTCTTCTCTGCAACTGCAAATTTTACTCATCATTGGTTACATTTCTAGAATCCAATATCTTAAGAATGTGGTTTGATGCCTAAACACGATTACCCAGAACAATCTGAAAACTGATTCAAACTATTAACCATTTCCCAAACAGAGATAACGCAGCATGGCAAAATCACTTATTTACTCTCAAAAGGAACTGATCTCTGGTAGCCCTAAGTGCGTGTTTGTGAAAGAGTATGGAAGGAAAAGTACCTCCTGACGAATAGCGATATAAGTGAGATCTTCGTTCGGCATCATAGCGGTGACGAAGACTGCAAGAGAGATCTTCTCAGGGAACCTTTCCATGGCGACAGATACAGAGACACCACCAAAACTATGACCCACTAATATCACTCTGTCCTCTGGAGGAAGAGAATCCATGAATAGCATCAAGGGTTCATAGTAGTCAGAAATTGAATGGAGCTCGTGTACCTGCTTTGGATGGATACCAGAAGCAGCCAAGTCCAGAGCTGTGACTTTATGGCCACCCGATTTCAGCAGAGTCGCCAGCTTATACCAACACCAGGCCCCATGGCCGCCTCCGTGAACTAGCGCAAAGTGCCTACTTGTTTTGCCCATCTCCCACCTTCCTCTTTCTCTTGTCCATTGCTTCACGTCATCACTTCTTGTGTTCATATGCGAAAACTGATCAGATAAACATGACCCGTCTTCATATGGTCCAAAATTAACAAGCCAAAAATGTTGTTCTTTTTAGGTGCAATAACACCATATCATATTGGTGGATTCTCCTGTGCCCTCCACGATCGGGCTTATGTGGCAAATTTTGTTCAGTGGGTGACAGGTTGCTAAAATTGAAAAAAGGCCCCCCAAACTTAAAAATAAATAATAATATTGACATTTAAATCTAACCTTTATTTCCGGTCATTAAAAACATAATTTTTAGGATTTATATTTAAACCCTATTTAATTTCTACATTAACACAATTCCTTTCATTCATTATATTTACAACATAACCCCTGTAGATTGGCTATTCTTAGCCAAACCCACATCCCATTCAACCTCGGAGCCCTAAATCCAACCGCCGCCGCCAGAAACGGAGGCGTGCTTCAGATCCACCATGGACAGAGGCCACCGGACTTTTTGCAGAGCGTGAACATCAAGTATGTCAAAACTGGCTTACCACTATCTGATAATCCCTTTAGTGTCCATCAATATAATCCAAGCTTCCCAGATTAATCCAGAGAGATTCGCTAGCTCTGGCTTGACTTATAGTGCAATCTCGTCATCGTCGTTACCTGCTCTGCGATCCTCGTCTTCGGATCCACCTTCTACCTCCTGACCCGACCCAGATCTATTTACCTCCTCGACTATTCTTACTACAAACCCCTTTAACACCTCCAAGTCAAATTCAAATAATTCATGGACACTCGAAGAGATGAAGATGAGACATGTAGTGCAGGTGAGATTTGGCGATCTTCGATTGCTACCACCAGATTAGCGAGCCTCGGTTTTCAGTGGTAGAATAGCTTCTTTGTGAATCAGCAACCTTGGATTTTCAAAACAATGGGTTTGGTGTCTTCTTGCTACCAGATTAGCGCCAACCGATGGAAGTGATGAAGATGAGACATGGAATGCAGGTGAGTTTTGGAGATCTGAGGGCATCGGGCTGCCTTCGCATGAGCAGAGAATCAAGCGAGAAATCAGATTTGGGGCTAATGCAATGGCATTGTGGTTTTTCCATAAATTATGAATTTTATTAGGTTAACTTGTAAATTAAAAGAGGAAATGTCTGTGTTTTAATAGGCAATGTTATTGAGGCTAAAATATAAATATAATAAGTAAATTTTAATTGTGTAGGGCTCTTTTTTAATTTTCTCGACTACTTTTCCAGTCAACACACTTTGCCACGTGACGGTTAAGTGGGCCTGTAATACTGTGACACGTGGCTAGCGCAAGCATGCACTCCACTCTTGTATGCATGTGACCAAACCACTGATATGTTTAACCTTAGCCGCAGGATGCTCTCGACTACCTCTGAAAATTACCCTGAATTGCTTTGTATTTGTCGCTCATATTCTCAAGATCACTTTAACACTGGGTACACCCACCTCGAAAACATCAGCAAAAATTAAGTTCAAGAAAGTTTGGGATTTAGACGCCTGAAGTTGCGTTTGTTTGAAGTTTTTGGAAGTTGTGTCAAACAATTCGTTTGGTTAAGTGAATGGGCAATATGACAGAGTGGGATAAGAGACAGCTGATGAAGTTATAGCCGTTGATATGAGAAGGGGAAATCAACAGTTAGAATAAGAGGCATTAGATGTCCAAAAATGCAGTGTTTTGTGACAGAAATTTGTCAGATAAAAATTTCACCCTTTTATGGTTCATTGTTGCGTCTTTTTCCCCCAAATTGATTTCTCTCATTTGGCTTCATTTTCTCCATCAACAGCAAGGATATTTCATCAAGTGGAAAAAGATTTTCATTCTCTCAGATACTGATCTAACCATGCACTCTCCTGTTTACAGGTAAATTTGAAGCCAAACAGAATTAAATAAATGAAGCCAAACAGAATCAGATAAATGAAAACATAATTTGATTTGCTTGATTAAGTGCTGTACTTTATCCGACAAATTTCTTGACAAGTATCCTACAAATCTCCCAATTCAAAATTTTTCCAGCAGAAAACATAAAAGGGTTAACATAGCCAGTCTCAAATCTTCCACAGATATGGAGCTACTTATGGTTTCATCTTAAAATATCTTCTTGAAGAAACTATTTTCAACATTTAGTTCTTTCAAATTAGATACTTTTTTATTGTGGCCAAAAGAAAAATTAGATACATTTTGGAGCAACCAATCTGGAAAAGCTGCTTGCTCAAAGCCATCAACCGTCAACCAAAATTCTCAAAGCTAGATGCCAAGGTATGATGGTAAATCGGTTAGGTAGAGTTAATTTTCAAAGCCATCAACCAAAAACAGAATTCTTTAAAAGGAAAAAAAAAAAAAAAAAAACGTATATGGATGTCGTGTGGATCAGAAATGCTCGAAGGAAGAACATGCAGTGAAATCAACCAGAACTATATGGATTGATATCGAAGCTATTGGATCAAAATCAACCAAAGCCATATGCAGCGAAATCAAAGCATCATCCATAACTAAAATTGCTAGAAGGGAGGACATGCAGCGAAATCAAGCATATGGAACGACATCGAAGCGATTGGTCAAACGCATGCGGTGTGGATCAGAAGCTTGGAGGAGGTATGGCTCCCAAACGTAAATCCTCCTGCATTTTCTCGATCTCAGACCTCCCAAATGCAAATCTCTTGCATTTTCTCGACCATAGAGCTTGGATGAATGGTAAGTTTTGATTATATGAACCACGGAACATCATCTCAACCCTTAAAACAGGAATGGTCATGATTTTGCAATTTCAAAGAATTTCAGACAAGTGATCTGAATCCGAAAGTTGAGGGCCTTCAAAATTCAAACTTTGGTGGTTGCCCTACGTAACTACGTAATAGGTACATGGTGCTTTCCGTATAATTCATGGACTTTGTTCTGAGTATGCTGTAAAATGTCCTGTTGGTGTTCAACTTCATTCAACATCCCTTTACAAGCTTGATACAATAGCAAGAACCTACATATCGTTCTATTTGATTTATAACTGATGCTTTGGGTTTTCGATCAAGAATTGATAAGAAATTGACGGCCACAATCCATCCTACGACCACACAACAGCAGCTATGATAGTTTTGTTCAAACATCTGACATATCATCTCGGGCTTCATGCAAGCAATATTTATATGAAACAAATTAAAATTACCGCCTGCCACAGGGAGCTAACAAAATACTACAATATTTCTATGCTTCAGCTTGTTATGATTTGAAAATAACGTGGGAAAGAACAAGAAACTCATAGCATAACATTTGGCAAACATGCAACAATTGAATGTTTATTTGGCAAGGAAGACATGTTGACGTACTGGCTAAAATTCTCCATTAAAATTTATTATCCAAAATCATCTAACCTAGATTAATCTACATTGTTACAGAACATGAGAATAAAGGATTCTGCAGTACCACTACCACGCTCGAAATGCCTAACGGAGCTGGAGGAAATTCAACAAGACAGAATAAAGATGCCAGGATTCATCAGGTTCCAAGAAAAAAAAAATGCTGTTAAGAGGCTGAGACCATGTCACAAGGACAAATCAATATTCCATGAGGAACATGCAGAATCCTTTGGTAGCAGAAAGGGTTGCCAGTTGCTTTAAAATCTCAGATGACTTCTAGCGTCGAGCAGTTCTAGATTTTGGCCGTGTTGATTTCTGCAAGAACATAAAAGAAATAAAGGTTTAATTGTTGCATTCTTACAAGCCAGCAAGGAAATCACGTAAGGTTATGCAGAAGACTAAAATGCTGATCTCTGTCAAAGTTGGCAAGGTTACCACACAGTAGGTTATATTAATCAATTATTAACAACAGAATTCTCTGAAAATAAGTCAGAAGCCAAAATGGTTACTCACCGATCCAAAGCTTGCCCCTGATCCTGTTGCAGCACCTGAGAAAGAAACAGAAATAAAAATTGTGAATATACTATGAAGATAGGATTAAAAAAAAATTCATTAAATCCATCCTCCAGGCATCCCACTTCTATTTCTTACATTTCCAAATTGCATTGCGGTCTATCCTATCAACTTCTATGGATTCAAGCTCTAGTTGCAAACAGAAATATGCTTGCTAAAACTTGTCTCCCCATATATTTTATATAAATTATAATTTATCGTGATGTATAATGGTTACCATACATCTGTTAGAATATCTTAAGGCACTTGGCGTCTCATGAATGATCAGACACAGTGACTGACGGTAAATAATCCTGGGTTAAGAAACTGCTTATGGATTGCCACGTGTATTTTAAGTTTCTTTACCGACCACCTGGGCCCAGACATGTACTGATCATCTTTCAACAAAAATAAGCGTGTATAAGGCAGTGGTGTCCACATTTGTGGATAAAAACTTCCAACTGCGTAAAATTACTTTTCAAAGATTTACAGCTCCTAGTTTGTAGGACAAAGACAAGTGTAACATAGAGATCAGATAATACGATTGAATCATGAGTGACTTATGAAGCCAGTGATGAAGACATTAGCAATGAAGAACAAATTGTGTTTTCGAAGTCAACTTTAAATACAAAACAATATGTAGTTCGCAAACAGTTAAATCTACGACACCCAGCAAAACTATAACTCACAAAAATACCTGAAGCAAACGGAGTTGAAAAGATTGAACCTCCAGGAGTTGTACCAAATGATGGAGCAGCACTACCAAACTGAGAGGTAGTGGAACCAGACAAGGAACCTGATGAAGAATTAAAAAGTGAGGTTTGCGGTATAGCACTTGACGATCCAAACAAAGATACTGGAGCAGAAGTCGTAGGGGTTGTAAATAAAGATGGCGTAGATGAAGATGGAGCTGAAGAAGGCATGCTGAAAACAGAAAGCCCGCTTCCTGATGAATTTGAAGTTAGTGGAGATGTACGTGGGGCAGCCAATGCCCCTTGTGTTCCAGAACTGGAAAACAACCCAGCAACTTGTGTTGATGGTTTTGAATTTGCAGGTAAATGAAATGTTGGATGAGCTCTTTTTGAGGCAGCTTCTTTTCTTGCTGTTTCTCGCCGATCAGCCTCTAGAAATGGGTCATGCACCTCTCCCTGATGGCGTTGTTCAGCAAGGTAAGCTAATTTCATGGAATTGATGTACTGATGAATGTTCTCCACCTAGGTAAGCATTTCGCAAGCTGTTATCACTGTAAAAGGAAATAAAAAAAAGCATGCATCTCCTTTATGAGCAGATATGAACTTATTTTGAGCCAAGAGGGAACCTCAGAAGCATCATCTCTAATACACCAAGTTTTGTGCCTGGTTCATTACAACAAATATGAGATAGTATATGACATTGACTTCAAGCTCACGAGTACATCTTTACAGGTATGAATGTTTAAATTATACAATTTAAAATATAAAGAACAAATGTTCAGAATTATGCATATGAACAAGTAAAGAACAGATTCTATTAAACAAACTGAGCTCATAATTAGCAACCACCTATCAGCAACCATGACGGATACAAAACGATAAAGGAAAACCAAAAATAAAGAGACGGAAGAAAAGCAGTTTAAAGGGATAAAAGTATTGAGAGTTCATTATGAAAAAAATGTCCATATATTTTGAACATTTCTTAAGAAAAGATAAAGTACAGCCACATAATGCAATATACTCAAAGCTATATGGTGCAATGTCAGTTAAAATTGCAAAATGTTTATCTGTACCTTTGCAGCCACATGAACAAAAAGGTCATGCACATTTGCCATGACTTTAGGAAGAGACTGCACTAATAAGGATCCATTATTGGAAGTGTTTCTCTCAGAGTCTAAAAGAAGCAGCTGCTCCAACTCTTCAATCCACTGGCGGCATTCACCAAGATACTTCTCAAATCTTGAAACTGTTTGCTGTAAAAATGGTGATGGTTTCTTCGGAAGCCCACTGTAGAAATCAAACACAGGCACTATTGACGTAGCTGATGGTTGACTACTCAAATTAGGCGTTACTGTCGCTCCAGGAGTTTGTGATGGACCAGTGGCACTAGAAGCATTCCCCTTACTAGGATGAAGGAACCTTGGACTTAGCATCATAAAAGAACGAACTGCCACCTCTGTGTTGCGTAACATACTTTTTATGACAAACATCAGTTCCTGCAGCAAATTTTTCTGTCTTTCCATGGCAGCGCTGAGTCCACCAAGTTCCTATCAAATAACAGAAGAAAGTAGCTCTTGTACCATCTATACACAACTATTAAAGTGCATAAGGTCAAGAATAAAAACACGAGAGAGAGTAATTAAGCCAGTCAACATTATTGATAACTCATTTAAAAAAAAAACAAAGAAACAAACAATCAAACAGTTTCATAAGTCATGAAAAATAAACAGAAATGAAGAAATGAATGAAGTTATCAGATCAAGAGGAAACCCCAAATGCTTTAACATCTCACACAGATAGCCTTCCAAGTGTACACAAATACGTCAATAAGATCTGTATCATCTATTGATCTAGTTTAACCCATTTATGCAACTACTAGCCACAAGGCCCACAATGCAATTCCTTAGGTAACCAACAAAATAATCAAAAGCTCACAAGTTGTTTGGGTTATTGAGGTTATTTGATCTAGTTAAATGAACTAAGAGCTTCCTTTTCAGATTAACAGAGCTCAGTCTCACCACATAAATTCAGTCCTCCAGAGTCAACTAAGTTCAATACAACTCTTCCAAGTTTTACATTAGAAAAAACAAATAACAGAATTTTGAAATGTTATCTAGACTTCAGCTAAAAATAACAATATTTTCAGTTGACCAGCAATAACAAAAACAGCCAACATTTGGTGCTGCTGTACTAATTAATTACAAGCAATAACTAGACTTATATTTCGTATCATTGCACGGAACCTACATGACAAGATATGTAAAACATTAAACTTCCTATACTTTTATATAATATATAGATGTAACCCATGTTTCGTCACATACTAAACTCCAGTCATATCTGAGATCCCCTGAATTGTCAGCAGAACTCTTTAGCACCTCATATATTAAAACAAATTCAAACACAAAAGTATTAGCATTGAGGCTCTGGATGCATAAAATCAAAATGTTTTAACTAAAAATTATTTCTAAACTTCATTGTCCCTTTGTGTAGGAGTCTAGGAGATTACCTATTTATAACAACCCCACCGCAAATTTAATAATCGACAAGAAAATCATAATCCACTTAAAGCATAGAAAGCATTTGTCTATTTTATAACAATAGTGAAACAGATAATTAACAACCATGAGGAGGAATAAATCATGTAAAGAGATAATCAAAGAAACATGAGCGCAAAGAGAGCACCTGAACAATATGGCTCGCATCAGACTCAAAGCCGACATTTGAAACTGAAGAATCATAAAGACGACTGCTCTGATCTAGTCTCTGGCTCTCATCCCTATACTCTAATATCCGCTCCCTATGTAACAGATAACATTTAAGCAACACAAAGATCAAACAAGAATTACACCTTAACCCAGAAAATATGCCACAGACATTGAGGCAGCCACAAGATTGCTTCTATAATGACATGCAACCTTCCTCTGCAGGTTGTAAGGCTGATCACCAACTGGGACTGGACTAGCACTATGTTAAAATCAATTAACCAACACTACATACAGGTATCAAAACTGAAGGCATGTTCTAAGTTTCAACTGAATTTCATCCTTCTCCAATCCCGAGCAGCTATATAGATACGATTTTATAGTGCAGACAAGCAAGAAAATATAAAAAGATAAAATAATTGCACATTTTTTAACAGCTAGAATTGAGCTCAAGGGGGCTGCGATGTGGCTTCTAAACAAAAAATAGGAGAGAAACACAAACCATGAATTATTTTGCACTTTTCTACCCACATATTTGCTGAAACTTACAATACAGCAATTAACAGAAAAAGGGACAAAGAAGCGTACTCGATCTGCAGGAGAATCTTCTGGGAATCAGGATGGAGATCCACCCACTTGTTACTATAAGTCGCGGGAGTTCTATCGTTAATGAACAGGAGCAACCGCTGTTGCTGCTGCAGTTGTTGTGGTTGAAATTGTTGCTGCTGGGGCTGAAACACAGGCTGTTGCTGTGGCGTCGAAAACAACGAAAATGACATTGTGCTATTTGCTACCAGAAATTCTTCTGGTGACGCACTGAGACTCTTCTTTAATATTTGATAAGAGAATTGAAGAAAACCCCTTTTTAAACCCTACGGAGGGAAATTCGGGGCTAAAACACCCGCCTAAATCTTCCAAATTCAAAAGGTACCCGAGGACGATATGATATTGATAAAAATTTGAATTTTGCATTGACGCCCGATGATCCGACCCGACTCCGATGTTCGGAGCCCATGCTAGATGAAGCTTGAGGTTTCGAGCCTTCCACAGGATGGATTGGCGGTTGGCCCTTGAAGAAATGGATCATATTGACCCAACCTCACACTTCAGGCGAGAAAATAGCATCCATTTCGACAAAAAATAAAATAAAATAAACTATTGGCTCTCCAGTGTTTTTTTTTTTCCGAAAAACTATATTTTATTTTTAAATTAAAATTTAATTACAAAATTAATACATAAATTTTAAAACATAACAAAATACTCCTTAAATTTTGAATGAAAACAAAAACGATAAATCCCAACTAATTTTTTAAACTACAAAAGAAAACTAAAAAATTATGGTATATGGTATTTTCTTAACAGAGTGGTCTTTTGAAAATTTTCAAGCAAACCCGATGGATGTGTTTGGCTTCTTTAGGAGAATGATTTCACAAGCTGAACTAATTGGCAATTGTTGGCAAGTAGAAAAATGTATAATATAATTGCCAAGGGGAAAATTGTATAATATTGATAATCTTGCTCCTTCTAGACAGGTTAGGTTGCCTCATGGCATGGGATGGTCAATAATGCTTTTGTATGACTAATGGCAAATCTCGACGCCAATCAAAGGCCCTTATTTATATATGGTTTAGAGATCAGCTAGTTCAAAATGTTTTTAGTAGTGGCACGAAATTACTCCAACAATATGTAATTGGCATTCCGGCTTCTTATCTTTAAGGTTTTTGCTTTTATTTGACTCACACTATATGTTATTGACAAAGGCTTTTCAAATGGACCTAGGTTTGCAAACACTAGTGAGACACATTTACATCATGATTGCAAAGTTTGTATCTTCATATAAATCTATATAGCTCAGAGGATTTTGAATTGGAGGATTTGTTCAAGCAATACAAGTAAGATGCGCTAATGTTCTAGCAATGAAACTATGATGTTCCATTATGATGATTTGTTTCTTTATTACTTCTTTATAATTCTGGTGTAGTCTTACATTTAGATAAAAAAAAATGTTAAATTCTATGATCATATGGCAGAGCTATAAAAAAATATATAATTGAATTTATAAAAATTAACAATATAAAATTTTTGAGCCATTCAACAAAATTATATTGTCTAGATGATATAAAATAGTAACAAAATAGAGATACCTATATTTTTAGGCATAATACAAGATACCAAAAACAAATACTTTATGACACGACAAACTCGCAATACATCATTAACTATAATCATGATGCAATGAATATTAAATATTATTTAATATAAAATAATATATTTTGTCAATTTTATTAAATTTATTATTGTAATTACATTCACTAATTGTATAAAAATCAAATTAAGTTAGTTAAGAGAAAATATAAAAAAAAAAAAAATGTTTTTACACAAGTAATCTGATTACAAGGCTTAGGGAGAAAAGCGTTTATTTTGAACATTTCTTATGTGTGTAAATTATGATTAGATGATGAGTTTTAAATAGTTTTTGCCATGATTGAGAAAATCAAATCCAACTGATTAGTCGAATTAAAAAATTGATAATTAGCTATAATTTCAATTTAGCTAACTCTAAAAATTGACTAGGTATAAAATTAGCCATAAGTCATAAAAATCAAGTGGTTTAATACTAAATTAATCAAAAGTTAATTCTTATTTCGTCTAAAATAAAATTGACATTTTACAATAATATGATCTTTATCCAACTCTACTCAATCTATTTTCTATAAATTTATTGTCACATATAAATATTTTTATTTAATTATTAATTTTTAAATATTATTTTACAAATGTGTATTTACTTAAGTACATATTTTTATATTTTTTTAATAACTAGACTTATGTATATCTAAATCCTAAACTCTAAATGTTAAATCACTCCTTTTCCCAATTTAATGACAGGTTGGATTCGTAAAACATCAGTTTTTGCCCAACGCCAACCAGTCATTCCCTGCACTCAACTGTCGAGACAAAGTGAAAGATTGCCTATAATTTTGAGACAAGCTTGCTCAGAAACAGAAAAGAACAAAGGCGCATCCGCAAATAACAAAAGAACAAAACAAAAGGAGACGAAGAGTGTATCTTCCAGTAAATGTGATTCACTGGGAATAGCCCTGGTTCATTGAGAGGGAAATATCAAAAGTATAATAGAATAATTGATTTGTAATGTGCGTAAATTATGCTTAGCTGAGTTTCAAAGGCACGCTAGTTTCTGTCAATACCAACCAGTCATTCCCTGTACTTAACTGTCGAGCCAAAGTGACAGGTTGCTTATAATTTTGAAACAAACTTGCTCAAAAATAGAAAAGAACAAGGGCGTATCCGCAAATAACAAAAGAACAAACAAAAGAAGACTAGAGCATATCTTCCACTAAATGTGATTCACTGAGAATAAGCCCTAATGGCCCCTTGGCAACGAGATCCCAGGCTGCGGGGTCGGCATGCGATCGATTAAAAAAAAATTTATAAACAACCCCACCACTGACCAGCTTTATAACCCCACCATTGGAATGAAATAATATATTATTCGTTAATTCTCTTCGCAATATGCAAAGTCTACAACAAACATTCCTGGTAGTCAGAAATTACGGTTTCTTTTTTCCTTGTTTTTACTTCCCCTCTAAATCTGGGATGAATAAATTACTGTTATAATCAAGGCTGAATTAACTTCGCTGGGCGATGGCTGAATCAAAATTTAAGCTTGTTTAAGATGACGATTTCGAAACTTAATTTATGTCAGATACAGATACTATAGAAATTTCACACAGCTCAGTTACTAAACAAGTAAACAGTAGTAACATACACAGAACAAGAGAGTTCATAGAACAAAAGGAAAAAAGGAGAAAAAAAAAAAGTCGTAGTGTCTTTCTAGTTTCTCTAGCAGATATACCCCCAAACACGCAGTAAACTAAACTCTAAATTCTAAACCATCAGAGCACCCTCCCCTGCACGAAGGGAATCAAAATAAAATGAAAAAAGAAAGTGAAAACAGTTCATTTCAGACCATTTCCAGGTGTTGAAATTGCAAGTCCAGGCCAAGAGAAGCAGTCCGCACCACCAACAAACCCACCGTCGCCGCTTTCTAGCTGCCATGAATACCCTACACCAGAAGTCCCAACTCCGCCGCTAATGTTAGAGCCATCCACCATTCCGGGAAATGCCCAACCTCCTCTTCCACCCCCAAATCCCATATCTTCAAACCCATGGACAGGTCCAAGCCCAAACCCGCCTAGAGCCAGAAACCCAGGCCCTTGGGTGGTGTTGTTAAGTAAAGAAGTAAAGCTTCCACCCATGCCCATATTAGATTTCACATCACTCTCTACTCCACTGGTACCCCCAAACGGCATGGACCCTCCTTGGTTAGCCGAGATGGGTACAAATACAGGGGTTGTAGGCAACGGGTGGTCCTGAGTAGAAACCGAAGAAGTCGCCGTGACGGAGGAAGAAGCCGCAGAGGCAGTGCGCGAGCGTTTCGCGTTTTTGCGACTGCCACCACCGACGGGGATGTCACGGAGGGTCCCGCCGTGGGTCCAGTAGCGACGGCAAGACTTACAGAAGTGGCGGGGCTGGGAAAAGTTATAGTTATTGTAGTAACAGAACTTGGTGTTGGTGGAGTCGCAGCGAGGGCATGGGAGGTGCTCTTGTTCCGGCGGCGGAGCTTGGGACTTGGATGGTCGGGGATTCTCGCCGGAGTCTGACGGCATTGGGTTGTAAGACAAGCAGGGTAAAGTAGTTTTACGGAGGATTAGCTAGCAGCTATGTGGACGTGGAGGATAGATGAAAAAGTTGTATTTATGCTGGAAGAAGAAAACAAAGTTGATGGTTTGGCGTTGCGGGGAGAATGAAGAGGGGTTTTATGGGGATTAGGAGAGAGAGAAGATAGGCTGTAGAGGGAATATCTTAGGTTGAAACAGAGACAACTTCTGAGGCTTATATGAGCCAGAGTGGATCAGCTTTAGTACAGTGTTCTGTTAAGCACGGCATTTCAGTCGGCTCCAGAAGAGGCTCTGTTTGGGCCGGCTAATAGTACTGTGGCTCTTGTACAACAATTTCAATCCTGTTTTTCTTCCCCTAATAAATTTCTATTTTTGTCTTTTAATTTTTGATAGGTTTTTGTGCATTTGGAATGAGAATAGGATGCATAAAGGTCGCAGTGGACGCACTCAGAATTCTAACACTAAAGGCTGGTCAGTCAGATGCATGCATTTGCCTAATGGCTAATATGGGCATAATGAAATCTAGCATCTAGTGAAATCAATTATTAAATAAAAACAGATTGTGTTAGCCATTAGCTTTTCTCCCAATTAATGAGACCGGGAATGGCAATCATGCTAGAGCTCATTAAAATAAGTCGAGCACGTTGCTATATTATATGCATAAATCAATTCACTAGTCTTTTCTTCATCCAATCCGCTCTCACTTATTTTCGCTACAGCCTCTGCATCGAAATCTGATCTTCCCTAGTCAATACTACAACAGTATACCTATCCTATAACAAAGGATTCTATATTCTAATCCTTATAGGCCGTAGCTCACATTATTTTCCTCTGACAAGGCAACACACTTGTAGAATTGTGCCGAAGATGCATCATCCCAATAACTAGTCAATTGGATTGTCAATTATGGTCTTCTTCATTATTATTTTTTCCACGCCATAATATAATACCTTAGTGCCTAAAACAAATAGATGGATGGACCTCCATTTGAATAATGAAAGAGAGAGAGAGATTGAGTGGGGCCATTGGATTAATCTGATTTTCCAACTCCAATGAAACGAAGGAGTGCGTTTGATTTGGTTAACAGAGAGAGAGAGAGAGAGCCAAAATTCGAAGGTGGCTAGGCGGGCTAATAGTCTAAGTGTGATGGAGGTAGGTGGGGACAGTAGCGACAGAATCATGAGTGTCGGGCAGCGTGGGGAGCAATAATTGGGTCTCCCCTCTGATTTCGGACGCGTCATGTCCGCATCAGATTCCTCCTCCGTACCTCCTCCCTTCTCTATCCCTCACCGGATTTTCCGCTACACTGTAGCCATTACCAAACAAACATTTTACGCAGGATTTCTCCTGGCCGAGTGATGGCAAACGAACGGTGATGATGAAGGGCGGGGGGACACCTGTCAGTAACAGAGCGGTGGTTGTCGGTGAAGAACGGAAGGGGAAGCACGCGAGCGGCTCAGTGTGTCCGGGAAACAATCATATGTCGCTATCGAAGGAAAGAAACAATCGCTATCTAAGGAGGTCGATGAGTCTCCAAGTGCTGCTAATTCGGTCGCCCATAATCACTGACAATGCGTCTCTCTCCCTACCACGTCCTTTCAAGTTCAGACTTTAAATGATCTCTCTCTCTCTTTTTGGCCTTTTCTATAAGACCATGATTCCCAAATGCATGATTATATGGAATTACCCTTTCTCATTGTCCCATCAAATAATACTGTCGCTATTATTACTCATCATTAAAAGTTACTTTTCCACTCTTATTTTTTTGGTTGTCTTTGGAAGGATAATTCGTTACTAAAATTTTAAAAAACCCTTTCTTTATTAACCGTCTCTATTTTAGATGGGTTTACAATTATTATATATTTTAATAAGAGTCATTTTTTTATTTGAATTATTTTTCAATAATCATATCATCTAATAACAATAATTACAATTAATATATTTTGAATAAATGAATATTATTCTATTGTAACAGACTCAATATATTTATAATCTCTCACAAAATAGACATTTCGTTGTTTAAGCTCTTGGTGTGATTTATTAATAAAAAATGTAAATTCATTATTAGTAAAAAAATTTAATTAAATTTATTTTTTCATTACTTATGCATTGAAAAGAACCTCTTTTTTAACATTGGAATTGTGTAGATTGTTGAGGTATATGAGGGTGTGTGGTGGATTTGAATAATTTAAAGAGGAAGAAAGAAGAAACAATGACTCGAGTAAGATGAACATGGTGGTGTATTACTTGAGAAGTGCACATGGATTGGTAAGATTGCAATGGACCAAAATTTGAATAAAACTACCATTAAAGGCATGATTGATAAAGGATGGAATTTAATGGAAGGATTCACGATTACAAAAGTCTACTAATAGTTTGATACTCTTCACCCTTGATTGTGAACATAATTGTGACCATGTGATGAGAGATCTTCATGATCTATCACAGGATTCTTGGTAATGGTAAATCCTCCTTAAGATGAATTGATGAAGTTTCTTTTATTCGTTATCAATATTGAGTTCAATTTCACAGCATATCAATTGAAGAGTTGTACTTAAAAAAGTTTTCATCTTAACAAAAATGTGTTGTTTCATTTTTCTGGACAAATGATTTAGTGTATGTTTGATTCTCTGTTTGACACAGGAAAATCACGTTCTGTAACTACGATTATACAAAAATAATTCTTTGTTGCTTCCGACAAAACTACATTTGGAGAAAATAAAAATTAAACTAAACATGCACTTAATATTCTACAAACATGTAAAACTGTCAATTAGCTCACCAAATTTATCAAAAAGTGGGGGTGTCTTGTGGAATTAATAGATGATTTTGCCCTACCCCCACAAGGTTGAATATTGACTCAAGATGCTTCCATCCAAGTGAAAGTATTGGATGATCTCTTATCATTGTTCCCACTTTGTTAGTGTGTATCTTATCTGTTTTGAAACTTTATTTTTGGTTCATGTTAACTGCATAGTTGTTGTATTGTATTTGTGTTTTTCTTTTCAATAAAATGATATTTTGGCCCCCAAAAAAAAGTGCTTGAAAATCATAAAATCGTTGGAGAGAGAAAAATATCCCCTCGAGCTATCAAATAGGTAAATTGTCGTCCAATTAAAAGTGACTAATCTTTTCATCTTCATTAATGTTGCCCAGAACAGAAAAAATATAGATTGATCCAAAGTCATATAAGTAGGTTGGATTTTTGAACCACCAAGTTGTTCAACAATATACTTCCTCCAGGTCCATTATGTGTTAGAAAGTAGTCACCATCAAGCCACAAGACGACAAATTAAAATCAGACACATATCTACTTGAAACAACCCACAATGGTTGAAGTACCCAAATGCAAAACAAAGAGTAGCAACTAGCAAACTGGGTAAAATACATTTATTTAATGAAAAGACCAAAAACAATATAATATGTATACTTGAGTAAATTAAAGGATGGATTGGTGTGTGATTGTGTGGACAAACAGGGGTACGGATCGAAAAGTAAGATTAATCAATGGTCTCGAAGTTGCCTAAGATTCATAGGAGATATGTATCTCTTGTCCCCATCGAGCAGCTGCTTGGCGAGTATTAGGTTGGAAGCCTCGCTTGGATGGTAAGGATCCCAGAACACGTGCTTGCTCCTATCAGTACACATGCTTGATGTTGGTCCACATGGAACTATCCCTGCAAATTGGCCCCCATTTCCACAGCATGCTTTAGTTGCTGTTTCAAACCCTGCATTAATCATCACAATAAAAGAAAAAAAAAATTAACAACTGAGTCTCATAGATTTGAATGACTCATTTTGAACAAATCTTAATCTTGTAACATTTCGCCACCTAATAACTTTGATTGTTCAGGATTTGGCTGTCTAAGATCTAATTATTTAGGTAGTTAAAATTTATTCAAAATAATTCATTTTTTCTGCCATAACCCAGATTCATATATATATATATATAGTGTGTGTGTGTGTGTGTGTGTGTGTGTGTGTGTGTGCCATAACCCAGATTCATATATATATATAGTGTGTGTGTGTGTGTGTGTGTGTGTGTGTGTGTGTGTGTGTGTGTGTGTGTGTGAAGATGAAGTACCATAATTTCCATAATTTTGAATGAGTTCCAACACCAAGTCATAGACATTTGCAAACACAAAGGTGGCTCCAGGAAGGTTGTCATTAAGCTCAGCAAGCAAATCCTTCAATCGGGCATTATATTGAAGTGCAAGCTTGTTAGCCAAGTCCACACACTCATCTTCGTTCAACTGATTTATTGTCTTTTGGTAAGGAATGCATCCTATGGGCCCAACGTTACCGATCACAAATTTCCGAGCATCCAATTGGTAAAGTCTCTGTCATTCATTTTTAATATATTAGTAATTCAAGGATACATGAAATAAACCAATAGCGCCATTAATAATGTACATACAGTAAGCTGGGCCCTGAAGTGAGTAATCATATCGTCGATGAAGGCATCTGGGCTTTGAGAAATTCTAGCTCCAATGGAAAGAACTGGGAGAAGATAGTTGTTCAGAAAGTCATTTGCTCCAAGCGTGATTGAGAAAATGGATTTCTTCATTATAAACTCTCTCGCTTTTGCTTGGCCTAGCAATTTATCAATCTCTTTTCTTGTTATGCTGAAGTAATCTATTTGAATATCCATTCCAATCCTATTAACCTGATCATGAAAATATATTCAACAAACACGTGACAATGTTTAATATGCATATTACTTCATCAAGTAAATAACAGCAGAGGGTTTATATTATAAGTACTGACAAATATTCTTCCAGTTGCATTCAGAATCCCTCCTCCGCCTGAAGCATAATTCACTCCATACAATAAAGCTTTGCCAGTTGCATTTGGGGCCAAAAATGGGACTGCATAATTTGGTTGTCCTAGCTCCTCTCCTTAAAAAGAAAAAAAAAGGGTAGAAATCAGAATATAAAGTAAAAAAGGTTAATTATTTTTGTTAACAAAGATTAAATGAGAAAGAAAAATTACCTACAATATCAGCAATGGTTCTTCCATTGGTGTAACGACCAGTAGGATTTCCTCCAGAGGCCTTAAAATCAATACCATTAGGTGGAATGTTTGCCTTTGACAAAGTTGATAGATAGTTATTGTTTCCCGCATCCACCAAAGAATCCCCAAATACAAAAGACGCTGCTAACCCATCATGTTCAGCAGCCTCTCCATGATAGCTCAAATTCACAAGAAAAAATAGCAAGGCCAAAGTACTGTTATAATACTTCATGGCCATGGCTTTCATCTTTTACAAGCTCACCTAAAGAAGCACCAAAGCAACCGTTGCAAGAGCCAAAGCCAACACAGAAGCTTATAAGGAGCTTGTTTTTGTAAGCTTGCTTTTATTAAAAGCTTTATTTGGTTTGACCATTTTATTTATTTAAAGAAGTGACGAATTTGATATCAAAATTTTCATGAGGTAGGTCATCAATATCTGCAGATTTCTCAACGAGCTGTATTATTATTGGAGACCTTGGTAATGCTATAACAATAGGCTATATCTAATCCTGCACCTAAAATTAAAAGATGTTTCGTGACGGTTTTAACGAGGCGCCATTGAGGAAGAATGTGAAGGAGGACTTATTAGGTATTGTTTGGTGATAGAAATTGAAGCAACGCTCACTTCCCATTTATATCATTATAGAATGCATATATAGTATGTCGTCTTTTGATACTCTAAAATTACAGTCCATCAAAATTCAACAACTAAGGGGGGAAAAGAAAGGTTATCTTATCTTTCCCCTTTTTTGGATCAAAGTGGTGGAAACAAAATCTTAAAATCACACTGATCTTACTTACGAGTTTGACAAACAAGCAAGCAAGCTATTATTTTTTGGGTCTCAAAGGAGTAGGTGGGCTTGATTTCAGGTTCTGTGTGGGTCGTCTCAAGCCTTCAAAGTCGTATTGGGTCGTCTGACGGAGTCCAATCTCTTACAGAACAGCCCCAAGAGGAAGAAATGAAAGGCTCACAGATTATCTGTTTGAATTGAAGTTGACCTGGGTTCAGAATTAGATATGGAGACCCAAAACCGAAAATTGAGTCTCAAGGAGATTAAAAAAGAGAGAAAGAGAGAAGGTCACTACCCTTTCCAAAAGTGGAGATGTTCTCTAATGAGTCTATTGGGGTCAATGAGAGACATCTTGTATTATTGAAGTCTTTTATCTAAAGGTAATATCAAGTTTCACCATAAATCATTCTCTTTTTCTGATGTCCAATCTCAGCTGGGAAAAATTGCCTTGTTTGGATACCATTAAATGCATATTTGAAAAAACTTTCTCATACTCCAAATCACGTTTTATACAAAGCAACAATATATTATTTCTGCAAAACCCTGATCAGCAAACGTAATTTTTTCCTCTTCAAACGCATATCCAAATACACTATAAGTCATGAATCACTTGGCTCTTCCTTCCAGACCTATCTTAGATAGCATTGCTGGAAGGCTTGGAAATCATTGCTTTTTAGTACAAGGGTCTTATATTTTTGAAAACACTATATTATCTACTTATGACACAATTAATTATTAAATACAGAATAATATTTTATTAAATAATTACTTAAAATATTAACTTATCTAATGATTAATAGTGTTTAAAGGAATTAATTTGATTTTTGTGCAATTAATGAGTATAATTATAAGAATACATCTATTAAAATAAGTAAAAAATTATTCTATATTTAATAATTAATTGTATGATATTCCAACCTAGGCTATTGTATTCCTTTTTTTTCTTCTTCTTCTTTCTTTTTTCGGCTAGGTGTTGAAGAAAGAATAAGCTGTAGTCTTCCGAAAATGTGGAAGCCAGCCAAATTTTTGTTTCCCGTTTTGATTTTTACGATGGATGGAATTTTGATGTTCCATATGAAAGGAACAGGCCCAATCATTATAGTAATCCACAGACTAGTAATGAGCTTCCAAAACCTCCAATCCTTGGACCCGGCATCATTCCTTTCAAATCCTCGTCATCAATAAACAAAAATGATGTCTCCATTAAATGTGGAAAATTCTCTTGATAAAGTTAAAGTAATTAACTTTCTTTTGTTTATTTACCATCAGTTGTCATGATGCTAACATAAGCAATTTAATAGGGAAGAGGCCTTCCGCTGCTATTGGCTGTGATAGTAAATCACAAATATTGTAGTTATAAGCAGCAACAGCTTTGAGATCATTCAACATCATATAGAAAGAGGCAAACTCTTCATGGTGGAAAAAAAATATATCATAACAAGATAAGGGGCATCTCTGCTCATTATTAGACATTTAAATAATCAGATTTTTCTATCATAACAAATTCAATACCACCAAAAGAAGTCTATTGGGATGCATGTGACATTTAAATAAACAACATAACGATATTAATAATAATTCACTTATAAACAATTTCATTTTCATTTTCTCTTGACGTATAACATTAACGATAATTCACTTATAAAAAATTCAATTTCATTTTCTCTTGACATAGTTGGCTTGTCACCTTATATTTTATGCCATTGACTAAATCAAATATGTACATAATTTACTTGCCCAAATCAAACACTATAAATCATACAATGTCAATTTATTTAATGTAATATATTTTTTATATTTAAAAGTAGATATATTAAAAATTATAGGGCACTAGAAGCCTATAAGCTAAGGACAAAGACATGGCCAAACCAGTAGAGGAAATTTATATGTGCCTAATTGAATCAATGAAATATTGTTGCTCATGAATCTTTCTCTACTCAAGTTAATTCTCATTTCAAGCATTCTTTCCTTGTTGCTTGGTTTCTTCATTTATCTCTTGAAGAAATCTCCAAGTCGACGTGGTGATGCAAAGATCTACAATGCCCTTCAAGTAGGAGGGGCATAGTCTATCATTGGTCATCTTCACCTCTTTGGAAGCCACCAGTTAACACATAGAGCACTTGGGTTTATGGTTGATATATATGGACCAATCTTTAATATAAGCCTTGGTTCATACAAAGCTTTGGTTTTGAGTAGTTGAGAAATGGCCAAGGAGTGTTTCACAGTCCATGACAAATTATTCTCCATCGGGCCTAATATCGCCACCTTAAAGCTAATGGGATATGATGGTGCCATGTTTGGCTTTGCTCCTTATGGGCCTTACTAGCATGAGATTAGAAAATTAGCTATGATTGAGCTTATCTCTAACTACCATCTTGAACTTATCAGAGACACTATAATATTTGAGTTAGAGAATGTACTAAGGGAGCTTTACAAATGCTGGTGAAGAGAAGGTTGCCCAAAAGGAGGAATTTTGGCGGATATGAAACAATGGTTTAGGGATTTGACATATAACATTGCTTTGAGAATGGTGAGAGGGAAGTCATATTTTGGGACTAGTAAGGATGATGATGCAGAAGGCAAAGCAAGAAGGTATTGTAAGAAAGTGATAAGAGACTGTATGTATTTGTTTGGAGTGTTTGTGTTATCAGATGTGATTCCATCTCTGGGGTGGTTAGGATTTAATGGATATGAAGAGAATGATCAAAGAATTGGATTCTCTGGTTGGAGGGTGGCTAAAGGAGTACAAACATAATTGATCTTTGAGGACAAATGCAAAGGAAGATAAGGATTTCATGGATGTCATGCTACCCATTCTAGAAGATGCCAAGATGCCTGGTTTTGATTTAGATACCGTCATCAAGGCTACTTGAATGGTAAGGGTAGGTTAGCTAATTGGTTTACTTAGTTACTTTAAAATCTTGAATTTGACAATCCATTTTTTCCTCTAATTCTCTGAAGGCTTAATCTATTATTAATTGTTGCTTGAAAATGAACTAGAATTTCATACTAAAGCTCCTTCCTAAATACACCACATCTTTGGTTTTCAATGAACTATAAACTTACAATTTAATATATCTCACGGACACCTAGTTAAATCTCAATTAGCTAGCACTTAAGAAAGCTCAAGATGAGTTAAACCTTCTTATTGGAAAGGACAAAAAGGTAGAAGAATCTGACTTAAAGAAGTTAGTATACTTCCAAGCCATCGTCAAGGAGACTTTGTGCCTCTATCCAATAGTCTCAATTTTGTCCCTTCGTGTAACTATTGGTGACTGCACTTTTTCATCTGGCCATCACATTCCTTCTGGTACACGTTTAATGGTAAATGCATGGAAGATCCACCGAGATGATTATGTTTGGCCTGATCCTCATGCTTTCAAGCCTGAGAGATTTTTGACTAGCCATAAAGGCATAGATGTTAGAGGCCTGAACTTTGAGTTCATCCTTTTTAGTTTAGGAAGGCGATCATGCCTTGGGACCTCCCTAGCCTTGTAAGTCATACATTTGACATTGGCTCAACTCTTACACTCTTTCTATGTTGCAACTCCTTCAAACAAAGTTGTAGACATGACAGAGAGCAATGGCCTCACACATTTAAAAACAACTTCACTTGAAGTTCTCCTAATTCCACATCTCGACACTAAGCTTTATGCTAACTAGATTAGGATAGTTTTCTTAAAATAAAGGCAAAAGGCCTTTGGGCTATGAGACATAAGGTTTTTTGTCTTGTAGTATATTATACTTAAGTCTATTGGAGTTGTTATCTATTTGTTAAGCTTTAGCCATGATTAGTTACTTATGTATTGAATCTACACATATTGAAGTAATACACTCGGTGGTCATAACTTTCTCATTCTTCTCTATTATCTTCATCTCTTTGTTTATCTAAAAAGTTTTCACAATAAGATGTTTAATGTAGTGTCAAAAGGAAGAAGGGCGAAGTGAAATTTGGGATTGTAATATATGTGTTAGCTTGATGAAAGATGAAGTGCAATATGATGAAAAAATAGATGTAGAGGAGGGGAAAGCAAAGGTGATCAAGGTAAAGGAAGTTAGTGGCCAAAGTACATAAATGGATTAGGATAGTAGAGTGAAAGGCATGTGAATTATACTATGATGGAATTTTTTTAAGGGTGTTCATCAAGCCCACCATTAAGGCCAAAGAGCTTATAGGCTTAGCCTTGTCTAGTTAAATCAAGTTAGATTGGATTGAGTGCAAAAAAAATAAAAATAAAATTTAAAGCTAGGCCAAGCATTCGGTCAGCCCTAAAGGTTATATTGGCCTAGTTTGGTCTAAATAAACAAAAAAAAAATTTTAAAAATATTTTTTAAAGATTTACATCAAAATTTTAATTTTTTTAAGGATAAAATATAATTTTATAAGAATTTATATAAAATTTTTTTAGATTATTTTATAATTTTAATAATAAATTATAAAATATTAAGTTGCTCAATATTAGCTCAGTCCTACCCAATATTGAATCAGGCCAAGCCAAGTTGGACCTAAGTAATGAGCTTTAAAATTGAAACTCATTTAAAATTGGGTTAGACATCGGGCCTAACGAGTTCGACCATAACCCAACTCGACCCATAAATACCATTAATTTTCTTAGTTATATCTTTTTTTTTTTTCTCTGAAGTATAGAAGCACATTATTTTTTTTTTTGGATTATTTTCTGAATTTAGATAACTACTGCTATCAATATGTATGTGAAATTTGCTATATGGCTTCCTTAAAAAAATAAAACTTGCATATAGGTCCCTTTAAAAAGTAAAATTTGTATGTGTAAAAATATGATAATATAATTACTAATTGATGAAATAAATAAATAACAAATTACCTATTAGTTTTATATATGTCAAATGAAAATATCATTTATTATTAGTTATTTTGTATGAATAATAACTTAGTATTTTAAATATTTAAGATAAATAAAATTTAAAATTAAAGACAAAACTTTTACATAAGTTTAGGAAATTGAAAAGTAAAAAAAAAATTTCATTACACTTCTATGTTAATAAACTAAAACTAGAATGAGGATCACCATTATCTCTCAATTTTTTTGTTTATTTTATATTTATTCCCTTATTCTTCCACCACCATTTGATATTGACTCTTCTTAAATTTTTTTAAATATTTTGTCCTCTTTTGTTGTTTAATTTGTTCAACTAATCCTTTGTGTTATTACCATGTTTCTAAGGTTCTTTGGTCTCTTCTAATATATTTGAAAATTGAATTATGTTATTATTGTAATCAAATTATCAATAGATCTTATCTAATTTTGTTTTCTTTACTTGAAACTAATCATATAATTCATAAAATTTTGGCCAATAAAATAATTTATATAAAATAGAGTTTATTTAGCAAACACCTCCCTTTTATGAATGTTACACATTGTAGTGTTACACAAACACACGCCACACCCTTTTAGCTTCATTGATTTTAATACTATGTATTATAACCTATGATCTCAGCCTTCCAAAAGAAAATTTCTAGCTTCGCCCCTAGTTTAATGGAGTTTCAATGTAGTTGATTCTGCACTTTTGGTTTGTCTCATTGGCTATATATATATATATATATATATATATGCATTATCAACATAGTATTTTAACAAGATGGGAGGAAAGAAGACGTTGATATTACAGATCCAGTCATCGTTAATCTCTGACTTTGATTATTCGGTTTATTAAGGTTATATTAATAAATAAATTTGTTTGAATTTAATAATTTATGCATTGTTTTATTTCCCTTGTGTTTAGTTTCCTACAGGTCTTATAGTTTGCTTCTCTATGTTTTAAGGTCTCTTACCCCTTTTCAAATATATATATATATATATATATATATATTGTAACATTGAGCATATAATTTTGATATGAATATGATAAATGCTGAATAAACTTAGGTTTGATTGATTGTTTTGCATAAGATTGGACAAAATAAACTTATTCTTTCATAAGGGATCTAATTACGTTTGGTAGCAAGGTAATTGGTTTGATGTAAATGTTACTACTAGAAAAAAAATATCTCTTATGCTTTTGTTATCATTACTTAATAATACATGTTCTTTTTTATTACCTTTTCATTTAATGTAAGGTACAAGTGTCATTTTTCACCCCATCGACTCACTTTTTTTTCTTTTTCATTTCTTCAATTTCCTTTCCCACCTACCAAAAGCAATCTTAAGGCCTCTTAGCAGCAAATATGACAATCCTAATGCAATATTCAATTCCTTGTTCTTTCACCTATGTTTAAAAGAAAAAAAAAGAAAAAACAACTAATAAACAAATATCATCTACTAAACTACTTGCTAAATATAAAGAATGGGCTGGAGATGATTTAAGTAAAGCTTCCTTCAATGTTTCTTCTTTAGTACTTATATTGGTCGACTTTTTGATTCACTTTTTAGCCTTTAAGGTTGCTTTGAGCATCTTCTACACTTATATTGCTCTCTTTAATTTTTCTAAAATTCTATACATATAATATTAAAATTTGATATTATACTCTATATTCTTTGAAATTTTAAACTCATTGGAGTTGGACATATACTTGATTATACTATATAATTTTTTTTAAAAAATTACTTAACATTTTAATTTGAAAGCAATAAACTTATGCATGTATTATGTTAATTTTTATAATTTTTTTCTTTTTTTTCCTCAAAATATCTTACTTACTCTCATAAGTAATTGCTTCTTTATTCTCACATCTCTTTTTTTTTTTTTTTCATAAAAGCTTACTAGCAAATCGTGTAAAACATCTTACTACAGTTCCTTTCCCCCATCTTTATTTCACACTTCACTTCATCTTTATCTATTCAATTTCAATAGCTTGCTTGCATTACACTTTTTTTCATCCGTGGACCATCATTCTCCTTGCCTTTGTTGCTTTGTTGCTAGATGGTGCTACACTATTGCTGCTTTATCTTCATCTTTCACTCTTTTGGTTGTTGCTTTCCTAGTATAAGTTTGAGAGTGTAAGAGAGAATTAAAGGCGAGAACTTTTTCCCCCCTTTCTTTCTTCATTTTTTTCCATGTAATTGCATATGTTAAATATAAAATGAGATGTGATATTCAATCTTCTTTGTAATATCTAAGTTTTATTAAATTATAGAATATCTCCTAATGTTAAGGAGGTAAAAGTTATTGATATTACAATCAAAGCATGCAAAGACAAAGAAATTGAGATTAGATTCCAAATGTTTTCTTAAATTATTAAGATTTTTTATTTAATTCATTTTTTCAATGTTGCACCATTTAATATTAATATTGAAAATTTTAAGTTATTCTTTATATTACATTTCCTTTGTTCCCTTTAAAGCTGGATTCTTGTCAATCCTAGTTCTTTGTGTAGCTTTCTTTCATTCACCACCCACCTATCGTTGATTGGTGGGATCTTGGGCTTCATAAATTGTGGTGACATCAAGACGAACTCATTTCTAATAGAAATCTTTAATTGAACATTCCCGTTAGGTGAAAGACACTTGTGAATTCTCTTTCCCAATATTTAGGGTAAGGACTCACCATGCCTCTTTTTCTTATTGATGATAGCATTGCCTCAAGCTGGTCAAATACACTTTTGTGACCTTTGTTTCTCGTTTGGTCTTGAATTTACACATTACTTGGTTATGTTTTGATCTTTTGTTGCCTTAAATGCTAATTAGTTTTGGTAGCATACATTGACATTGGTACATTCACAATAAAAAAAGGCAAATAAAAAAGGATAAATTCCTTTACTAAACACCGAGGGATTAGCGAGAAAAGGCAAATTCCTCACTCAATCTCACTATAATAAGAAAGAAAAATGCAGGATTGGTGGCATAATTTTTTATGACAAATTAGCAATGTACTAGCAAGGGAAAAGACCTTGCTAATTTGTGAGGGACTTACTTGTCTCCAGTTCTTCGCTAGTCTTTCACTATGTTCCAAGGGAATGGTGAGGGAAATAAATTTCTTACTAACTCTTTTTACCAGGAAAAAAAAACGGGTATGTTGGTGGCACTCTTTACGATGAAATGGCATGGGCTTATTAAGACAACATGCCCTTGCTAAGAAATCCCTTCCCAATCCCTTTGCGACGTCATAATCCTTCATTGAAATTTCTAGGGAATGGTAAGGGCATTTTTGTCTCTTATTTGTATTACTTAGGAAGGGACTAAATAGGGTTATTTCCCTCACTAAAATGGCAATTTTTTTAATTAGCAAGGGAAATTTTCCTCACTAAAATGCAATTATAACTCCTCTTTTTTTCTTCTTATTATGCACTCCTACTCTTTCTATATCCCTCTCTAGGCCAATTCTTTCTCTCCTTCTCTCTTCCTCCACTCTTTCTCCCTATAGGAAAAGTTTGGCCTACATTTCACACTTGCTATCATTTTTCAATAAGTCTTTTTTTTTTGTATTCTTCTAGTTTATTTTATTTTCTTTTGGCCTATATTTAGTGCCTTTGTCGTTATGATTATTGTTGGCTATCGTGAGGTTTGTTTCATTTTACAAAGCTTTAAAGGTGAGTACATGTTTTGCTTATTTTAGTCTTTTAGCTTTTGTGGCTGGTATTATAAACATGTGGTTATATTATGTATATATTTGTTTAAACTTTTGTATGTAAATTTTTGGAGAGTCTATTCTTTATGGAAAAATCTGTCAAGTTTGTAGTAGAAATATTAGAGCCATTTGAAAATTATAAAAGAACCTTAGTTTCCCATTCAATATTTTGTATATATGAGCATAAATGTCTTATTCAAGGCATGTGTTATTTTATTGAATGTTGAATCATCCAATATTGGATGGTTTAAGAAGGCTTTTTTCCTATGCCTAAATAAAAGTACCTATGAAAATGTTATACATTATGCTTGGTGAAATTTTCAAATATTACATCTCCTTTTGTTTTCTGAGTGCATACTTGATGCAGCTACTATTTCCTTGATCTCATTGTGCACTTAGGAGACCAAGAGAAAATGTTGTTGTAATTTCGCTTAGTACAAGGTGATGTTTTATGAGTAGGGGTGTACAGAGGCCCGTAAGGCCCGAAGGGCCCGACCCAACCCGGCATAATCGGGCCGGGCCGAGTCGGGCAAAATAAAAAACGGGTAGAACATACAAAGTTTATTTGAAGATGAAGACCGGGCCAAGCCAGGTCATGGGCAGAACCTATCAACAGGTTCTGCCCTGGGCGACCCTATGTTTATATATATTTTTTAAATTTCATTCTTATATTATACTTGGCCAAGCAATTGACACGCACACAAGGATAGCTGACAGGAGACACAGACGCATGACACGGATAAAGTTTGAAGCTTCACACAGATACTGTAGGTGGTCAATAGTTTTCTTTCTTCAATTCCTCTTCCATCAAAAATCTCCCTTCGACCCTTCTTGTAGCTTCTGCAATCTGCATCCATAACTTCATCAAGTTTGAAGCTTCATGCAGATACTGTAGGTGGTCAGTAGTTTTCTTTCTTCAATTCCTCTTCCATCGAAAATCTCCCTCTGACCCTCCCTGTAGCTTCTACAATCTGCATCCATAACTTCATCTTCTCTACAATCTGTAGCTAGCTTCGCCCTGAGACTAAGCATACCCAACTCAAATGACTTCGTGCAACTCCCAATCTACCATCGAGTGAGGGTTTGAGACAGAGCACTGCATCTTCTCTTGCATACAATGCAGAGCCACGAATCGAGCACAACACAAAGCCATAGCCTTCGCATACAACATAAAGCCATAGATCGAGCACAAAATCACACCATAGCTATCGCATTCTGGGTGGAGATCGAGCACAGCACATACATGTTGCTTCTTTTGTTCTTTACGTTTTATTGTCTCCTTCCTTGGCTCCTTGCTGCTCAGTCGTTTTTGCTACTGCTATAGGTATGACTGATTATATATTTTCACCTTTACAGCTTTACCTGCAAGTAGTTCGTCTTTTCTAGTTGGCTAGTTGGATTAATTTGAACAATACCAGTGTATAGTTTGATTATATTGACTGAGATTTTGCCTAAAAATAAAGGGTGAAATTCCATAAAATCTAAACCTTAACATGGGTCATTGAGTTGGATTTAAAAAAAAATCTCATACATGTTGTGAAACTTGTTGAGTTTGTTTTTTCTTTCATTTTACTATGCATGTTTGTTCATGATTGAATAAAATAAATATACTTTTATAAAGAATTATACTATATAATTTTGATGTTTTACTTTTGATATTAGAGATTCTATCATTTATGTTGGCATGGTATTTAAAAAAAATTGAGACTAAATTTAAATGAAGAATATCTCGAGATAGGAGGATTGAGATTTCATTTTAAATTTACGATGCAGACATTTGCAGTCTAGCTATATTTATAACTTAAACAAAAAAGACGAAAAATTAGTACTATTTAAAATTGTGCATTCCTGACTTCCCCACCTAAATAGGAATTATAGTACTTTCCTCTCTGACTACCTCTAATTCCCCACTTCCCTGCATCTTCCTCTCCAAACCCAACATGGCAAGCAAGAAATCACTCCTATTTCTTCATTAAATTCTTCTCACAGGCACATGATTTGCCTTGTTTTGGCTGATCCTATGTTTAAATTATTATAATATGCAAATCTTTGAGGAAACTTGGCAATATAGAAATTAAGGCAATGTCTAACACAGAGACATAGATGATCTTATTGTTTTTAGCAAAACCTATTTGAGTTTTAGATCAAATCATTATCCATAATTATTTCTAAATTATTTATTCATCTGCATTCGCTGTTGATCTTGATATTTCAGGGGTTTTGTAACCCAGTTTTGAAAATAGTATCTCCATATTTAACTTCTCATGGTTTGTTTTTTTCACTCTATCACTCAAGGACAAAGGCACCAATGGCAGATCATAGTAGTGCTGAACAAACTCAAGGACAATCCCATTCCCAACAACAAAGCCAACCCCAACCCTAACCTCAACCTAGCAATATTCCTACTCAACACTCTCTTACATCAGATGTTGCCACTACTGCAGCCTCTGCTGCTACACCTTCCACAAATGTGAGTGGAAAGAGAAACCCCCCTGCAAACAAATCTAATGTTTGGGAACATTTTAGAAAACTTCATTGGAAGAAACTGGAGGAGAACATAGAGCTGTGTGTAGATACTGTGAGGCTTCCTATGCTTGTCATCCAACTAAACATGGAACGAATTCCTTGAATAGGCATTTGAAAGCATATATGAAGAACCCACATAGGTTAAAAAACTAACCTATTTTAGCATACACCCAACCTCTTGGGGGAGAAAATGTAGGGGAGGTTGGAAAAACCTTGATCCCTCATACATATAATCTAGATGACTGTCGAAGGGCTTTAGCTAAATTTGTGATTTGTGATGAGATGCCCTTTCGGGTTGTAGAAGGGAATGGATTTTAAAAGTTATTGAATTGTTTGGAACCTAGATTTCCTATTCCATCAAGAGTGATGGTTGTTAGGGATTGTTTGAAACTCTACCATGAAGAATCTAAGAAGTTAAAAGATTTGTTGAAAAAATCATGTGTCCGTGTGTGCTTCATTACAGATACTTAGTCATCAATTCAAAATTTTAACTACATGTGATTGACAGCTCATTTCATTGATGAACGTTGGAGATTACAAAAGTAGATTTTAAACTTTTGTATTGTTGAAAACTATAGGGTTGACACTATAGGAAAGGCAATTGAGAAGTGTCTGTTGGAATGGGGTATTGAAAAAGTATTCACTTTAATCATAGATAATGTAAGCTCTAATGACACAGCGATGGCATACTTAAAAAAATGATTGAAAAATTGGAATAGATCAGTGTGTGTTAGGGATTATCTGCATGTGAGGTGTTGTGCTCATATTTTAAACTTGGTGGTGAATGATGGTTTGAAAGATTTACATAGCTCTATCTCTGCCATTCGAAATGCTGTTAGATATGTTAGATCTTCTCCTGCAAGATTACAAAAATTCAAGAGCTTTGTTGAAAAAGAAAAATTAGCATCCAATAGTCTCTTGTGTTTAGATGTTACAACTAGGTGGAATTCCACCTACATGATGTTGAAACATGCCATAAAGTTTCAAAAGGTTTTTGAGACGATGGAAGATGAGGATGAGGCCTATAATGCATACTTTAGGGAAGATAATGATCAAATTGGTCCTCTTATGGGATTTGATTGGAGTAATGCTTCAGTGTTTATTGATTTTTTAAAAGTCTTTTATAATATCACATTAAAATTTAGTGGATCATTATTTGTCACTTCAAATACATGTTTCTATGAAATTGCTCATATTCAGACTATGTTGCAAGTGAGTACTACATCTACAGATGCTCTTGTTAGGGTTATGGCTAAGAATATGCAGAGGAAGTATGATAAATATTGGGGGAAGCCAGAAAATATAAACCCTTTGTTGATAATAGGGGTGGTGTTAGACCCTAGGTATAAGCTTGCATATGTAAACAGTACTTTTGATGATATATATCTTGATCATGATATATGTGTGGCTATGAAAAAGAAGATCAAAGATGCCTTGTATTGTCTATATGAACAATATTCTGTGGGGGTTGTTAATGAATCTATTGAAAAAATTGATGATCGTAATGGATTTGATGGAAGAGATTTAGTGGGGAGGATACCAGCATATGTTGATCCAAAAAACAAATGGATCGCATCAAAGAAATTGAAATTAACTTGTGATAAAAAAATGGAGTTGGATAAGTATCTTGCGATTGATTTAGTTGAGGATGAGGGTTCTTTTGATATCTTGTCATGGTAGAAAGATAATGTTGGAAAGTATAAAGTGTTTTCTATGATTGCACGTGATGTGTTAGCTGTTCTAGTATCCACAGTGGCTTCTGAATCTGCTTTTAGCACTGGTGGGCGTGTGCTTGATGTATTTAGGAGTTTATTATCACCAAAGATGGCTGAAGCACTTATTTGCACCCAAAATTGGCTATCTCCTCAAGTGTTCAACTTTAATGATTGTAACTTTGATGAATATGAAGAGTCTAAGAATATGATTGCATCAAGTAAACTCCATACTTTAAGAATAAATTAATAATAGCTATAATGCATTTTTAGATTGTGAGTTTAGCTTTCTAATTTTCTATTGCTTTATTTTTTTTTTCTGGGATTTCAGGAGGAACAAGTGTCATCAAAGATTGATGTACTTTTATTTAATTTTTCTAATATGTAATTTATGATTGTATTTTCTATTTTATGACTCTTAGTATGATATATTTTAGATACTATATCGTTCTATTTGGTTGATCAGTTAGTTATAAGTTGGTTACTTGTGATCATAAAAATTTGCATATTAGTTGATTACTTTTGGCTATGTATTCTACACCATAGACTATCCTTATTTTCGATTATACTATCTCTGCTAAGTGGTATAGGACAAATCTACACACTAATGGTTCTTTTCTCTGAGAGCACAACTTTTTTTGTAAATCTTATATGGTAAGTATGTTGTTCAAAAATTTGATTACTTTCATGTACTTTTGTCAACATTGACTATTTCATTAACTATATGAAATTATGAATAGGTATTTGGATGTTGCTGGCCTTAAGAACTCCAAACTCTACATTGGGAATGACATTGTATTGTTCTTTGGGTGGTTGGTTACAGAAATGGTCACTTTGGCAAAGCAACAATAGAGTATTGCTTTTGTTTTCAGGTATGTTTGTTTTGAACCCTTGTAATATTTCTTTTGGATTTTAGTCTAAAATTGAATAGTTGATGAGCCTTGGTTGAAATATATATATTAGCTCTATGTTTGGAAGCATTAACTTTTTGTTTTCAATGCCTTTATTTATTTTTGTTGGAATTAGTTTTTGCTTCTTGGATAATTGATCTGTTATTTGTAGAAAAAATATATATTTTCGGGCTTGTTAGGACTAGCTTGAGCCGCCCCTAACCCACCCTAGCTTGATATAAAATCGGGCTTCTTTAGGCCGAGCAGGGCTACGGGTATAAAAACAAGTCTTATGCCTTGATTGGGTAGGGTTTTGGGCCAATTAGATGCCCGCCCGGCCCTGCCCATGTACAGGCCTATTTATGAGTGCCACTTATTAGGTTTTAAAAAGTGTTTTCTTCAATGGGATAAGTGTAACATCTGATTTCTCTGTAAATGCATGAAACTCACAAGATATAAGAGGAAGTCCCCCGAATAAAATGATTTGAGGCTAAGTAAAATTAGGAAAAAATTCTAAATAATGAAAAATGAGGATTTAAGGTTTAAGCTGCTTTGAAACCCGAGTCAAATGAGCTAGAAAGCTTATGAAAGAAAGTAGGGTGTTTTCATAAATTTTGAAAATTTTTGAAAACTCACATAAGGGTTTTTTAAATAAGAAATTTGAGATTTTTAGGATTCTCAGAGGCCTTAAAAACCATGAGAACCCCCAGAACAGTTAAAACTCATCCGATGAGCGATTTTGGTTAAATGTTGACTGAAACTTTTACTGAATGATTCGGAATGATTTCAAATCCAATTTAAGTGAAACCAAAGGTATTTTATGAGTTAGAGGACACAAATTTTATAATGAAAAGGACGGTTCTCAAAAAAGAGTTGCAATAAGGTCAAACGGAAAAACCATGGTTTAGAGACTAAAATAAAAAGTGAAAAGTTACAAAAAGTGACCTTTTGGCTCTATAATACATGTTCCACTCTTCTCCTCTACTTCAATCAACTTGGCTTCCACCTAGAATAGAGGAGAGACTAATAGCAACTAACGCATAAGGGAGGAGCAAAGAAGGAGGGAAAAAGCTTGCAAAAGGTAAGAAAAGTGTAGGATTTCATGATTCCTCTTTTACAAAAAATATTCTCCTCTTTCTCTTCTTTCTTTCTATGGTTTCCATGAATGATTTAGGACTATTTTAGGTCTAATTGAGAGGAAGAAGATTAGAGTTTGAAAGAGAAGCCTATTGCAATGGAAAAAGCCTTTGGAAAAGTCTTGAATCAAGGTAATTTTCTTAGCTATCCTTATATCTCTTTCTTGTTCTTCAAGAGTGTGAGTTTGGCTAGCCCATGGCCCATCCAAGAGGAGATAAATGCTAACCTAACCAAGAAAGAAACATAGGTTATGGAGTGTGAGAAGTAAGAATATGCAAAGAAATCCAACTACGATGCATTAGAAATTAAGTTGGCATAACTTGGGATTTTGAAACAAATGATAAAATTTGATTTTTTCTAGAGATATTCTAACTTATGTAAGACATGGTATAAGTCCCTTAGACCTCTAGGAAGCTTTACATGAGCTATTCCCTTTAAGAAAATAAAGACCATTCCATGGGCTCCATACACTTACTATGTCTTAGCCAAGGAGACTTAGAGCAACTAGGAAGAGTTTTAATTTATTCCAATGCTAGAATGGGACTAAATATGATAGGAAAATATCAAAGGAAGCCTTAGAAAAAAATTTAGAAGCCTTGGAATGTGAGATGGAGATGTAGACTTTATAATGAGACATTAAGAGGTAACTTATAGTTAGGCTCCTTAAAATGAATGTGTGATGACTCCAAGGATTCTAAAGGGAGTTAAGAGACCTAGAATGAATGAGAAATGGGAGCTAAGATCATAAATTCCCATAGTTGCTTCATAAGGTCTTGTATGGAAGCATAATAGAGCTATAGAACAAAACAGCTTCACATAGAGTTTCTATGATACCAAAGTTTATTTCCATGAGTGATTTATGTTTCTTTTGATGTGTTTAGGCTAAGAGAACCAAGGGTTACCTAGTTGCAAGGCTTGGCTGAGAAGAGAGAGAAGAATCCTAAGAAAAAAGTGTGTGCGTTTGCTCTAAGGGTGCACATGGACCGGGTTGGGCCGAGTATAATTTAGGCCTGGTGCTCGGCCCGAGTTGATGTTCGGGCGGCTTATTTAGCCCATGACCCAGCCCAACCTGTCAAAGCCAAGTTACAAACCTAGCTTAATCGGGCCAAAACGGGTTATGGGCTGAGCCAGGCCAGATTAGGTCAAACTTTAGACAGAGAAGAAAGATGAACTGTAATAACTTTCATCTACTCATGGACACCCAAAAGAATTAAAAAAAAAATCCGCTCAAGGACACTATTTCAAGTTGACTATACTTCTGGGCATATTTGGTAGAAACTAAAGAAAATAGAATAGGAAAAAGAAAGTGGCAAGCAAAGTGCGTTGTGGCTCTAAAAATAATACATCTTCTGACTCTTGTATTTAACCTAGTTCTCCTCTTCCACTCCTCCAAATATCATTTCCATATAATAAAGTTGAAGAGCCTATAGGCTAATGCAATTAGATGCCTTTAGGCTATATAAAGTCATAAGATTTGATTAAGCAAAGTAAACACAGTTTCTTCCTTTGTGGGCACAAGTGAATAATCTAACGTTCAAATTGGTAGCGACGCCCTTGGAAGCTGAACCCTCATTCCTTTTTGTTTCTTGTGTTTTGTAGCATCCTTGACTTAATCAGTAATGGCACAAGCTAATCTGACAAATTCATCCGAGATGTAAGTTTGTGTCGAAGCACAAACTATAAATGTGCAGATTATGGTACACAATATTAATACTTTAGTTGGTATTGTTTTTCAATTACTAAATGGATTTTAGATTTTTTTTCATCTAATAATAAAAAATAATACATTATAGCCATTGAAGCAAAGTACCCCGAAAAAACAAAAACCTTGAAGTCCCTCTTCTCTCCCCTACCCACTTATGTCAATCATCTGTTGAGTTTAAAACTAAAATTGACCGTCTTCATTGAACTGGTTATTGATTGACCTCTGTAGCTAACATGAATCTTGAACTTAGCACGAAATCCCTGAAAGAAAAAAAGTGAAGATTATTCAGGGTAATAGAGGCAAAAAGAGAATAGAGAGAGGCCACGGAATATACTTCCGTAACAATCTTTGCTAATTTAGCATCAAAGCTCATATGTCTAAGCACTTCGATGAGATCATGTAGCAATCCTGGCCTATCAGCCATCTCTATGTAGAGCAAGCTGATAAATATTAAAACCAAACACATTATAAACAAATCAAGCACCTACTACAAATCAGGGTTGCAAATTATGTAGATAGTTGTGTCCAAAAACACTTTCACAGCACACTCGTATCCACATAATATAGTGTAATGCAAACCTCCTTAAAGGCCCATCTTCATTGACTTGTAAGACAGGAGCATTATCAACAACAAGCTGCATTAAGCAAAACTTAATAGTTGTGAGACTTACCAGTTGACCTAGAATATTTTTTATTTTTTATTTCAGTGAGCTCAAAAATTGAAACATGATAAATCTGGTATAACTATTTTAAAAGAAGAACCTTCCCTAAGATGAAGTATTTATGATAGAAAAAAGAAAGTATGCCTTTATAGGTCTAGTCCTTAAAACAGAGCATGAAGAATGAAGAAAGCACTTGTAATGGCAAGAGACAAATAATAGAGTATTTAAAAGGTAACAAAAATGAGAAAAGTGATGCAAATATCTCTTCTATATGAAAGCATATAAATTAAATAGAAGTCTTGAGAGACATGCACTAGTTACAAGCCTTTTTATGCATAAAAAGTTCGCTCTAGCTGGTTAAGTTCTAGAAGGCAGGTCTGAAAGTAAATACTAATAACAACAGAAAATCACCAGACCATTTTTGGGGTACAACTCTTTTGGTGGTCTGAAAGTAAATACTAATAACAACCTAAATAATATTGCTCTTTTGAAAAAAAGAATATTATGTTCTTAAGCCAATATACAAAAAATTGACAATATGGAAAAAGTGCCACCAAAGATGTATAAATGAATCAAATATGATGTCACCATAATTAAGGCATAAGCATGCACACAGACTCAAAAAGCTTTATACTACCAAATAAATTAAGAATTAGGCATCAAGAAAGTGGTCTCTCTTAAGAGGATAATGTCTGTTCTGTAAAGGTTTACACAAAAGAAAAGGCAAAACTGGAATGATACTTACATCTTTAAGCCATTTACTCCATACAGCTCACCCATTGCTAGTTGCTTACAGGACTCCTAGACAAAAAATAGGAACAATTGTAGAATAATGAGGATGCTTCTCTTGTGAACATATACTAGGGAAAGAAAAGAACTCTAGAGGTAAAACAAGTTTAAGTATACTCACAAGATGATACTTCAACAGAATGTCAATAATGGTAAGTCGGATTTTCTCTAACATGTCAGGATCTTCAACTTTATGCCCAAATTCTCTATAAGAGTAGTATAATCAAAACCATTTGTCAAATGCTAAAATTGAAAACATGATCATAAATGCTCGAGAACATGGCTAACAAAGAAAAATGTTGAACCATGCATTATTAAAAGTACTTATAAATTTACACTTGAGTTTACTAATAGCGAGATATAAAGAATTATGTCAACTTCAAATAAGAGTTAGAAGAAGAGAAAATGAATTCTGCATATTGACTAAAATTCACTGGACGTTCATATCTTATCCTATGTCTTACTATTGCGTTAGCTTCAAGTTTCAAAATGCATATGATTTATAGCAAACAAATAGAATCAAACAAAAAGTGAAAAGTTTACTCATAATGGGCACTGGCATTATAGATACCTCTTGTAACTTTATAGTGTTGATTGAATTGGGAAGAAATTGATCTTTAATCAATTACATTTTTAATTTCATTAATAAACTACAACCTTCAAAAGACGTAGTCCTCCCAAATGCAGTGTCTGCTCCAATGCCTACAATGATTCAGTTAATGATGTAAGGTAAAATAGAAGTAGTCTTTCTCCTTACTTCTTTTCCAAAACCACCCAAATATATGGATATTCAGATCAGCTCTCTAAAAGGACAAGTTGGTGCCAGAAGCAAGTTCTTACCAAAGGAGATGAATTAAAGCTAGAATTAAGGTGCAGCAAAAATAAACATAATTAATCTTTTATTTCACAATCAGTGATAAAACATCACAAAACATATAAATCACATACCCTATCAGTAAGGCTAATCCACTTAAATTCCAAAATCAAATTATGCTGTGAACTAAAAGTTGAGATCAATACCTGTCTAAGCTATATTCCTAAAATTTGGCCTACCTCAATAGCAAAGCCAAAAAAACTAAATTAAAACCAATAAATAACATCAAATTACAAATACATATGTTTTAGCCTTTAGGTGATGTTTAGGATAGAAATATATGTTAAATACAAACAGAAAGCCAAAATATATGTTCGGAATACAAATATATGCTAACTAAAAAGTAAAAGTACATCAGCTGATGTTCACAACATCTTCAGAAATAGCAGAAGCTCCTAAGACATCTGTAAAAATTAAATAACGTATTAAAATTAGAAGTAAAAAGCAAATTGAAGGTATGAACTTTATCAAAGTATAGAGCTTACCAGTGGCAATAATACTCTCAAACTCCTTATATTGATCAAATTCACGCTCATTAAATTGGAACACTGTAGGAGATAGCCAATTTTGGGTGCAAATGAGTGCTTCAACCATTTTTAGTGATAACGAGCTCCTAAAAGAATCAAGCATATGACCACTAGTGCTAAAAGTAGATTCAGAAGCCACAGTTGACATTGGCACAGCTAACACATCACGTGCTATCAAAGAAAGCACTTTATACCTTGTTGCATTTTCTTTCCACCATGATAAGATATCAAAAGAAGGATCATCTTCAACTAATTCAGCTTCAAGATACTTTTCCAACTCCGTAGTTTGATCTAAGCTAACTTTCATTTTCTTGGACATGTTCCATTTGTTCTTTATCCTACCAGGAGCAAAAGTGGGCATCTACACTCCCGCTAGATCCCTTCTACTTGAGTCACCACTTTCTTCAGAGATATCTTGTGATTCATTAGCAACTCTCCCAGCATATTCCTCATATAAACGATATAGTGCATCTTTCACCTTTTTCTCCATGGCCTCACAAAGATTAGGGTCAGGATATATCTCTTCAAAGGTAGTATGTACATATGCAAGTTTATATCTAGGGTCAAATACCACTCCTAGTACCAATAAAGGATTTATGTTCTCTGATTTTCCCCAATACTTGTTATATTTACTCTTCATATTCCCAGCTATCTCTTTAATGAGAGGGTCCTCCATAATAGAACTTGATATGAACATATCAAGAATCAAAGAGATGTCATGAAAGCAAGCATTTGAGGTCACATACAATGAACCAGAAAATCTCAATGTAATCTTATAGAAGACCTTCAAAAATTGAACAAATACAGAGGCATTACTCTAATCAGAAGTTGTCGGAGGACCAATCCGTTGGACATCTTCCCTAAAGTGCGCATTATACCCCTCATCTTCATCCTCCATTCTGTCAAATACCCTTTGAAACTTGATGGCTTGTTCCAACATCAAATAAGTGGAATTCTATCTAGTTGTGATATCTAAGCATACAAGACTTTTGGACTCAATTCTTTCCTTTTCAACAAAGGTTTTGAACTTTTGAAGTCTTGCTGGGGAAGACCTTACATATCTAATAACATTGAGAATAGCCATAATGGAATTGTGCATATCTTTCAACCCATCATTCACTACTAAATTTAGAATATGTGTACAACACCTCACGTGTAAATAATTCCCATTACATACCAATCCATTCTAATTTTTCAATCGCTTTTTCAAATAGGCTACAATTGTGTCATTGGAACTTGCATTATCTATAGTTAATATGAACACTTTCTTAATCCCCCAACCCAACAAACACTTCTTAATTGCCTTTCCTATAGTGTGACCCCTATGATTTTCAATTATAGAAAAGTTGAGGATTTACTTTTGTAATCTCCAATTTTCATCTATGAAGTGAGCTGTGAGACATATATAGTTAAGATTTTGAATTGAAGTCCATGTGTCTGTAGTGAGGCAAACACGCAAACATGATTTTTTAAAAAACTCTTTAAGCTTCTTAGATTCTTCTGTATAGAGTTTCAAACAATCCTTAGCAATAGTCATTCTTGAGGGATTGGGTACCTAGGTTCTAGACGATTGCTATACTTGCGAAATGCATTTCCTTCTATAACCCGAAAGGCCATCTCATCACATATGATAAATTCAGCTAGAGCCCTTTGACATTCATATAAATTGAAGGTATGAGGGGTCAATGTTCTTGTAGGAGCAACTCCCTCTAAATTATCTCCCCCAGAAACTTGATTGTATGCTAATATGGTTTGATTTTTTGCTTGTGCCTTATGTGGGTTTTTATTACATGCTTTTAAGTGCCTATGTAAGGAATTCATTCCATGTTTGTTGGGGTGACAAGCATAAGAAGCCTCGCAATATTTACATACACACCTATGTTCTCCATTAGTTTCGTTTAATGGGAGTTTTCTGGAATGCTCCCAAATACTTGACTTGTTTATAGGGGGCCTTCTCTTTGAACCCACAGTTGTAAAAGCTGTAGCGGTAGTAGAGCCAATAGTATTAGCATCTGAAGCATTGGATTGTTGGGTAGGAATAGTGCTAGCTTAGGATTGAGATTGGCATTAGTTTTCTTCAAAAGTTTGGTCTGCCATGGATGCCTTCATAAACACCACATCAAAACTTAATTATGCCAAATTAACTATGCCAAATTTTTGAAAAGATTAGCTATGCCAGATTAACATGTAAATATATTATATATAGAATTTAGGTTCTTAGAGTATTTTAGTTACCAACAAAATTTAAGATGGGTTACATGATACTTGGTTCATAAGTTTGTGTTATCTAAACAGTGTTCTTTGAATGTTTATTATTTAATTCTAAAAATGAAATTCAATCAAACATGATCATGAATACTTATATAACCTTGTTGATATAAGATAAGATCCATATCTTAAGGCATATCTTGAGAAACAGCAAGCTCCAAAAAGAAAAAGAAAAAAAAAGGATTCAAGAATTAGAAGCTAACAATAAAGTTCTTACTCCTTATGCTACAGATGGCAAGGCAACCTCTTTGCTAGGACCAAACTCGATTCTTAAGCCCTCGACTCGTGATCGGTTCTGCAAGTTTGCAACAATACCAGTAAGTTAAAATACAAAATCAACCATCCATATCTACTCTCTTCTTTTTCTTGTGAAAGGAGAATAAAGTAGTTTCATAGATAAGGCCTTACTTACCTAATGAAGATGACAAGAGCAACCAGAAATTGTAACATAAATTAAAGAAGCAAGCAAAGGTTGTGTGAGCTTTAAATGGTTGAGGGGAAGTCGACGGTTGACAATGAAGGCTCGTGAGTCGTGACGATGAGACGAGGCAGGCTAGCAAGGAGCGCAACTATAACAGAGCGATGCGAATCTGTGATAAGCCTAGCGCTGTCGCAGTGCCACTTATGTTAAAAGAGGAATGAAGCAAAGGAGAGATTAGAAAAGGATGAGATCAAGAACTTGGAAAAAGTTTGACGTTCGACGAAGAGAGGTAAGAAGCAAAAAGGTAAAATGCAACTGGAAATGGGATTTAGGAATTACCAATTGAATAAAGGGGACGACCCTTTTGGCAAAGCCAACTTCTTAGGTTGCCGGCGGAGAAGAGCGAATGTGAGGACTGGGGACTCAGACTAAGGTGTAGCGTAACTAAGAGTCTAAGACTCTAAAGAGCCATTCTAATTCCATGATCAGCGATTGAGGTCTCGACAAGCCTTCATTCAGGCGCTCTCTAGTGCTAATCCTCCGGCGATCTGGCCTGCTGTAGTGCTACCTTCTTTCAGGTGATTCTTCTTCAGCAGCTTGAAAATGGGTTTAGGGCGACAAAGAATGGGCAGCCACTAGTGACCTAAGAGTGGTATGGTCTATAGTGTACGAGCCAATTGGCTAGCACCAGACGACGACAACTAGTAGTAGTAGGGATTTTAGAATACGATACGGGTCAGGCCGGGCTGAAGTTGTCCATTAGTTCAACCCGTAGCCCGACCCGGCCTATTTTTATACCTTGTTTACATTCACCTATTTTTTCATTTTTCTCTTGTTTGTCCTGCCTAACTCGACCCGAAATAACTGGGTTGGGCCGGGTCTTATGGGTCTTCCAGATTTTTGTGCACCCCTAGTTTGCTCCATGGTAGCTCTCTAACCTTTCTCTCATGCATTCTTAAGCGTTTTGTTATCTTTGGATGTGTGTATGTATGTTTATATAATAAAAAATGCTTATAGCCATTTCTTACATGCCATGGTACCATGATATTCTTGAAATGTGTTTTATGAATGTATTTTGGCTTGAATGGGTATGGTAATGCCAAAAGTTCCTTAGTAAGAGTGAGAATGAGCTAAAAGTCTCTAGGATTGGATAAGACACAACTAAAAGTCTTAAGAAGAGTGATGCTTAGTCAAATATCCCTTAAAAATAGGTGAGGCAAATTCAAAAGTTCTAAGAAAAATGGGTGAGGCTAAACTAATGCCCTTAAGAGCCTATGTATACTATGTATGAGTTTTTTGAACATGAAAAATGCTATGTATATGTTCACTAGTTACTTGAAAGCCATGCATGCATTCTTTGACTTGTAAATGTATTCATTATATATATTTGAAAGGATTAAGAGCTATTGAAATTCTTTAAATCTTACTCTTTCCCCTCCATAAGTTTATTCATGTTTAGGTGAGCCAAGAAGTCCAAGGAAAAGAGACCAAATATCTTGGAGCATGATACTTTGATAAGGAAGTAGTTAAATAGTTGTTTTAAGGACATGTTGATATCAAGAAATGTATTCATATGGTATATATGAGATGTAACCATTTGAACAAGTTTGGATATATATATATATATATATATATATGAATCTTGAAGCCAAATGTAGGGAAATGTGAGAATTTATCACTCTTGTACTAGTATATGTTTGTATATGAATGTAAGTAGCATGGTGAGTTTGAGCTCCATGATGTTAGAGACCATTTGAGAGGCTTCCATAGGCTGTGTTTGTGCTATGGGACGTGTTCAAATGGCTATGGTATATTAAAAAGACCATTTGGTGCCTCTTTGACCCAATTATAGTATTAAAAGTGACCAAAACTTAAGTTAAGCCCTAAACTGACCAAATGGATGAATATTTTTTATGAAATTTGGCATAAATATAGATCTCATCTAGAGTTTTTTACAGAGCTAAAGAGTACCAAATTTAGACTCTGGAAAATTTATTATGATTTTTCAAAGTTAAAAAAATTCTGTTAATATGTTAATAGCAGTGTTCATATGGTTAGTTTATGTTTTTATGTCACATACGTGTCAAATGATATACAATGCTCATGAAATTTTACAATCATAAACTAGACACTATAAGCTTTCCATAACTATTAAGATCACCCCATTTAGAGTTCTGTAGAGGGAGAACCAAATTTTTGAAATTGCATGATAGTACTAGTAATGCAACTCGACCTTTGATATTGTTCCATCAATTTCTGCAGGTTTAAGGCCACTGCATTAGTCTGGAATTATTTGTAGTCATTATTTAACATCTAGAGCTTTCCAAAATGATATGTTTTGCTTGATTTCAATTTTTTAGAATTAGTTATTAGAAATTTGGCTTGCCAACCCTAGACCAAATGCTGGTTTTTGGAAGGTATGGCTCCAAACCCATTATGCAAGAGTTAAATGATGATGTTTATGACTTGAATGGATAAGTTATGAATAGGAAATGATATGGATGGATTCATATGATCCGTAAACCCATGAATTACATATATAACTTCCCAAGTACTTAATTATCCGTGTGTGAAAACACATGCTTTCTCACAAATGTTATCCCATATGCTTGAGATGGATAGGAATGTGTTACCTCTGATATATATGAGTATGTCATGGATTAAAATGAGTTGAGACAAATTTAAATGACTCACATGGATAAAATTGAACAATCACAATATCCATACACTAAATTTTGGGTACTTAAATATGCAAACCCCTTTTGAATGAGTATGTAATGCTTGAATAGTATAGTATGGAATATATGAACTTAAGGTACATGGAGGTAATGATGTAGTGCACCAAATGTTTCAAAATATTTTATATGAGCTAATTTTCAGAAACTATGAGACCCAATTGAATTTAAATGTTACGATGAAAGGATCCCACAACTAGTTGAGTGACTAAAGAGTTTGCAAATTAGGTTAATGATTTTCTTAAGTTTTCATATAAACAAGAATGAGTGATGGATTATTTAGGCTAACTTCTGTGTCCATGCAGAAGGTGCAAGAACCTTATTAGAGGGTATTTTACATAGTAGAAAAACACTTGTACACATGGGTTTATGGGTGGCAATTTTGATTGGACATATCATGGGGAGGAAAGCTGGGGAGACAATGCTTCAACTAAAAATGTTATTACTGATAAGGTAAAGAGTAAGAACCCTTATGTTAAAATGGTTATGGATGCACTAGGCAACAATATGGACCATGATGATAAAGAGTTCAAAGACAAACTAAATGAGTTGGTGCAAAAATTCTTTGACTTGCTAAGGGATGCAGATGAGTCACTATAAGAAAGTTGTGTAAATCATAGTATGTTGTTAGCAGTGACAACTCCTAAATTTGAAATCATAGTTTAACATGAGTAAAAGTTGATATAATTATATAATTGTCATAATTAAGAGTATGCTTCCTAGTTTAGAAAGGCTATTAAAAACATTTTTACAGATTTAAATGGATGGTGAATGAGTTAGGGTTAGGATATTTGAAGATAAAAGCATGTCCTAATCATTACATGCTATATTACAAAGAAAACAATGAGGAGATTATTTGTTTAGTATTTTAGCATCCTTAATTTAAATCGAAGGTCAGGAGTTGAGGGGAAAAAAGGATGTCCTATTCTTAATGTTGCAATATTTTGCTATTATTTCAAGACTCCAATATTTTTCCAAAACCACTACATAATGGATAAGGTCACATTAAGAGGGGGATCCTGATAATGAAGGGTGTATCAATCCTCTGTCAAATGCAGAGACTTAGAAATATTTTGATGTTAACACATCCTACATATGCTAGGGAGGCTTGAAATGTTTGCCTTTGCCTTTGCATGGATGGATTCAATCCATTCAATGCCTTGGCCATTCCATACTCGTGTTGGTAGATATTTGTAATACCATAAAACCTTTTACCTAGCATGTGTATAAGAAGGAAGCATATTTCTCTCACCTTGGTAATTCCTAACTAAAGTCAACTAGTAAAAGTATGAATGCATACCTAAGGCCTTTAATCAATGGCGTAAGAATATTTTGGGAGGATAGGGTCAACACCTATGAGGTGATGAAAAAGCAAAATTTTAAGATAAAGGCAACATTGTTGTGAACCATGGGGAACATCCCCCCTTATGGAATGTTGTCTAATTAGAGCATACATTGAAGGTTTAATTGTCTCCACTACATAGAGAATACCAATTCATTTATGTTGAAGCATGGCCATAAATGTTATTGTGATTGCCACCACTAGTATCTACCTTTTGAACATATCTATCACTATGATAGAAATTCATTCAAAAAATTCACTATAAAGAAGTCTTTGTCATTCGATCAATCAAGCAAGACGAACATCTTTAATAGGATGTAGCAGTTAGAGGAGATTGTGTTTAGGATGCAATCAAGTCCACAAAAGCAAGTTGGCTTTCGAAGGGATCACAACTAAGTTAGAAGGAGCACATTGTAAGATTTACCCTATTAGTGCACCAACTTGATATGATGTAACCTTAGTGTCATACATGAAGAAAAGAGTGTTTTAATAATATTTTTAACATTCTCATGGACATAAAGAGTAAGACAAAAGACAATGCAAACACACAGGAAGATATGAAGATGAAGTGCAAAAGATTGGCTTTAGAGTTGACTAATGAAAGTGGAAAGTGTAAAAAAACCAAAAGCCATACACTTTCTTAATACCACCAGCCAAGGAAGATAGTGTGTGAGTGAATCAAACGATTGGAATTTTCCAATAGATATGCATCAAACCTTAGGTGCTCCATAAACGTGAATGACGAGAAAATATACAAGATAAAATGTCATGACTATTATGTGTTTATGCAACATTCAATTCCACTAGTGTTTCACGACGTGTTGCTAAAACAATATGGGAAGTATTGGCTAAACTTTAGCCTTTTTTAAAAAAGAATTATATGCATTTATAGAAAGGTCTATTATTAAAATAGTTTGCAAGTTAAAAAAAATATTTCCCCTACATTATTTGATATCATGTAACATCTATTTATGTATATGACATATAAGGCTAAGATTAGAGGTCTTGTGTAATATAGATAGAAGTATCCATTTGAGATGTGTATGTTGCATCTAAAAAGGAAGGTAAAGAACAAGGCTAAAGTTAAGAGCTCAATTTGTGAGGCATATGTACTCGAAGAGATCTCTAACTTCACCTCATTGTACTTTGAGCCACACTTGCAAATCAGATACACTCAGGTTCTATGAAATGACGATGGTGAGAATAACACATTTGCTTAATGCTTATCCATATTTACACATCCTTGCTGGGCCACTAGGAGATCTCACACAAAGTTTCTCATAGACATAGAGCTTTTTATTAGGAGATCTCACATGAAGTTTCTCATAGACATAGAACTTTTTATTACCCATAGATATGTTTTAGTCAACTACATCAAAGTTAAACCTTATCTCTAGCGAGTTACATATATATCTTAGTTAATTTAGAAATTTGACACCTAAATGTTTTGACACTACTTTCATTCATTAGGAAATCTGAAAACTCACTCAAAGAACAAAACCATGACATCATGCATGATGAAATATTGACATATCGTGATGTAGAATTTGCTAAATAGGTAGGGCTAATGATCTAATGATTCGAAACTTAATCTCCAATCTAAAAAAGTAATAGAAGTGCTATAATGGCAAGATAGTCAATGGATATAGATTCCACACAAAAGAATAAGACCAAAATAAAACAACTATAAATAGTGGTTTCTAGATAAATGGTGCTCTATATGATAAAAGTGAATTGGATTATTATGGCATTCTTGAAGAGATCATAAAATTATCATGTATTAGAGTTTAGAAAAAAATATTTTTGTTTTAATGCCATTAGTTTGACTCGAGAAATGGTATCAAAGTTGACAATTTTGGACTGGTTAATGTGAAGCCCTAAACAACCCTCTAAACATTTGATGTGTTTGTGTTGGCTAAACAAGTGTAATAAGTGTAGAGGCAATGGGGAATGGTACCGCTTGCAAGGTTAAGCCAAAACTCTTCACAGTTAAGATGCTCAATAAAAGAAGAAAAGTCTACAATAAAGTCAACACCATTGACTATTACTAAGAAGACGCATCTCTAAAAGATGTGTAGCATATCTCTATTGGGAATGATAAATTGGTAATTATGTTGTTCGATGTACATGCTTCAATGGAAGAAGTTACTATTAATGAAATATATAACCCATTGGACATTCACTTCAATAATGACTTTATCGATGACAATGAAGACAGTGATAATATTATGGTCTTTAGGGAAAAGGAAAATAAAGTCGACCTAAATGATACAAATTTCAATAGTTCTTCATGCCAAAGCATTTTGAAGTTTCTATTCCTTTTTGTTATTTTCACATTACACATTGAAAAGGTTGTCTTTTCATTTATGTTACACCTCTATTGTCACATGAGTTACTAATATAAGCATATCACTTTTTTCATATATACCAATGTGTGTAAAGAAGAATATAAAGACTTAGATATTTTTAAGAGTTTTGTATTAACATTTTTTTTCTAGATAGTTGTAGACTTCTATAATATAATATAAAACTTTGTCATGTATATTTTATTATTTTAATTGCTGACTAGCTACTTCTATAGTTGTTCTATTGCAAGTTAAATAAGGGAATGAATGTATAACAAATAAAACATTGCAATTTTTTTTAAACTAGTAGTCCAATAGTGAGGGATTAGGGAAGGATCAATGATGGATTAGCAAGGGAATTAAGAAGAAGTATCGAGGAAACTCAATGAGGGATTAGTGAGGGAATATAACAAAGAAATAGGAAGGAAAAATAACAAAGGACTAGCACAGAAAGGGTGAGGTAAATTTGCGAGTAAATATTCCTTTGACATTCCTTGGTTAATTGCCATTTTCTAATCTAACTATAGCAATAAAAATGAGTGAGCAGATTATTGTTTCTAGTTTTGTTAGTGAAAGACATTATTGATGACTGAGGAAAAAAAAATTTCGTTACAAATTAGCAATCCCTGTATAGCAAGGGAATGTTTCCTTGTTGTTTCTTCGCTATGCCTTTATTATAGCCATAAAATGATGGAATAGCAAGAGAATGTTCTCTCACTATTTTCTTTTTCTTGTAATGATTCTCATTTGTATAGCTAGACTTTTCCTATCAGTTTCTTTGGACAAGTAGTGGCAAAAAATTTACCATGTTAATAAAGGTGGATTTTAGGAATAGATTACTATCCATTGCCATATTCTTCTCCACGAGTTGGAACCACCCTTCCTTGATTACTTTTTCAACAAAATTTTTGAAAAGCACATAATTGTTAGTTACATGGTTATAAAAATCATATCACTTGCAATCTTTCTTACCTCTAAATTCATTAGTTGATGGCATTCAATGGCCATTTAGGAGTTTGATATGCTTGTCCTTTACTAATTAGTCAAATATTTGGTTAGTCTTAGTATAGAATATGATGTAATGTTCTTTTAGTTATTTACCATTAGTTTTCATAATGCTAACATTAATAACTTAATAGTGAAGAAGATAAAGAGACAAGTCTACCTTCTGTAACTATTGGCTGTGATAATTAACCATAAATATTGTAGTTATTAATAGATTAAGTTGAGATCATTGAACATCATATAAAAAGAGGCAAACTCTTTGGGGTGGAAAAAAAAATCATAACAAGACAAAGAACATCCTTTACTCGTTACTTTCATTGGTCAAATGAAAATTTTCTCCAATCCATGCTTTGTAAAAACTTGGTTTCTGGTCTAAGATGCATGGTTTGACATCACCTTAAAATAGTTGACCTTTTTCTAACTAAAACCTAAAAAAAAGTATTATTTAGCCACTCTTCATTTAAAAAAATGTTTTATTTATTAAACGACAAACACATAAATAAAGAGAAAGGTGGTTTATTTATTAAATTACAAATAGATTCATTGACTAGAACCTCAATCAAAAGGAAATGTAGATAGGATAAAAAGTCTTCTATTTAATTTTTACGTAATTTTACATAAAAAATATATTACAATGGTAAAAGAAGGATAAATTAAAGAACTTCAAGTAGTACTACATTATCTTACAATTTTTTTGGGACAATCTTCTTGATTTTTAATTCTTCTTTCTTAAATAAAATTTTTATCCTATCATAGCACAAAATTAATTATCCCATAGAGCTAACAACTCTCTTGTCTATACTCCAAAACATAAATAACTAGAGGTCTAGAATATGTGTTGACTTTAAATTTACTAGATAATTTGAACTTTTTCAATTTGTATTCTCTTCTTATTGTAAGTAAGGAAAAAAAAAAGAAAAAAAACCAATAAGCAAAGAGTAGATCCCACTTGAAACCCTCACACCAATCGCTCTTTAAGTTTAAAAAAGACAACCCCAATCCATACTTTTCACCAAGTCAAAGTTATATTAGCTCAAAATTATTTATTACATATAGCATCATCTAAAGTTGTATGCTGTATTAAATCATTTTATGTTATTTTCTAGTGAACTGCAGTTAATGGTAGTTACACATTATAGACGGTCAAGACTATCCACCATATGATAGAGAAAGACAATATAATCTTTCAAATTCAAAAAATAAATAAATAGAAAAGGAGGAAAAAGAACCTTATGCATAATGAAACCTAGAAAAGGCACCAAATCTTATTATACTTTTCTTTCTTCATTCCTATTAGTTGTAATGGAGGATTCCCTCCCATTCTTGTTAACCTTGATCCTTAGCATACTCACCTTTCTACTTTGCATCTTCATTTACTATTTTAGAAGGCTGCACAGAAATGAAACTAAGGCCTCTAACGCGCCTCAGGTAGGTGGAGTGATGACTCCCTAATTTTGGGTAAGAAAAAATTATATTTTATGATAAATTAGTGAGTCAAATTACCTATTTCTTGAGTGACCTTGCATAAATTTTTATCCAATCAAGGAAAATGAATAAAATATCTCATTTGTAATATCTTTATTAGTTTTGACCTTTATTTGATTTTTATTTTTATCTCAGGAGAAAGGTAGAGAATTGTTAGAAAGTAATAAGAAAAGGGAGAAAAACTGGAAGTTCAAAAGGCAAGCTTAACAAGTTCGCTCGTTACAGCAAGTACGCAGTTCGTTGTAGCTAGGACGCCTGTTCGCTATGGCGAGGAAGTCATTTCGCTATAGCAAAGTCATGATTCATATAAAATCTAAGGAACTCCTAGTTATAGCACAAGCAATAACAAAATCAGCAAGGATCTGAAAGCCTATAAATTCTCGCTATAGTGAGAGACACCCCTTGCCATAGCGAGATCGGCTACTGAAACGCACAGTTTTGATTTACGAACTACAAATATGAGGGGCTGCTAGGATTTGGTCATTCTGAGCCTAAAGGAGAAGTTTTGAGGAAAGAAACACACCAAGGAGCTAAGGTTTGAGGAGAAGGAGCTTGGGTTGAAGATTGGAGGCCAAATTAACACGATTTCACTGAGTTTTCTCATATCTCTATCTTTTCTTTCATGACTCCTTGTCTTTTCAAATTTTTAGATTTGTTTGTAATGTGTAAAGCTATGTGTGGCTAAATTTCTTAAATCCTAGGTTTACTTGAACCTATTACCATGTAATGAAGATTTTGTAAGGTTAAATTAAGTTGATTAATGATTTGAATGCTTAATCTACCTTTTATGCTTCATTTAAAAGTTTGGCCATCTCTTGTGTGAATTGGAGGGTTTGAAGTTAGCTCTTGAAAGAGAAAAATCTCAATGGACCAATTAATTAAGCAACTTAGGATTAGGATTAGGTTATACTAGTTTTGTTCTTAAGTATAAAAATATGCTCAAGAACCCTAAGTGTGAAAGAGATTGAATACAATTGACTTAATTAATTGTGAGAGAAATCTGCAATTAACTAGAATAGAAGTCTAAGTGGTTTGAGAGACATTTGGGCTCATTTAATCTTCTTAACTTTCAGATTGTTAATTAACCAATTAATCAGGTAATTCAATTCGCGGCAATCAAAGGATAAAAACCTAGGATACTCCTTAATGATTGATTTCATTAGAAAAATCTTAACGCTCAGTATTAGTTTAATTCCATTTTCTTTTAATTCCTTATATTGGTAGTTGCTTATCTTGACTTAAACAAAAGTGAATTTTCTTAGGCCTAATTGAGTTTAATTCAATTCTCTGCGGAACAACCTTAATTCACTATATTACAAAAGCGATCTGTACGCTTGCGAAATCTATTATAAAAATAGTGGTTATCATGGAGCTTTGCCTATTGTGAACACCGTATTTTGTCCGGACAAGCTACTAATTTAGAACAAAATCGAATTAACAAACAAATACAAACAAAAAAAAAAAACAAAAGAAAGAAAATAGAAAAATGGGAGAAAATGAAAAAAATTAAAAAAAAAGAGAGAGCTTTAAAAAACAAAAAAAATTAATTAAAAAAATAAAAAATAAAAATAATAAAAATAAAACCCCAAGCAAAAAAAATCAAATAAAAAAATCAAAAAGGAAAAATAAAAAAAAAAGAGAAAAAAATCAAAAAAAATGAAAAGAAAAAAAATGAAAATTCAAAGGATTAAAAAAAAAGTTTGAAAAAAAAAAGAAAGCCCAAATCCTTTTCCAACACATGCCCATTTTACTAAACCCTAATCCAAATTCAAAAAGACTTGCAACCCAATTCTCTTAAATCCGGTCCATTAACTCCAAGCAAAAAAAAAATCAAAATCAGAAAAAAAAAATGTGAAAACAAAAGTGTACATGGGCCAAAAAGCAGGTAACCCTGCGTTTTGACCCAGACCCCATTTTGACCCACTTTCGGCGTCTGCCTCATGCCAGTAGGAAGCAGAGAGGCAAAGAGACACAAAGAAACGCGAAAAAGGAAAGGCAGAGAGATAGAGGGCGCACAGAAACACGAGAGAAGGAAAAAGAGATTTCGAGATTTAAGAAAATAAAAGGGGATTCAGAGTGAAGGGAGAGGGAGAGTTTGGAAGGGGGGATTCAAACGGAGATCGGAGAGAAGAGTGGGTTCTGGAGAAAGGGAGATCGACGAAGAAGAGGTGACTGGAAAGAAAACTCGAGAAGGAGGCGATTGGAAAGAAAAACTCGAGGGAGAGACAAAAAAAAAGGGGAAGTGAAGAACAGAGGGGGAGATCGAGGGAAATAGGGGGGAATTGAAAGAAGCCTTCTAACTTGGGGATTGCAGATCGAAGGGAGCGAGAGAGGGGGATGGAGAATTTCTAATTGGGAGAGCAACAGAGAGGGGAGACCAAGGGAGAAACTGAAATCGAGTGAAAGGAAGCTGAGATTCGAAGGGGCAGAGAAGGATTTTTTTTTCGGATTAAAAGAAAATTTGTGCAGAGGGAGAGACCGAGGGCGAGACTCGAAAGTGGAGGGAGCAGAGGAGCAACAAGGAGCTACAACATCAGAAAATCAAAGGGAGTCGAAACAAAAAAAAGCTAAGATTGAACGTAAACTTTATTTGTAAATTTAATCTAGATTAGGAATGAAAATCTGATGATTATATGGTCTTTGTCTCACGTCCCTTTTTGTTTTATGTCATGGGAAATTTTGTTCAAATGATGGCTGGACTTATTGACAGAACTATAGGCATGGATTTATCTTGTGCTGTGAACGTGTGCTGGATGTTTGGATATGGACCTTAGTTTCTTTCCCTCTTCCATTAAACATTACTAGTTTTGTGAGATGCTGCCAAAGCTAAGGAGAAGATTTAATGGTTTCATTTTTTTTTTGTACCATGAATGTATGCCCAGTAGGTTGTATTTAGGATGCTCTGACGTAGCTTAGCCTTTCCTTCCTTGTATAGAGAGTGCAAGTTTGCATGAGCTGAGGAATGGTTTGTAGAACTGAGGAATTCGTTAGTAGGGTCGCTTCGTTTATGTTGTCTTATACGTCTCACCAGCATGATACCTTTTGATAAAAATTTTTTTTTTACTGCATCCTCTCCTTTCCAATGTTTGCTGCACTCTGATATAGCTGTGAACCCCCATTGGTTGCACCCAACTTGATTTCATGATTGGTATAGATACTGCCCTGTCGAGAACATGCTTAACTGCTATCAGTATCTGAACGTGACCCCTTGACTCTGTCTCTCGAGTTGCTTGCCATGTGAATGAATTGTGTATGTTAATTTCCAAAACTTATTTGTACATTGACCTTTGCTTAAGTAAAGTGGCATTCATCATGTGATTACATTAAAAAAGAATTGTTGAAATTACTGTGCCTGTTGTTTACACCACATGAGGGGACTATGATTTGGAAGTCCTTAACTTGACGAGAACAACTGAGCGAGAGACTGTCTGAGGAGACGGGGAAAAAGACTTTTACAAGGACCCATTTTATTCTGCTATTCATAGGCCAAAAAAAAAATTTAAGACTGTAAATATGCCTAAAACAATATAATTGGTGTATCTTGTGTGTAACGAATGCTGCCCAGTGTCTACATATATATACATATACATCTTTTCCTTTCCACCTGCTTCTCGCCTTTTCTTTCTCCTTTGTGTTTGTTGCATGTGCGAGGCTGGTGATCTAGGGGAATGACAACGCTTGAGGAGTGTGGCAAGGAGAATAGATAAATCGTCTAGAAGGATAGCACTAACCCATGGCTTGGTGGCTCATGACCTGGTGACATGTGGGGGAAGATGTGATAAATGGTTCAACTGATAATCAGGGAATAAGCATGATTATTATTTTTTCTTTTTGTTTGTTTGTTCATGAAGCTTTGGATGATCTGTAATCACAAAGGCACATACAATCACTTGCTGGTGCATGTTTGTAAAGTGTTTTTTACCTTTATTCATGTCATCTTATTTTGTTTCATTTCTTTAGAATAGCCGTGTGGAGACCTTGTGTCTCCTTAGGCACATAGGAGCGGATCTCAAAATCATGTGAAGCAATAAGCTTCCTTGATATGCATTTGGTATGAAATTTACGTTCTGTCATGTTTTGTATTCCAATGGCCCACATCAAGTTAATTTTGGTTTCAAAAAAAAGCATAACAAAGGAAGAACAAAAAAAGAGAGCAAAGAAGCCAAATGAATTAAGCCCTCTGGCGAATTGACATTTCATTTGGCAAGGTCAAAAGCTTTTCCTACCTTCATTCTCTTCTCATCAAAAGTTAATTGAGATAAAAAGAAAAAGTTTTATTCTCAGAAAGTAAAAAAAGGGAAGAGTACAAAAAGTAAATGAGACAAAATGAAACAAAATAATTCAAAAAAAAAATTAAAAAAAATTATAAAGAAAGACATTTAAAAATTTTTAGGTAAAAATGTCACTTCAAAATTAAAACCAAAAGTAAAAAGAGAAGAAAAAAAAACCTTTCGTCCATAAATATCAAAGACCCAAAAAAAAACTAAAGACTAAAAAGTGAAAAATGCAAACAAAATTGATCACTAAAAATATAAAAAAAAAAATCAAAGAAACCAAAAATCAAAAAATGTAATAATAAGAAAAAATTAGGAAAAAAAATCAAAAATGAGAGAAAAGAGTAAAAGAATGGAATTAATCCAATCTTTGCAAATTAAAACATAAATAAATTAATTTTAAAAAAATCATTTTGGTTGTAATAGTCTAAACGATTTTCACATTCTTTCTCTTCTCACCTAAACCTTAAAATAAAAAAAAAAACAAACAAACCAACCACAAGACTTTGAAAGGAAGAGAACAATAACAACAGTAAACAAAAAGAGAACACAAAAGCGAATTCCTTTTTCAATCTTTTAAAACTTTCCCAAACCCTCTGTTAAAACAAAACATAATAAAAAAACTAAAAATTAAAAGAAAAAAGGAAATGTCAAAAATGAATAAAAATTAAAAATGAGAGAAGAGTAAAAGAAGTAAAATTAACTTTATTTTTGGTAAAATAAAACACATCAATCAATTCTAAGTTCGTTTGATTTGCTAAAGGTAAAAATAATTTTCATTTTCATTCTCTTCTCACTAAATACAAAACAAAACAAAAACGAACTAAAAATTTTTATTCGAACTATGTGGATTTTGATCCCCTTTAGAGGGTACGTAGGCCCTAGGCTCTCATCCTAGGTTAAGTCCGCCTTTGTAAATAAAATTTTTTATTCAATCTTTATTTTCTTAATTTCTTTTCTTTTATTTTGTTTTCTAATTTTGTTTCTTTAATTTCATTCTTCCTTTTTAATTTTATTTCTTTTATTTCTATTACTTATTTTGCATATGATTTGTTAGGGATACTCAAAATAAATTAAAGGCCATGATAGTTTTGCACAACTAACTTAGGGTAACCGTTCTTAGTAACGGGTGTTGTGGGATGCCTAATACCTTCCCTACTCACAACTGACTCCCGAATTTATTTTCTGGTTGGTAGACTACTTTTCTTATTTTTCAAACTAAAAAGGTTTTTTCCAAAATTTTGCTTTTTTAAAAAAATAAAAAATTTGGTGGCGACTCAACTATTTTTTAATTTTGATTTTGATTTGGCGCCACACGGTCGCATTTTAGGGTGTGACACCTATTATTAGCCATCTCTATCTTTTTGGCAAGCATCAACTCTTCTATCAAACACTAGCCACCATGGCTGACAAGTATAGACCAGCTTTTACGATAAAGATGACTTCAAATAAAGTCCTAGTTTTAAGTAATTAGCAAATGGCTAGAGAGTGTCTCAGTGTACATGATAAAGTATTTTCCACCAGACCTATTGTTATTGCTTTAAAGCTATTAGGCTATGAATATACAATGTTTGAATTTGCACCTTATAGCCCTTATTGGTGTAAGGTGTGAAAGATAGCAACAATTGAGCTTCTCTCAAACCATAAGCTTGACTAATTAAAACATGTAAGAACTGCCAAGGTGGAGATTACAGTAAAAGAGTTGTACAATTTATGGTCAAGCCAAGGTTCCCCTAAATATAGGGTTTTCATGGATATGAAGCAATGGTTTAGGAATTTGTCTTTTAATGTTCTTTTAAGAATGGTAGCAGGTAAGAGATACTTTAGGTCTAGCTCTAAGGATTGTGAGGCACAATACGACAAAAAAGTGACTAGGGACTTTATACATCTATTTGGGGTCCCTGTAATATCTGAGGCAATCCCAATCCTTAAGTGGCGGGACATGAAACATGTTAAAAAGGAAATGAAGAAAACTACTAAGAAAGTAGACCAACTAGTCAATGAGTGGTTAGAGGAACACAAACAGAGGAGACCATTAGGTGAACTAGCAAGGGAAGAGCAAGACTTCATGGATATGATACTGGGGATCCCACAAGAAAACCCAATTTCTTTTTTGACACAAATTTTATTATCAAGGCTATTAGCTTGGTAAGTTATTAAGTTGATCTTCTTAGTTGCAATTTTTGAATCCTATTGTAATTTTTTTCCTTTTCTTCCTTTGATAAAGCTATTGACACATATAAATGGGTCACAAATAACTTGCACTAGTAATTTAGTGGCTTGCACAAGGGCTCTATGTTCTTGAGAGCTAAGTTTTTGTGTGAGTAAGGATGCCTATTATTGGAGAGAATTATAAAAGAATTATTTTCTTCTACTATGATCCTTTATAGGAATCATGTTGACTAATGACTAGTTCTTAGCCTACAAAGTCTAATGACAGGAAGTGACTCTATAGTGGTCTTTATAACATGGTCCTTATGTCTGATACTTAACAATCCATGAGCATTGAAGAATGCTCAAGATGAGCTAGATATCTAAATAAGAAGGGAAGGACAAGTGAAAGAATCTAACATTAAGAATTTAGGCTACCTATAAGCCATTATGAAGGAATCCCTCTGTCTCTACCCTACTAGTGCACTTATTAGTCTTCGTGTAGCAATGGAAGATTACACACTTTCTATTGCTTATTACATTCTTGCAAGCATACAGTTAATGGTGAAAATATGGAAAATATACTATGATGACTGATGCTCACTAAAATATGACACCGCAAGTGTACGGGTCGCAATCGTAGTACGTGATGAATCAAGGTCGTTCCCTCAGAGAATTAGCACAATTGGCAATTAGGCATTAGAGTTCTCACTTTCATTTCAGTTAAACAATCAAATTGCAAATGGATTTATGAAAATTACGTAAAGACAAGTAATAAACGATGATTATAATTGAAAGTATGCAATTAGAAACTCCTTAGGAATTTTAATCCCCTTTATATCAACTGTCGATTACTTCCGTTTTAATTAAACAACATAATGTAATTACTAGAGTCAAGGTTGAAATGGGTGCAATTGTCTTTCGATCCAATTGAACCCTTATATCCACTCACGCTTGATATTTCAAGGAGTGGTTAATAAATGCTTAAATGCAGACCTTCTTTCGACTACCTAGGGCCCTTGAGAATATCTCTATCTCAAGTGCAAATTAGATTAGATCTAATCCTAAGTTGTTTAACCAATGGTCTATAAGCAATTTCCTTCTGTCAAAGGTTAATTACTTAATCCATAATCAAACTAAAGAAGGCCACTCAATAGAATGAAATATATTTCAGATCAAACACTGTAAATTCCAATAACTGCAGAATCAACAAGGGAAAATAATCTCTACAGAGTAAAGGTTCATAAAATCCCTAAGGATTACAAAAATTAGCCATTCATGGCTTGAAATCCACAAATAAATTCAGCAGACATATTAACTATCATCAACTAAGAGGAGAGATGGAGTAGAAACACCTAATCGGAAGAAAAATTAACAGAACCAACGAATTTTCGATCAAATTGAAGCTTCTCCAACACCTTGGATGTGTTTTCTTCTCTCCTAGTCGGCCAGAACTCTCTCTGCTTGCTGAATGCCTCAAACCCTAGGCTTTCCTCGACTTTTCTAGCTTGCTAAATTAAACTGTGCGTTTCAGGGTCCGCTCTCGCTATGGTGAGGAGTGCTTCTCGCTATAGCAAGAGCTCATAAGTTCCCAGATTTTCTGCTGTCCTCGCTACTGCTGCGCTATGGCAAGTTTCTCCCTGGAATTTGTATGCTTCGTGACTTCGCTATGGCGAAGTACCTCACTCGCTATAGTGAAAGTGTGTTCTCGCCATAGCGAGTTCAATCTCGCTGTAGCGAGAATGCTTGATCCATTTGTACTTTGTCGCTTCTCAGCTTCCTTCTCTTTTCTCCATTCTTTCTTTCTTCTTTTATCTTTCCTGAAATTGAAATCAATCATAGAGTGAGGCTCAAACTGCTAAAGATAATACAATAGAACACTTTCTTTCTTTTGTGTGATTGAATTCATTTTTAACTCTATTAATCAAGAAGAAAGCACTTGCCTCCCTAATTTGATCTTAAATATAATCTCATTTTATACCATAAATTAGGGAGTTATCAATGACCATGTGTGGCTGAATCTTCTTAGTTTTCAACTTAGGAGATTTTTAACTTACCATAAAAATATTAATGCAAGGGCCAAAACTATGAGCTTCTTCCATTTAGCTCAAGAAAGAGACCATGCCTTGGTATGTCACTAGCACTACAAATGCTACATCTTACACTAACTGTGCTATTGTATAGTTTTAAAATTTCTACTCCCTGTAATGAACTTGTGGACATGACTCAAAGCACTAGTTTGACAAATATAAGGGCAACTCACTTGAGGTTCTTCTTATTCCCCACCTTAAATTATAACTTTAAGGAGGTATTTCACTGTATCTTTCTTAGTGGGTAAGGTTATAAGAGCTGCGTGTTTTTTCTTCTATTTGTTCTTTTAAGTGTGGTTGTTCTTGTCAGGTTGTCATATATGCATCGGCATCAAATATCTGTATAAATATGCAATAAATGGGCAAGAGATGTATGATTTTATACAACTATTTTTTAACATTAATTGATGTAAGCTATATGAAGTTTTTTCTGCCAATAAAGGTGAATAAAATCTTAGGCAAACTAGGATTTTTATTTACCAAAAAATTGAGACAAATATATTCATTTTCTTGCTGCACCCATTTGGAAACAAGATATGGGTATCCTTATCATACGTTATCCCAATTTTTCAGTTTTGACGTTAACTTACTCAATTCCATTTCAAACTTAAGCTGAAGACTACACTAGATTTTGGCATCATGGGTTGAAATAGCTCTTATTTAAAAGTAGATATTTTAAAAATTAATGTCATTGATAGCCTATAAGTTAAGGACAAAGAAGTGGCTAAACTGATAGAGAAATTTTATATATACTTGGCTGAATCAATGAAATATTGTAACTCATGAATCTTTCCCAACATAAGTTAATTCTCATTTCAAGCACTTTATCCCTGTTAGTTGATTTCTTCATTTATCTCTTGAAGAAATCACTAAGTCATTGCAATGATACAAGATCTGCAGTGTCCCTCAAGCAAGCGGTACATGACCTATCATTGGTCATCTTTACCTCTTCGGAGTCAGCCACTTGACAATCAAAACACTTGCGGCTATAGCTGACACATATGGAATGGTCTTTACTATAAGCTTTGGTTTATACAAAGTTCTAGTATTGAGTAGTTGGGAAATGGCAAAGGAACATTTCACATTATGACAAAGTATAATCCACCAGACCCAGTGTTGCCATCTTAAAGCTAATGGGATATGATGGTGCCATGTTTGGGTTTGCTCCATATAGGACTTACTAGCGTGAGATGAGGAAATTAGCTATGATTGAGCTTCTATCTAACCACCATCTTGAACTTCTTAGAGACACTAAAATATTTGAATTGGAGAATGCAGTAAGAGAGCTTTATAAATGTTGGTCAAAAGAAGGCTATCTAAAAAGACGAATTTTGGTGGATATGAAGCAGTGGTTTAGGGATTTGACATATAATATTGCTTTGAGAATGGTGAGAGCAAAGCTATATTTTATGACTAGTGAGGATGGTGATGCAAAAGGCGAAGCAAGAAGGTACTATAAGAAAGTGATAACAGATTTTATGCATTTGTTTGGGGTGTTTGCATTATCTGATGTGGAATATTTCATGTTTTAATAATTGAAAAGGCCCCTAAAGGGAGGAATCGTAATTGGAGTATCTAATTAAGAGTTTGAAACCATGGATGGCCCGAAATCAGAGTCAAAATAGTTGAACAAACTAAAGGATAACAATAGGAGCAAAATTATAATTTCAGAGAATTTTTTGAAAACTCAAAAGATGGAGCTTTAAATGATAAAATTAATCTCATTAGAATTTTCAAAGGCTTAGAAAATCATATGAACAATTAGAATGGTTAAAGCATTTCTGGTTTATAATTTTGGTCGTTAGTTAACCGAAACTTTGATCAAATCATTTGGAGTTGTTTCGAATCCTATAAATTTGAAACCAAATGTTTTTAATAAATTAGAGAATCTAAATTTCATGGTGGAAAAGACGGTTTTCAAAAAGGAATTGAAATGAGTTCAAACAAAGAAAGGAAAGTGTAAGGGCAAAATGAAAATATTGAAAAATCATAAAACCTTAACCTTCCCTATCTAAATCATGACCCACTTCTTCTCTCTCATTTTTGGCCAAAAATTTCTTACTCTAAACTAGACCCAAGGACGTCCCAAGAAACACAAAGAAACCAAGGAAGAGAAAGCTACCAAAGGTAAGAAATTGTGAGGAATTTGTTTATAATACCTACATAAACTAGTTTCTACTCCTTTTCCTCTTTCTTCCATGATTTGGGCTTCTTGAAAGATGGAATTTTGTGGCTAGAACCTTGGAGGAAGAAGCTTTTCCAAGGAAAACAAATATGCCATATTAATCTTCATTTAAAGCTTTATTGAATGATATATGCTTTGGTATGAGAAAATTGCTCTTGTTTCTCTACAACTCCATAGGTTTAGCCAACATAGGAAGGAGGTGAAGGGAGTTAGTTTTTTATTGAACCATGATGGGAAGTGAGGTTTTGAAAAGTGGAGATTAAGGTTTTGCCATTAGAATAAATTATAAAATCATGGAATGCATAAATGGGAACCTAGGGTTCTAATTACACTTAAGAAGTATGAAACTTTAGAATGATAATTCAATCCATGTAAGAGTATAATTGAGTCGAGAAGAGATCAAGGAAGTTTCATAGATACCATTTCCCAAGAGAATTAAATAAAACTCCAAGAAGACTATCCTTGGAGTATGTCTAAACCAAGTATGGTTTAAGGTATTTAAGGAGAGTTTTCTTTGATTCTAAAGTTAGATATGAATTATAAATATCAAAAGAACCATTGGTTTGAATTTAGAAGATTTATTTTAAAAAGTGAAAGTTTAGGGTTCCATTATGTATAAAAAAATAGTTTGATATTTAACTCCTTGAATTGAGTTTGTAATAACTCCAATGAGTTTGAATGAAATCATATGACTTAGATTGGGTGAGAAATTGGAGCCAAAATGTTGAATTATATCGGTTGCTTCATTATGTCACTAAATGGAGTTATATGGAAAACTAAAATTAAAATTGGCTTATATAAGGCTTACTTGAGTCCAAATATGGTCCATTTGATATATTTGTGCCTTGTTTGATGTGTTTAGGCTAAAAAAATAAGACTTCCCTCGAGTGCTTATGTGAGGCCAAGAAGCATAATCAAGAACTTAAGGAGAATTAAGTATTTCTTTGCACAAAGGTAGCTTTTCATCTATTCTTATATGCTTATATTAGTTGTTTGAGTGTCATTGATTGCTTACATGTGTATAGATTATGAATTATACTTGTTGCTATTGGTTTGATGATTTTATGCAATTATGTGACATTTAAATGCTTTTGAAATTTGAAATAGCTTTTAATAGGTGAGGTTATGTCAAAAATCCCTTGAATTAGATGAGGTGAAACCAAAAGTCCCTAAATATGGGTGAGACAAGGCCAAAAATTTCAAATATGAGTAATACTAAGTTAAAAAATCCTAAAAATGGATGAGGCCAAACCAGAAGTGCCAAATAATTGGATAAAGTTAGATCAAAAGCCCCTAGAACTTGTTTTTACCTTAATGAATCTATATGATTTCATGTATATGGTTATAATTGTTATTTGAATGTTTATTATAAGTACTTGCATTCTTTGACATGAAAATATATCTTGTAAGTGTGCTTGAAGGGTGAATGAATTATTGGGATTCATAAAATATCATTCTCCTCTACATTATTTCTAACAATGTCTAAGAAACTCAAAAAGAAGCAAAAATGGAGACTAAAGAGCATAAATTACTACACTAACAATAGTTTAGAATTTGGTGTATTTTGTTGGACATGAGGATGTATATGATTATTTTGTGATGTAACCATTCCTACAAATGTAAAAGTATGGGATTATAATATAAATGTTATTTTTGAGTGTAAATATGCAAGATTATGTAACTTGACCATATGTAAGTTATGAAATGTGTATGTGTAATGGCAAATGGATGAGTGAATTTGACTTACATGAGGTTTGAAACATAAAAAATCAGTCATGTATGCTGTGTTTTACATTTGAAACATGCTTGAATAATCACATGAACTAAAATAGTCCATTTTGAACCACTTGGATCCTAATTTGCACCGTTTTGAGCCATCTTTTGCACTTAAACCAAAATAGACCAAATGAATGAATTTTTGTATAAAATTCTGCAAACATTCAGAGCTCATTTAGAGCTTTTTACAAAACTAAAGAACAAAATTTTTAGATCTCTACTAGAATTTATTATGATTTTTCAAAATTAGCTAAAAATTGTAGAAATTATTAGGCACTGTTCATATAGTCTAGATATGATATTTTGTGTATTTAAGGGGTCAAATGAACTCTAATACTCATAAAATATTATAGGCATATAGTTGATGTTATAAGTTTTCCATAGCCTTTGAATTTGTATGAATTGGAGCTATGTAGCCAAAGGTGCAGTTTCTGATGTGCCTAAAAATAGTAGTAGTTACTATTTCATTAGATTTTTATGGCTTAAATAAACTTTTTTTGGCTTGAAATTTTTGTGGTATGTAGCTTATGTTTTGATCTTTTCATAGTCACCTAATTTGCGGGAATTGAAATTATGTAGCTCAAGATATGAACTTTTGAAATTTGTATATAATATATGGACTTGTGTAAATGTGGTAGTTTCATAAGGCTTGAGATCCAAAAATTATGTTTCTTTTTCTGATATTCCATGATGAACAAACTTTAGTATAAGTCTTGAGATCTATATGATGAAGTTATGTAATTATACCTATTTGGAAGAATTGAGCAATTAATGTTAGTATTTTCTGCTGCTAAAAGTATTAAATATAAGAAATTGATACTATAAGCATGGGATGATATATAATATATGCTTATTCTTTGATGATATGACATGATGCAATTCTATTTATGGGGTGATTAGGATTTAATGAATTGAGAAGGATATGAAGAGAATGGCTAAAGAATTGGACTTTTCGATTGGAAGGTGACTAGATGAGCACAAACAGAGAAGATTGAGTCTTTAGAGAATTTAAGGGAAAAAATGAATTGTTAAATTCAAGATTTTAACATAATTTCATAAACTAGTTAGCTAACTCACGCTGCTAAACAAGTAGCCTTGATAACAGTATTTGAATTAAAATTGGGCATCTTGGCATCTTCCAGAATGGTCAGTATGACATCCATGACATACTGATCTTCCTTTGTATTTTTCCTTGACGCTTGAAAATGAATTAGAATTTTGCATCAAAGCTCCCCATTAAATACAACACATCTTTGGTTTTCAATGAACTCTATAAACTTATGGTTTAATACATCACAGGCACCTAGTTAAAGCTTGAAAATTGAATTGCTAAAGTCTTAAAGGTTCAGGTTACTTCATTGACCATGTCCACTACTACAAAGTTTGCATTTTTTTGTCATAGGATGGGGTTCAGCAACAGTGTGACAAACCCTACATGGTAGCTCCACCATAGCATGCAATTTACACTACATATGCTAGATTTTGATCATTAAAAGGGAGTGATTGAATTGATCCCTACTCTAACATTGTTTAAGCCCTATGAACTCTTAGTCTAAATTTATACCCTTTGGAACTTGGATCTATGTTAAGAAGTTAAGATTAAATGCTGCTATTTTATTATGATTTCTAAAGCTCATGAGTAATAAGATCTTGAAGAACACGATTAAGAAAATAACCTAATCCTTATAGATTGACATAAGCATTCAAGGGAAACTTATTCAATATCTTACACATGATTTGTACCTCTTAAGTGTTGTAACTCACTCATTTAATCCCTTCTTTAGATATATCAATGTTAATTATTTTGGTTCATATATCTAAAACAAGAATTCGAAAATGAATTGGTATATCTTTTTGGTTGAATATAATTTTAGCATGAAGCGACACCACCATGGTCACTTTAATATAGGCATTATCTCTGTTACCCAACAATCAATTAGTGCTTGTAAGATGAGCTAGACATTCATATTAGGAAGGACAAAAAGGTAGAAGAATCTAACTCAAATAAGTTAGTATAATTCCACCATCGTCAAGGAGACATTGCACCCTTATCCACCAAGCCTGTTTATTACCCTTCATGTAGCTATAGGGGATTGCACTATTTCATCTAGCTATCACATTTCTCTTGGTACACATTTAATGATGAATGCATGGAAGATCTACCAAGATGATCGCGTTTGGCCTGATCCTCATGATTTCAAGCCTGATAGGTTTTTGTCTAGCCATAAAGACATCGATGTTAGAGGCAAGAATTTTATACTTATCCCTTTTAGTTTAGGAAGGCGATCATGTCCTGGGCCCTCCCTGGCTCTGCAAGTCATATGTTTGACATTGGCTCTACTCTTGCATTCTTTCTGTGTTACAACTCCTTCAAATGAAGTTTTAGACATGATAAAGAACAATGGCCTCACAAATTTAAAAGCAATCCCACTTAAGATTATCCTAATTCCATGTTTTGACACCAAGCTTTATGCCGACTAGAGATTTGGGTAATTTTCTTAAAATAAAGGCAAAGGGGCCTTTAGATTGTAAGATGTAAGGGCTTTCCATGTTGCAGTAAGATGTTTAATGAGTTTCACTGCAATTGATTTTGCATTTCTAGTTTGTCTTATTGGTTACCTATATATGAATAATCGACCAAGTTTGTTAGCAAGATAGGAAGAAAGAGCACATTGATATTACAGCTCCAGCTAATATTAATCTAGGATTTTGATTATTAGGGTTATTAAGGTTACATTAATTAATAATTTTTTTAATTTAATAATTTATCTATTGTTTTATTTTCCACAATGTTTAGTTTTTTTGTAGTTTTTAATTTGGTCTGACCGCTTCTTTTTATCCAAAGAAAAAAAGTAATTCTAACTTACAACATATATGATGTTGTTATGAATATGGCAGATGATGTATAAATTTAGGTTCAATTGATCACTTTGCATAAGATTGGATTAGGCGTTATGGCAGCAAAGATGACAGTATTAATACAATGTTCAATTCCTTGTTCTTTCACCTATGTTTTGTTTAAAAGAAAACTTCATCCCCTAAACTACATGCTAAATTTATAGAATGGGCAATTTGAGGGCCGAGAGTAAAGAAAAGAAGAATGAGCTGATCGTTTTTAAAATCTTATCATTCATTTTATATACATATAAAGTCACACCCTAGCATTGCCCAAACCTATTCAATTCTTCAGCCACTCGTTGTGATTTACAGGATGTCAAATAACCCTTCGTCCAACATAAAGAATTGTTCGAATCTTGTGTTCCCATTGTATACACAAATTCCAAATAATATCCATTTCACACGTCAATGAAGTCTTAACCATCCATACTGATCTCACCTTCTACTCGCATGAAGTGAATGAAAATACGTAAATCCCGCACTAATTAGTAATTAAAAAATCGCGATTCAAAAGATGCAAAAGCACAGATAATATATACATACAACTCTCCTTTCAGTATCTTCTTGATCCCATTTTTCGCATGGACGAAACTCTGGGGTAAACTTCGATACTGTTGCGCTGCGACTGATGCTGAACAGGTGATTGCTCCGACACTCTCCACATCTTCACCGACTTGTCCAAACTCCCACTGAACAAAATCCACCTTCGCTCATTGCACATAGCCTCCTGATCTTTCTCCACCGCTAGGCACTTCACCGGACCGGTGTGGCTCGTCAAAATCGACATGCAATGATGCTCTCCATTCAATGACCTTTTCCACACACATATGGACATATCAGCAGACCCACTGAACAAGAGGTTCTGAGCTGTAGCCAAGCACAGAACCGACAACTTATGGCCCCTCAAAACGCCGCCGGGCGACAGATTCCTTTCCCCCTCCCAGTAGTTCACCAACCCATCAGACGACCCACAATACAAAATGTTCCCTTCTGGGTTTATTGCCAATGCCGTTACTGCACATTCTTGCTTAATCAATGCTTGTGAAAAGAAATGCTTCGTTCCTTTTCCTTGTACCTCCCTCCGCCAAACCTTAACGGTGCCGTCAGCTGAGCCCGTGAACACCAATCCGTCAAATCCCAGAACCAAAGCGTTGACGGCGTCGTCGTGAGCCATTACGGATTCTAAGCATTTGTAGTTCTCTGCTCGCCACACTTTGAACGTTTTATCCCAAGAAGCTGAGTAAATGAGGGAGCAATCTTCTGTTAAGCTAAGGCACGAGATGGCGTCGTAGTGCTTGATCCAGAGCATGTTACGGTGTCGTCTGTCTTGACTTTCCACGTAATTGCTGGGCTTCATCGAACATTTAATATAGTTTCTTAGAGTGGGCATGGTGGTTATTCGCTTGTACTGGGTTTCATCCTTGCCGGATACTTTCCAGACTCGGATCTTTCCATCTTGATGACCCGTAAGGATTCTTTCTCCTGCAATCACAATTGCTTTAACCAAACCGCTATTGGATTTAAACCCGGAAAATTCCTTCTGGTTCTTCCATACCCGAATGTTCTTGCTATCGGATCCTGTATACAACAAATCCTTGCATGCCGCAAGTGAGTATATATGGCCTTCTTCGCGGATTAGTGAGCCCAATAGAACGCTGGACGAGGAGCTCTCTTCCGTGGACGATGCAGGAGGAGCGTCCATGTGAGAGGACCATGGAGATTTGGAGAGAGGAGACGAGGATTGTTCATACAGAGAATTATCTGTTGCCATTGCATGATCTGGATCAAAAGGGTCTATGGCATTGCTTTCTCTTGGATGATTATCAAAGTTACGATCATCATAGTTGTCCTTATCATTTTCTAACTTGTCGAACTTTCGGCCATAGACACTACCCTCTTCGGAGAATATGCGACCTTTTCTTGTTGAGCCTGTCATTATTATCCCTTCTTTGCTCTCATACAAAAGTAAGAAAATTGGTCATAATAGACGGAATAATTGAACAGAAACGAAACTAAAAGTCAAAGGCAGGGGAAGGCTTTTGCTCATTCAACAGAAAGGAAGATGAGTCACCGTTTTAGGGGAACGGACGAGACGATATTTTGTTACGTTAATCTGTTACAACACCGCAAAAATATGTGTTGCAGGTGTGATTGTATGGAAGAGTGTCCAATTTTAGCCTACGAACGGTATCACGTCAGGTGCTATGTCTAATTGGATTGAACCACGTTTCATTTGAAAAGAGGTTATTTCCCCCGGTAAATTGACAAATCCAATTTTCTTAAATCCGACAAACACACAATTCACCTTGCACATAGAGGAAACGGAATTCTCCATCGCTTCTTTTGATCCGAGCAGATGATGTTTGATTTGGTCAATAGACTAAAATTGAAACTTGTTTTTCGTTTCAAGATACGTGTACGGGGAAACTGTACCCCTTCTAAGGGATTTTTTTTTTAAATTTATATATAATTTTTTTATATTTTTGTTATTATATTTTTTTAATTAAAATATGATATGTAGATAATTTTTTGATAATAACACGATAAATATATAATTTTTGTAAATAATAGTATGATTTTTTAATTAAATTATATATTTATTATATTATTATTAACAAATTATATATTTATTAATATCTAATTGTAAAATTATAGAAAATTGTATCTAAATTTTATTTTATTTTTGGGCTCTTTATTAGCATATTTATAAAGTATTAATAAATATTAAATTTAAATTTTAACACTTGATATTGCTGTCTCAAAGTTATGTAGAATTTTCTATTTTTTTTAATTGCAAAAGTTGTTTAGAAGTTTTAAGTCGTCTAAATTTTTGAGAGTTAAATCATACGTGCTCGGTATCAAGTTTAACGCGATACATTTTAAAATATTTGATGGTTTAAAAAAACAACTTAATTTTCTACACAAGAAAAAGAAAAAGGAAGACACAGCTTACTCAAATCACAATCAAAACATGGGTGACTACAATGTTTTAACAAAAAATGTTTCTCCCTATATATTTATTGAAGAAAAAATATATTTTATCCTTACTAGAGTCTAATTATAATTTTAGTACATTATTTTACAATGCAAAAGTACTCTATGTTCTCTAGATTAAAATTAAAATGCGAAATCTTATTTAATGTCAAGAGATTCCTTTTATTTTTGTAATTTTTCCTTTATCTTAGGATATAGTAGTCAAATTTTAATTTCCCTAAATTTTTGTTTCACTAGATGAAAAATAGTGAGCTCAATCAAAATAATGAAAGGCAAAAAAAAAAACCAATTTTTTAATTGAGTAAGGGGACGAAGGAATTAGGTTTGGTGGCACAAATTATTCACATAATCTTTTATATTGAAGTGAGACTAAAGAGTTAGCATTTTTTTATTTTTTTTTTAAAGTAAGAGTGTATAAATTATAATTAAATTGTACTTTATTTTACTTTCTTAATTCTACTTAGACATTAACAGTGTGTTTGGATGGGGCGAAAAGCAAAGGGGAGAGAAAAGTTGAAGGGAAAAGATGAGAGAGAACAAAAAATACCTTGTTTGGATGGGGGAGAAGAGTCAAGAGGAGAGAAAAAGTGGGGTGAAAATAGAGATAGGGCGCACGACAAATTTTTTTTTCCAAAAATGGAGAGATTTTGGGAAGAAAACGAGGCATGTAACACATACTCCAACTACATTACAGTCAAAAAAAAATTTTCTGACTGCATTTCAGTCGCAAACCCTAAAAAAAATAATTTGAGCAACATTTTTTTGAAATTTAATTAAGTAATATTATAATTATTCATTTAAAATATTATTATAAAATTAATTAATAATAAATATAATTTACAAAATAAAAAAATATTTTTATATTAAAATTAATAAATTATATATTTTATAAAAATAATAAAAAAATAAAAAGCTTCACAAACTGTATTGCAATCGATGAAGCTTCAACCAAATTCGTCTGACTGCCATTTAGTTGGATTATATTATAATATTATAATATATTATATATAATAATTAAAAAATATTTATTATATTTATATATTATAGTTAAATTAATTAATATATATATAAATAATATTTATAAAATATTAAATAAATAATTATATTTTATTATATTAAAACAATAATTTATAAATAATATTTTGAAAAATTTTAATTTATTTAAATCATATATTTTTTAAAATTTATACATATATTTTTAATAATAAATTTTTTTGACTATATTTGTAAATAAATTTTTTATTATTTAAACATTATTTTATAATTAGTTTTCATTTTTTTATTTTATTATCGCACTAAACTTTCATTTTATTTTTTTATAATTAATTGTGCATCATCTACGTTTTCTTTCCATTGATCCAAACGTGTGGGAAGATAATATTTTTTCCCCAATTTTCTCTTCTCTCTTTTTTCTTTCCATTTTTCTCTCCCTCTATTTTTTCTCCTCCTCCATCCAAACACAGTGTAAATGTGATTGTTATTTAGGCTTTTTAAGCCATTTGTTACAGTAAAATAAATATTTCTACGTTAAATTTTATAGTATAAAGAATACTGTATCTATATGCTATAAATTGGAGATTCTATGAGACCTTCTTTTCTTATCCTCCAATGGGAGTTTTGTCCTCAATGAGGATGAGCCCCCTTTTATTGTTCCCCCCAATTTTCATGTCTTTTTTGTTTTCAGTTTATACATTTGTTTTTATCTATAAGATTATAATATGTCTTATTTGGTTTATTACATGCAATTTCAATATTACTTAAAATAATAAGTAATATTACACCTTGGGATTGCAAAATTATATTACGATTAATATAGAAACTTTGGAGGTATCAATCCTTTTTATTACGTTTTCACTATTATTGTAATTTGAATCTCCCAAACCCTTACAATTTAGGTCATTTATAACACTATTTAATGATTCTACAATCTTTGATGCTAAGGACAACAATTGGTAATTTAAACCTAGGAGATGGTCATATCAAGAGTTTGTAATGTCACAATAGTTGATTCCTCCTATTCAATCCCTAAGTTTGGGATTAATTTTTCATTGATTGTCAATGTGAGCAACCCAAAACAATGAGAATAATAAGATAAATAGAGGGGGCAAAGATGACTTAAATGTGCAAGGAAAATGCCTTATTATAGCACTCGAAGCTATTATTTTGATGTATAGTTGTTTTCAATTTTTTTAAACATTTTTAACACTAATATAATTTTAAAAAGTTCTTGTAATAAGCATGCACCAAGAGTCATGATTGCAATAATCTTGAGCTAAATGAGACAAACTAAGCCTACACCTTGGGTTGTGATTAAATAGGTGATCCATTTAATCCACCTTATGTAAATTGGTTGAAAAATGCAACTAATGTATTAAGTGGGTTAAACATGCACCATAAGAAAAAAAAAAAGGGAAAAAAAGGAAAAAATGCATCTTTGCCAAAAATATCTTATCATTAGTGTTGATTATTATAGCATTTGGCAATGGTTGAACATGAATCCATTGCCCATCTTTGTGCATTTGAAGGCCACCCACCTTTTCATCTTGGAATGATGCCTCTAGCATTAATATGAGCTTACAAGCCATTTACAAGCTTTAGATTAAGGCAAGGTGTGTAGTGGCTAACTTTGGTTTTGAAGAAGGCATTGTCTCTATCTCCCCCTTTAAATGCCTTCTTGATATTTCGTTTTGGCAATCCCAAATTGTCACTCATCTCTTCCACTGAATGTTTACACATTGGTGTTGCACTTACATAGGGAATTAGGGATGAATTTGTGGACTGTGGGTGACAAAGAGTGTTAAGTGAGTGAGATCTAATATAGAAGATTGAGATGAGGGAGATTGAGTAGTAGTGTAGTACATGGTCCCTGCTAACTTCTTTTTTGTTTTTGTCACAAAACATTGCATTTAACTTTTTTAGCCTTAAGGGGGAAAAAGGCAATTATTATAATTGGATTTATGATGAAGCTTCTATTATGAATATGGGCTACAATTATTTCATAAAGTTGTATACGAATGATACTTCTCCCACTGGTCTTTGTCCTAGTTGATGTTTCTTTTTTGAAAATCATTGAAGACGATTTACGTCTCTTGGGGGGATGTGTGTCTGATTTTGAGATTAAAAATGCTCTCCTTGCTATGGGCCCTTTAAAGGCTCCTGGTCTTGATGGTTTCAATCCTTTGTTTTATTAAAGTCAATAGGATTGGGTGGCTCCTTCTATCATTAAGTTGGTTGATTCTATCTTCGCTTGCTCGTAAAAGACCCGTGACATCAATGGTGCTCTTATCACTCTTATTCCAAAAGTGGATGCTTCGGAATCCTTTAAGGATTTTCACCCCATAAGCCTCTGTAACATGAGTTATAAAATTATTACTAAAATTATAGCTTAACAATTAGGGTATCATGCAGAAAGTAATTGCTCCTAATTAGTGTAGTTTTGTCCTTAGGCGCCAAAGTGCTAATAATATTATTATTACTCAAGAAGTTATCCATTCTATGAAATCATTAAAAGGCAATAAGGGCTACATGGCTATTAAAATTGATTTAGAAAAGGTCTATGATAGATTGAGATAAAATTTCATTATTAGATGTCGTAAGGAGTTGGAGATGCTGAAAAATATTGTGAATATCATTGAGGAATGCATTTGCTCTTCGATGATGCAACTTCTCTGGAATGGCAACAAAGATAAAGCATTTAAACTGTCTCATGGTGTCAAACAAGGAGATCCCATTTCACTATATCTGTTTGTTCTTGCTATGGAGAAACTTGGACACCTCATCTGTACTGCTATTCATACGAAAGAGTGGAGCCCCTTCAAATTCTCTAGAAAAGGTACCCCTATTTTCCATCTTTTCTTTGCTAACAACCTTGTTATTTTTGCAAAGGCTTTAGAAAGTCAGGTGGACATTATTAAATCATGCCTTGATCAATTATGCTAGTTCTGTGGACAAAAAGTTAATGCTGCCAAGACTAGAGTTTTCTTCTTTATAAATGTTAATCATACTCGTGTTATGAGCCTAAGTGAGAAACTAGGCTTTACTCCTACTTTGAACCTTGGAAAGAATCTAGGTGTCCCTATTCACCATAGCAGAGTCAATAAGAATATGTATAGATCTCTTGTGGATAAGTTGTATAATTGGCTGTCTAACTAGAAAGTTAGATCTTTCTCATTTGCTGGGAAACTTAATCTTGTTTCTTTGGTGATGGAGGCTGTTCCTAATTATGTTATGCAAACTGCAATGCTCCCCACTAGTACTTATAATGAGATTGATATGAATAAGAGATCTTTCCTATAAGGGAATTCTTATGACTTAAGAAAAATTCATTTAGTTGCTTGGGATAAAGTGTGTAAAAGAAAAGAAGCTGGTGGTTAAGGCCTTCGTCATACCAAAGATTAGAATGTTGCTTTTATGATGAAACTAGGCTAGGCCTTATTACCAGGAAGGATGAGCTTTGGACCAGAGTTATCTGGGAGAAATATAAGTGTGGGGATAATCTTATATTAATTATTGATTAGAAGAAAATGGGATCTCGTGTGTGGTAAGGAATCTGTAATAACTGGGAGCACACCTTGAATGTTCTCGCTTGGAACATGGGGGATGGAAGGAATATTCACTTCTGGAAGGATGTTTAGGTTCTGCATTTGTCTGCTTTGGAGAATTACTCTTTGAGTCCCATTCCTACAGAGCTAATAGATTGTAAGGTTGTTGATCTTATTTTCGATAATGGAACTTGGGATTGGAAAAAGTTTAACTTCATGCTTCCAAATGATGTTCTTGTTGCTATTGATCGAATTAATATCTCCCAAGTCAGAATGGCAAATGACACTGTTTGTTGGAAATGGAATTCTAATGGCTTGTTTTTAGTGGCTTTAGCTTATACAAATATTACGATTGGGGATCATTCTGATAGGCATCCTATTTGGCGCTGTATTTGGAAGCATCAAAATTCCTTAAAGATATAGGACTTTTCTTTGGATGTGCTAACATAGGAAAATTCTTACAAATAAACCTAGATTTTCTTGGCATATTTCAGCCTCTCCTAGATGTAGTATTTGTTGGAAGGAAGAGGAAGATACTTTGCATGTGCTTTGTAATTACTCGCATGCTATAGAGGTTTGGAAAACTGTTGTGCTAAATAATTGTTTCATGTCTTTCTTCTCTCAAAACAACTTACAAACCTGGTTGAAAATGAATCTCCAATGGGGTGACCGCATTGATAATGTTGATTGGAATATATAGTTTGTCGTGTTATGTTAATGCATTTGGAGGAATAAAAATGCCCAAATTTTTTAGAATGACAGTTTAAGTACCATTGTTGTCATTGCGAAGGTCAAAGCTGTTATTTCTTCTTTGGGTATGTTGGACGTGGGGAAGGATGTGAATGCTACTAGTTTCAATTCTACGAGTACTATCCATAATCGTTAGTTCCCCCCTCCTTTAGGTACTCTAAAAATTAATGTTGATGGTGTTTTTAACAATATCACAAGAAAAGCTACTTGTGGAGGAATTGCTCGTGACAATGAAGGAAAGATGATCCAAGGTTTTCCATGTTGAGTTATGGGCTTACTTAATTGGTTTGAAACATACTTGGGATTTGGAGGGTAGGAATGTGATCCTGAAATTGACAGTCGAGAAGCTTTAAATTTAATTCAACATTTTCTGAATTCTAATCTTAAACTTGAAGTTACAAAAGAGATTCATCACTTGGTTAATTGTAAATGGCTCGTTGTTCTAAAACACTGCTTTTGAAGCCTTAATGGTGTTGCTGATTTTTTGACGAAGAAGGGTCTTGATGCTGGCCCTGGTCCTACCTTCTTCACATCTCCTATTAAAGGGCTTGATAGCTTGCTTTTTAGGGATGTGGGTTAAGTTTCTGCTTGTGTCTTTTCTATTTTTTTTTGTCTTTGTATAACAAAAAAAGGGTCAACCTATGTAACCTAATTTAACTTATAGATTTAATGAGTCGAGTCAGTTATGATAGCTATATTATACAAGTTGCAAAAATTAAAACCTGTGGCAGGTTGAATGGGTCATATTGATAGGTTGGGCCTATTTTGATGATTTTATCTAAGTTAAATAGAGAAGATGATTAGAGACAATAAACAACTACTAGGAAGGAGGACATATCTGTTTGATGAATTGTTCAAACTTATCGATAGAATTAGAACCTACGATTTGGTTAAAGCATTTGGAGATTATTAGGAAAATAAAGAGAGGAGGGGTCAATTTAGGATTGTACAAACTAAGAGAATTAGGTTAATAAATAAAAAAAACTAAAAACATTAGGGGCCAAAATATAAATAAAGATTTTCAACTCCTTTCCAATCAGCCCTAATTGCCACATTAAAGCCATGTGTTTCCATCTAATTAGGACTTGTGTTGTTGCTTGGGTGCAACCACAAATAGCCTATGACTTACGCCTTGTTTGGTTCAACGGAGGGGAAGGAATGGGAGGGATTTTAATGATACATTGTTTAGTTCAGGAGGGGAAGGGAGAGAAAATAATAATATATAGACCATTTTATCCATATATATTTTAAAAGCAATGACAATACAATTAATTATTCTTTTATTTTTAAAAATTTAATATTTTCACCACCAAATTAAACAAATGTCAGAAATTATCTATAATTATAATTATTTTAAAAAAATTGTAAACAAATGAAACTAACTAAACAATTATTTCAACAAATGTATAATTTAACATGTTTTATTTCATGAAATCAAAACGTATCTGAGTTGAAAACATTGGCATGTTTACTTTTTCCTTAATATGGCAATATACCTATGTTAATTGGTACGTTGAAATTTCCCCTCAACCATACCTGTAAAAATTCTATATTTATATTGATGTCAAACAAAATATATTTTTATATTTATGTGCAATCAGGTAAAGACAATTATTTCATTAACAAAATATTCCAACTACTGGACGGCATTGGTCCCTAACAAAATATACTCGTCCTGGACTTGAAGAATAAAACGTATATTTTATTAACTAAATATTCCAACTACTGGACAGCAAAGACAATTCCAAATACAATTCCAACAACATTTCATAATCTGCTACAAAATGATCATTTCCAACTCCATAATCAATTCCAACTATAAAAAGATCAATTGCTACAAAAGGATCATTTCATGACAGCATACACAACAACAAAAAGTTAATCAATTCCATATCAACAAAAAGATTAATTCCATAATCTGCTACTAGTTTCCAGCACCATAAACCAACTCTATTATCACTGCTTTGCGCATTTCAGGATGGCATTTCATAATTATATTGAACTCCTTAACATTCTTCATGAAGAAGGTAAAAATCTTAGGCACTTTTTCAGCTTCTCATCCACATCCTTCAATTAATGTCAAAAGTTCTTCAGGTTCAAGTGGAACTAGTGATGTTGGTGTGGAAATGGCCCTTTCCATGATAGAATTACTTTGTCTAAGCACATCTATTAACTCAGGCATAGTTGATTTGTATTCACTAACTTCAGCATCTTTGTCTTTACCTGAAGAAGTTCTTCTTTTCTTATTGTTGCAGGCACTACTTATTCTAGGTGAATCATCTTCCTACTGAGCATCAAGTGAATCATCATTAATAAAACAATCATAATTACCCAAAGTGGCTTCATTTTGAGAAACCATGTTGTCAACATCATCAATACTATCATGAAATAAATCTTCAGTGGATGAATGTTTGCGTTTCTTCATTTGAGATAGTGTCTCTCTCTCATTTCCAGTAGCTCTTGCATTGCCATAAAGTGTAGCTATCTTTTCATAGTTTGGAAGAGGGGTATTCCTCCACATTGCTGCTCTTGGATGAGCCTGAAAATAGTTTAGAGATATGATAACAAACCAATTTGATCTATCAGCTATAATAATAACAAACCAGAAGCTATATTATCTACAAACCAGCAGCTATAAGATAGATATATATTGTTTCAAGATTCTTTATTTCTTATCCCATGCTTGCTGCTGAATCAGATTAGCAATCCAATATATAACTAAACCATGCCACAGGATAGTAGCTACAGGGCAGATATATGTTGAATCAGATTCTTTATAAACCATGCTTGTTGTTTCAAGCTATATTGTCTAATTGAAGTGATCAAGAATCATGCTAGTTGGGGAATGAAACTAGCAACTACGCCTGTGTGTGTGTGTGTGTGTGTACACCAAAGGACGAAGCAAGTGCGTGAGTGAAGCTTATTGTTATTATACACCAAAGGACGAAGCATGAGCCATATATAATAACCAGCAGCTAGCATGATAATAACAATTGCATGGAATTAGAAAAAAAAACAAATATATAACTAACATATTAAAATATATTAAGAGAATACATTAAATAGTTGAATCAAAGCAGCAAGCTAACCTGAATTAAAGCATCCCACACTTGTGGCTCAGCATCCCACATGCAAGTTGTTGGGTCCCAAGCAAACCCACTCATACCATTCTTAAAAAGATCATATACTTCAGCAAAATTTTTCTTCAAAGTTTTCCACCTATTCTTGATTTTCTCTTTATCAATTTTGGTGCCAAATAAAGCACTAAGTTCCTTTACTATGTTGTCATATGCAATAGAAGTGAAGGTGCCATTAACTCTATAACCACAATTATATTCATTCATGAATGCATCAATGAGTGCATCATCCATAGGTTTTGACTACACCAAGTTCTCCTTGCTTGTAGGTGCCATGCTATATGAAATACATATTTATTCAATCCTAATGCAATATATAAAATAAGAATACATCCAATTGTTAACTCAAACAATAGCAATATATAAAATAAGGATACATCTAACACAATACATAAAATTCAATCAAACATAAAATAGCAATAAAGTAGCAATAGAACAAATCCAAATGTCAACTCAAATAATGGAGTACATAAAAATAAATAGAAAACATAAAATAATAATACATCAAACTTAAAATTCATCATTGTTTTGATAATCTAGCCACATTTGATTAGCTATACTATCTCTTATAAGTTCACCCTGAGCAGCCTTGTTGGCTTGACTTCTTGGACCATGATTATTATCATCAAACACAGTTTGAGCTGCAAGTTTAGCATCTACTTGAGAAATCAACTCATCATCAGGGTCTACAGTCATCAGATAATTATAAAGAATGCAAGAAGCACCAATGATCAATTTTTGTGCTTTAACTCCATAACTAGGCTCTGTTCCATTGGATAAAATTACAAATCTTTTTTTCAACACCCTAAAAGCTCTTTCAATTGCATTACGTAATAATGCATGTCGAAGATTAAATAGTTCTTTATGATTTTATGGTGGATTCCTCGTTGAATACTTTTTAAGGTGATAGTGAACTCCTCTATAAGGAGTGATAAGTCCATTTGTTAGCATAAAAGCCAGCATCCACAAGGTAATATTTCTCTATCATCAACAAAATTAATCACTCTAATAGTTACATAATCACCAAATTTAGATTTCAATGACATCTTTAAAATAGTAATAATTATTGTCAGGAATTTTAAGTCTATCTTCTCCTTTTAGTGCTTCTTTTAGAATTCTTAAGTCGGATGCAGTGCCTTCCCATCCAGTCATGATATAAGTAAATTTTAAATCAAATGTGCATGCTGCTAAGACATTTTGGGTTGGGAACTCCTTCCTACCATGGTACCGGGGAGCATCTTTAATAGATACTTTAACTCTTATATGTGTCCCATCTATAACACTAATACAATCTTTAAAATATAGGTAAAACTTATTTTTTTCATTAATTTCAGGAGGAACTGTTAAGCCATTAAGTTGTACAACAAATCTATCTTCTAACTCAATGATGGCTCTTAAGACTTTATGGAAGTGACGGCTAATTGTCTCACCAGAACGCTGGAAAAAAAAGTTCACTACACAATTTTTTGTATTATGTGTTAATATGAAAAGAGATTTTGCAACTTGTTCTTCCACACTTGCCCATCGTATGGGTTTTAGGTTACACTCTTTTTCCAACATACCACATAATATTATGAAAGCTTCAGGATCCATCCTAATAGTACTTTTACCCTTTTCACTTTTTGTTATTTGCCTCATGATCTCTTCATAGACCCTTTCTCTCCTAGAACTCATACTATAACTTATTTTTCTTCTTTTAGACATTTGCTTGGACCAAAAATAGGCAGTGACACATATGATCACAATGATAGTTCTTCGACGCAACTCCAACCACAACCTCCACAACTTAACATCCATCTAACTTGAAGAAAATAGAACAAATTAGGAAATAGAAAATATTTGGATAAGGCCATGTGAATGTGTCACAAATATAAAAATAATAAATTATAAAATTAAGAAGTTGAAATTGCAGGCATTAGAAAATAAAAGTGAAAGATCGCAGGCCATGTGAATGTGAAAGTATGGCAATATTTGATACAATATCAAGGTTTTCAAGAGAAATTAAGAAGTTGAGATTGCAGGCATTAGAAAATAAAAGTATTGCTTTTTGTTTAATACAATATCAATGTTTGCAGGCATTAGGAATTTATTCATAATATTTCTCATAATTCATTCACAATATCAATGTTTGATACAATATTTCTAAACTCTGCCACAATGTTTTGTAATGCAAAAAAAAGAAAGGGTTGGCTTTCTTTGAATATATTATTTGAACTTGAAGCAATGGTTTTATATTTGGTTGATAATGATACTGACAATAGACGGGATATTTGTCTTGATTTTAAATGCCAAGGAAACATCTCTCTGTTAATTTCTTTGAATGTATATTCACATTTATAAATGAAAAAGATTTGAATTGCAAAATAACATGGTGCTAGATATATGAAACTCATTTTTTTCTTTCTCAGAACAGGTTATGCCGTGAAAAATTTTAAAAATAATAGCATTAATATTAGCTAGCTAGTATGTGCATTCGTTAACTTCACAGAAGACATGAGCACTATCACAGAAGCCATCTCCCTTACTAACGCTCTCCAACATCGGCTAATCAAATTCATTCAGCAACCAATAATCAAATTCATTCACTAATCAAATTCATTCATTCACAATATCAATGTTTGATATAATATTTCAATCTCTAATCTTAGATCCAGTCAAATTCATTTAGCAACCAATAATATTTCAGAACACTTCCAAAGCAAAGTTAACAAATTCATTTGAAGAAACAGAGCAATACTAGGAAACAGAAGAAACAGCATTCGAAAAAACAACATTTGAAGAAATAAAAATTGAAGAAATAGAAGCACCAACGAATAGCAGTTCAAGCAGAAGCACAAAGCAACAAAAGCTTAGATAAAAGCATGAAGAAACAGAAGCATATATTCACTACACCGAAAACTATAAAAAAGAATAAGCTCAGACCACATGCAAATGATAAAACAGAAGCAATCAAGAAGAAGCACGAATAAATAAAAGCAAATAGAACTTAGGAAGAAGGAGGTCCAATTTGGGCTTCCTGGAAAGCAGGTGGAACGAAGAAATCGAAGACGTGGAAAACTAGAGCAAGACGAGTTGCGGCGTCGAGATGAGAGCTGCATGGAGACGAGAGCCAGACGAGTCACCGATGAACGAAGACTTGAGAATGAGAGCCAGACAAGTCGCGGCGTGGAGATGGGAGATGAGTCACAGATGAACAAAAGAAAGGTATAGTCAAGGAGTCAGATCGAAAAAGGAAAATAAAACATGGAATTAGTGATAAAGATAAGGACATTTTAGTTTAGTTTTTTTTTTGCAACTTTCCCTCCCAATCCTCCCAAATTAGAGGGAAAAGAGAGAGAATTTTTTCTCCCCTCCCCTCTAAAAATGCATACCAAACAAGGGGTTAAAGAAGCTATGTCCCACAATGGTGCTAACTTAAAAACAATGCTTCATAAAGTGATATAGTATAAGATGTCATGTATTTAAACTTTAATGCCACGTCAGCTTATTTATTAAGTGGACATCTCGTAAAAAATAAAATAAAATAAAAAAATTTTTATTTTAAAAAATAAGATTATTTGTTATAGAATAAATCCCTGATTTATTAAAAAAAATAATGTTATATAACGGTAAAATTCACGTGTATGTGCTTCTGTTATAGACTCGATTGTAGCAGATGACAATTGGGTGAGCGGCGGCGGTTTGCGTGTCCTCTGAAGTGGGAGTTGAGGGCGAGATTCACTCTTTTTTTAATAAAATAATATTTATTATATTTTTATTATCATTATTTAATAATATTTATTTTGTATTATTTTTCAAAATAAAAACATGAAGTTATTTTTTATCAATTTTAATTACTTTTTTCTTTTTTATTTGCATGTACAACGCGCTGTGAAGCGTCGCTCGGTTCAGTCGGATCCGGATGTGGCGAGTACTTTCCCGCCGATTCACACACCAGAAGCGGATGCACATAGGTTTCATCCAGAAGCTACTTTTACTTTCCGAATCGCTTCAAATTCAGCTTTTCCAGTAGAACTTGTATAAAAATCCAATCAATGTCATACAATCCACATCCTAATTAAAGCTATGCCCTTAAAAGACATAATCCGGCGGAGACTACTGTCTCTGCTTCAGCCTTGGCTTCTAGAGGAGCCTGAGTTCGATCTCAAATTAGGGTTCATTCAATCTTTTGCGGTTGCGGGTAATCTTCGCCTTGATGTTTCAGTTCTCAACCAGCTCTTCGACGTGCCTGCTTTGCTGTTTTTCAAGGACATCACTATTGAACGCCTGAGCATTCGATTCTCGAACTGGTCCGCACCAGCCTTCTCAATCGAAGTTCATGGCGTCCGCGTCGTACTATCATTTGAGTAAGTCCCTCCTTACATTTATTTTTTTGGGGGTCCTTCTAGGTCTTGTCCCCGCGGCCTTTATAACTTAGTTAATATTTCTTTAAGCTGGCTGCTTTTTTTTTTTTTTTTTTTTTTTCAAAAGGAAGCCAGATAAGGAGAGATGCTCGAGGCGCTTGCGGACATCAAAGCATGATAATTCAGAAAATGTGAGGAAGAAGCTTTCGGCACTTGATCCTGAGGTAATGCTCTGCAAAATTATATAAAAATTACCGTCCAATTTGTAGTAACTACTGTTTCTTTTCCTATTATGTTAATTAGCAAGCAGTAGACGACATATTTGCTACACAGGGAAGTTCCCTATCAAAGCTGCTTTCAGCAAACACTGAAGCTTCATCTATATTACTATTCTCGTAACAGATTTTCCCTAGATTAAATGCGTTACAAACAATGAATTCGTCTCACAGAAATTGCCTGGATCTTATGCGCGTTCCATGTTTGTTGGACTACTATGCTTCAAATCATATTCATTCCTACCTTTTCTGCTATAAACTGGCACTGGACGAGATATATGAAAACAAATGGAAATACTGAATCTCGTTTGGTGGCTGCTTCATTTTCATCTTCTAATTGCTTATAAAGTCATTAAAGTGTGGGAATTCAACTAGAAAATGGAAGTCCATTGGGTGTCTATATAGTAGATTTACTAAAAATGGTTAAAAGGTCATTTGGGATGAGCTTTATACGTTGTTATCTGATCTATTAATCCTAAGAGTTAGACATACTTACGCTGATGATTTTTTATATTAAGCATCTCCAAGTGGAATTGATTTTTATAAAGATAATATCATTACGGTCATTACTATAACCTTTTGTATGGATTTTAGGGTTGTGCTTTGCATCACCTCTTGGAGAGGATCTTGTTTGCTGTACCTTCAAGAAAGGATTTTTCAACATCATTTGTGAATCTTATTCTCAAGCACTGTCATCTAGGGGTACATCACATTCGAATGGAGGTTCAATTCCCTATCTTAAATGATGTGTTTATGTGTTTTGGGAAATTAGAGGAGTTTAATGTAAGATCTAAGTATCTGGATGATAGATGTCTTACGAGAGGTCTTCTCAGTGCAGTTTTTCTCCCAGTGAATGAGAGCTCTTACATATTAAATGGCATTGGATTGAAGGTTGGATTTAATGAGAAAGATTGCACAGACCGTGTTTTACTTTCATCTGATCTGTGCACATACATTAAATTAAGTGATCTTCAGCTGGCAGATTGCAGTCTCTTTTTTCCAGAACTGGCTTTTTCATTCTCTCCAGATGACATTTCTATATATCTAGCTTTTGATAAACTGCTATCTAATAAGTACAATCCTACTAGAAGTGCTAGAGAATTATGGAGATTAGCTGCCAGCAGAATTGGTGATGTGACTGTAATTCCCAGATTGTCATTTCATAGATTAGTTGATATTATCGGTCGATGGGTACATTATGTCAATGCTTATGAGAATCTCTTGCTGCTCATTGGATATTCTTCTGGCCTCTTATTGAATAGATCCATTTCTAAGATTTCTCAGAACAAACTCAATTTGAGTTCTGCTAGACACGATTGGAAGGTAATATCTGACACTGAGAAAAGGTTGCCTGTCGAAGGCATAGCATTGGCAAGGCGAGTAGCCCGTCATAGAGCAGCATTGAAAGTTCAATCTGATGGTGAGAAATGTTTTATTACAAGTCCTTTCAATTTCTTTCGCCCTTTTTATTCCATGATGATACTTATATGGAAAGTGATCTCAAAGACAATACATTCTTTAGTAAACTTCTTATTTTTGAGAAAAGAAATAGTGCAAGATCCATATATTGATGGAGGTTTGGGAAGCCTTACCCCTTGTCAAAGGTGTTGTTTCATTCTGAACTTTGGGAAAATGGTTATAATGGTTTCCCAAAACAGTAAAATTCAACAATCTGTACTTGATAAGCTACAGTCACATACTGGGATTGCATACACGGATTTCCATTCAGTAAGTTTTTGTATTGATGCTTTGTTATTCGTATCTGTTGAAGACATTTTTGAACAGAGAGTTTTTCTATCATGTGGGCAAATGAGGGTTATGCCCACATCTCCATCAAAGTCAAGTAAAATGAATATGCTTGGTAATTCAGAGAAAGAAAGTAGGAAGGAAGGAGCCAATGATATGGAATCAATTTTGTGGGTTGAACCTGCAAAACTATTTTTTATTTCAGATGCTAATAATGCCCAGGCTGAAGGTTCTTGTGCTTTTCATATGGAAAACTTCTTGGGAAAAATTTGTTTGAGTTGGAAAGGAATTTGCGATAGTTTTATTGAAAGTGAGATTGAGTATTCTGAAAATCCATCTCTTTTCTGTAAGGTTGAAAGATCTTTCACATACCCAGGCCTTAAGAATCCAGATTTTGGTTTTCTTGAATGTGGTTTAATTCTAGGAAAGTTAAATTTAGTTTTGGCTTATTCTGCAGTATCATCAGTGACCCTAATTCTTAGTCAGATTCAACATTTTATTTGGTGGGATGACAAGGGGAAAACATCAATTGGTTCAAATTTTATGGATAAACCAGAAATTTGTTGGGTTGACAAATTTGAGTATTATGCCAAAGGATGGATTATGACCTTGCTTGAAATGCTTCCAGAGAAACACATTCAACTTGGAGTATTTGTTGGTGGTCCTTCTTTAAGATTTTTGCACAACATGGAGGCCAATCTAGGTGTTCAAGAAATTAATGACATTGTTAGTCAGGATGGTTTTGACTTGACTTTTGATTTCCATGAGATTGAAGTGGCTATTGGTTCACCTTCCTTATGTGGTATGGCACCATTGGTAGATCTTCTGGGATTTGATGATGCTGGAGCAGAGCGTTTTAGGTTGGAACCTCAGGCAATTGAAATCCCTAAACCAAATAATCATAAATATGCATCATGGGGAAAGATTTCATTTGGTTTCTATCTTCGTCTGAATGGTTTAAATGCTTGTTTGAGGAAGTCAGCCGGAAGCCATCAATTTCAACTTTTTGTATTGAAGCCAATCACATTACAGATATCATCCTTTAGGTAGGATGTTGTCTTTAGGATGATAATTTGGTTTCATTATCTGTTTCTTTGATGATAGTCCTCAATGGGTCTTCTTACATCTTGACGTTGTTATTTTTCTTTTGTTCATTGTTTTTCTGTTTAGTATGACATTTTAAATTGTTGTTTTAATTGAAGTCTGAAAAGTTGCTGAGGATACTATATTGTGAACAAATCACATATGCTTGAGGTTTTTATTTATTTTTTATTTATGTCCTTTACTGTGAAATCTATGCTGGGAATTGGTGATTTATGGTCCTTCAAAGTTTCAGCTTAAAAAGTAAAGATGTGCAAATGTGCTAAGACTTCCTTGCTGTTTTCTTTTCTTGAGGATTCATGATTTTCCAGCATTAACTTCTCTTGTTTCTCCAGGAGTTCTTCTTTCATGAAAAAAAAAAATTATGTGAATGCAAAATTGTGCCTTGGTTGTTGCGGACTTGGGAATGCATTAACATTTTGCTTTTACATTGTGTGCCCAGGAACCTTAATCCTTTTTTTTGTTTCATCATTTTATTGGGAAGAAAATGACAAAGTTGCATCACCCAAGTAGAATTGATGTTCACTATGCTGAACTCTCTCCTTTTTTATTCATTTTGAGTAGCCTTATTGTTTATTTCTTTGTCAGTGCCGGAGTTGCTATTTGTTGGAGGTAGAAACAAAGTCATCAAAGAAGTTTAGTTAATTTAACCTTTTTGATTGATTTAATGTACGTAATTTGGGAGGATTAATAAATTTTAAGTTTGATGCACAAATTTTATTAAGGAGAAGGCAAATAATGGTATAATAAGGAGAAAAATATGTTCTCCAAATTAGATCACAATACAATAAACAATAGGATTCAAAAAATACAAAGAACACTCAAATCTTTTTGAATATCAAGTTTGGAAATACCCTTGAATTGGCAAAAAATGAGAAACTGATGGAAACCTCTGAATCTCTTGTATGTTTTTTTATGTCAATCAGCAATCCACCTCCCAGAACAGAGTAAGATGGAAGGAAGAACCACAAATTCAGAGCTTACAATGGGAAGGAGAAAGGAAAACAAATGCAGAAAAGATAAAAACCATCTAGCATTCGAGAGGCTAGAGAGCTCTCCCGATCCTCACTGAAATCTTCCTTCACCCCTCACTGACTCCTCAACCCCAATATTTCCCCTACCAATGGCCCTATTCTCTCTCTCACACCTCACAAACCATGTGAGGTAGTTAACACTGTTATTTCCCTTTTTTACCCCTTTGGACAGCTCATACATCTTCAATACTTGAGGCTCAAACACATTGGGTCCATTATTTTCCTTGCCATCAAGTTTCACCTTGTCCTCAAGTTGGAAATTAGAAGTTGGGGCTGGTGGCTTCTTTACAATAGAACCTTGTGCATATTTCACCAAAGAACTGAAACAAGCATCTTCCAACCTATCATAAAAGCCAATAATAGTAGTTGGAACCCAGCACAATCCCAATTCATTTTGCAAGATCACAGATCTCTTCTTAATGTTGGACACCTCTCCCTCATCACTGTCATTCCAAGCTCCTCGTTCGTCACAGCTTCTATGCCCCCTATTGGCACTCTGAGGAGAGCCTGCTCCTACTAAAATGGCCATTTTCAATAGCCTCAGCAAGAAACTACATGAACAACCCACAACATTGTCATATGGCAACAGAAAAACAATTTTTTCCACCAAAAATTTGATCCTCTATGTACAAGTTTTAGAAACTAATGCATTAATGGAAACAGGAAACCACCCAACTGTGTAGATTGTCACAAGATCATCCATTCTTCCCTTTGATTTCTCAGCAATCATTACTCATTTGTAAAAATTAATGTTCAGCTCACAATTATCTTCGGCCCACCGATCCTTAGGAACAAACTCAATTTTCTCTAGATATGTCATCTTGTGCTGTCAGGCTCTGTTATTTTCTGCTTACATGTGTAGGACCATGTGATGTTGGTTGGGTCCATAGGAGTTCTAGAAGCTACGGAACATGTGTAGGACCATGTGATGTTGGTTGGGTCCATAGAAGTTTTAGAAGCTACGGAATCTATACATTTGCCAATGATTTTCAAATCCTCAGACCATGTTAGAGGAGATTTAACAATTTGTAGAGCAATTATGGGATCCTTCCTGCCATGGAAGATGCTTAAGTTAAGAACGAATAGTTCCTCCATGCTCCCAGTTATTAGGTGCTCATTGTGACTCACCATTAGAATGCCTCCTTGGAACATCAAAAGGCCTTGAATTAGCGCCTCAATAGCATCAAAGTCTAGGTGATTGGAAGGTTCATTGAGCAATATCATATGTGGTTTCTTGAAAGTTATCTTTGCAAATGCACCTCTATTTTTTTGGCCACCTGACAGTGTATACATTGGCTGAAGTGCAAGATTTCCAGTTACACCAAAAGAACCCAAGTGAGCTTGAAGCTTCAGATTCAGGAACTCTAGGATAGCATTGTATACAAGAGAGAATTTGAAGATAAGTCTAGTCCATCAACATGATGTTGACTGAACACTATATACGAACCTTTACAGAATGGAAGACTATCCCAAAACTAGGTTGTAGTTCCCCGTAATTAACTTAAGTATAGTAGATTTGCTAATGCCATTTGGTCCATCCATTGCAATACGGTTGTCAAGATCAATCCCAAAATTCAAACTCTTAAATAGAATGGGGCTCCCAAGGTAACCAAACGATGGATCACAAACTTATTATTGGTGTGCCAGGTCTACCATTTGGAGTTCGGAACTCAAACTTGTAGTTATAATCATTGATAATTTCATCCACATAACCCATCCAATCCAAAGCCTTGATTCTTGATTGAACAAGTGATGCCCTCTTGGCATTACAGTGAAACTCATCAAAGAAAGACTGCGTATGAGATCTTGCTCGTTTATTTGCCTCCAATGCCTTTTGCTGTTTTTTAAGCTGTTCTTCTTGAGTCTTCTCATAAGTATCATAATTCCCTTTATAAGTAGTCAGCTTTTGGCCTTGTAGGTGAATTATGTTAGTAACCACCGTGTTCAAGACATCTTTAGCAAGAGAAACAACTATAAACGTTTTTGGCCACTTAACCAAGCAAGATTCCATCTGTAAGACAGCATGAAGATGAAGATGGTTCATAGGTTCATCAAGAAGCTCATGAGCCAGGGCTATTTGCATCCTCCATCCTCTAGAAGAAGTTCTTGTTGCCTTCTTTTGCATGTCAAAAGAGAAGCTTAGGCCTCTTCATTAACCTTGGACACTTTAATCCTCTTCTCAGGTTCCTTTTCTTCATTTTCTTCGTCTTCTTTACTGACTACAAGTAGAACCCAAATTAGAGGATGCCCGTTGCTATAGCTTACATCAAACTCTGCCTCGGACATCTTGACACACTATGGGCCAATCTTTAGTTCCCTTCTGTTTGTTGCATTTGTCCCAGGTAAAAGCTGCACACGCCCTGTAATTTTCATGAATGCTGAAGTTGGGTGTTTCACAAATGTAGAAGTTGGGTGCGTGGGATTTATTGGACCTGAAACAGGCTTGGGTTGCTTGGCTTGATTAAGTAATTCGGCCCAACTGCAGCCATTCACTCCTGCATTAGTTTTGCCTTTCCAAAGTTCTTTAGGCCTTATTTCCCATTTAATTTCTATAGCTCACTCAAGAGCCTAAAATTTTTGCACTCCTTTTGGACTGGATTCCCTCTTACCTTCTAGGACATGGGTCGGGTAAAACCTACATTACCCTTTACCTCTTCCATTTCTGGGAGATTCATTCCCTTTGTCGTTGTCTTCTTTTGCTATCAACAACTGAGGTTGCTTGTTTGCCTAGAAAATATCCTTCCTTTGTGATTTCTCTTCATGACCTGTAAAATTGTGGTTGTAAGAAATTTTTGGGGCCTTCTTCCATTCGATAATTGAAAAAATGTGTTGTGTCATAAGCATATTTCTTGTTGTGATTGTGTATTAAATTGGCATTTCAGGAAGTACATGTACTCTTTAAGCACAACAACAGTTGCTTTTTCAGCTGCTTTTGGCATAATGGCTGGAGGATTAACTGTTCTGTCATTTTTGGATGAGTTGTATATGATCTATCAGGTAATTTTTCCCCTTCAAATATAAGTCAAATGATAATTGTCATATTGTATACATGATTAAATTTATTGTCCATAAAGTAACGGGCCCTTAATGTATAAAGCACCACTTCCTATTGGCAAAGAACATGAAAGAAGTCCAAGTAATAAAAAGAAGAGTTGCAGGTAGGATCTGTTTTAAAATATACTGTATGTAAGTATACTATGTTGGGCTTTTAAGCCAATTTTTTTAGTGAGCCCTTTTTATATTCTTTTGTTTTCTATTTAATCAGACAATTGGATAGCCACTGCTTCAAGTTTGAAATTTGAAGATTTTTGGAAGAATCAAAGAGAATTTAGAGAAGAGATGGGCCAGAGAAAATAATGCCTCTGTGTCTCTTCTTTCTTATCATTTGTAGTGAAAGAGCATTACATAAATAGGGATTTTGGGCTTACAAAGTAACGGCCACTAATCCCACAAAATCAGCAACTAATAAAACTCTACCAAACAAGGAAATAAAATAATTCAAAGAGAGAAATTACAGGAGACAATAAAACAGAAAAAAGATGAGGAAATAAATGTGATAAATGCCACATGTGATACATCATGTGGCAACCAGCAAAATTAGTTTGTACTGGATTGAACTTAGAATGTAGGATTATCACAAAAATGGTAGCAGGATGTCATAGAAAATAAAGTGCCTTCCTTATGGGTCTAATTGGTAGCTTTTTTTTGTTTTTTGTTTTTTTGGGTCACTGATAACGTGGTTTAGCATGCATTCAAGGATATAAAGCTTATTTTGTCATTGATCAAGTATTCAAGTGCGGATAATTCTTTTTATTTTTTTGGGGGGGGTGTTGTAACCTGAGGTAGTTGCAAACAGACAGGTTTCAATTCATCAGGTGGTTTCTAGCATACATGGTTTCCTCATGATTATGCAAAATAGAATTAATTCCAGTGTGCTTTTAGTTGGATGAAGGGATCATTGCGCACTTGGCCATTTGAATGCTTTCTCCATTTGATGGCTTCAGTTTTGTTGACTAATCTGTTTCATATTGGTGGCATGGTCCAATTATAAATCATAAGGACCAAAATTTAGTGGAATCATAATGCTAGTTGATGACAGAGAACCAGTTCCAACGGATATTAAATTGTAAGGACTTACAGGTCAAAGAAAAATGCATAGGGATTGATTTGAAAGTTTAGTGAAATTATAGGGACCAGATATATAATTAAACCTACTTTATAATTTTTTTTATTACTAAGTTATGACTAAAGGATCTCTTTTCTCTTTGACAGGCAATTGCAAGTCTGTATGCTGTGGTATCTTGTCTTTTTAGTAGCTTTGAAGCTGTTGATTGTGTGCATCCCAAAATTATGAAACGAGAAGCATTATTTACGGAACCTGAGAATGGGGAGGGATCTATAGGAGGAGCTTCGTTGACAAATTATAGCTGCTTGTTTTTAATTAACGGGGACTGCAGATTGAAGTTTGTGGATGTAATTCTTCATAATTCTAGGACAAAAGATAATGTAGATAGTTGGATGAGAACTTCTAACTTTGTAACAGGCAACATGTTGGCTGAGAAAAAGTTGCCTGATTGTGGAATTTGGGTTTCTATTCAGCAGACAACTATTACAATATCTTGTGGAGAAGGAAAAGCTGATCTTCTTACTGATTCATCAGGAATTATGCTTCTTGTGTTTGAATACCAGAACTCCATTGGAAACAATGATGATCATATTGTCCTTGAAAATTTGGTTTTGCAATCTGTTAATTGCTTACATGAAATATCTCTTTCTGATTGCAAATTTACTTTATGCTTTGTTGCCCCTCGGAATGCCTTATCTTCAGATAATGAGAGTGAAAAACTTAACATTTTTAATCCTGGTGGTAATATATCTTTGGTACGGGATACTGATCTGGCAATCCACTCTGAAAGATCAAATAATCAATCTCTCTGCTTTGTTAACGAAACGTGGTCTGCTACAGACATCCTTACTGAAGCTTCAGGAAGTTACTGGTTACTTATAAATGTCACAGTAGGTAATGTTTTCATAGGAAGATGCCCAATGAAGAATGATCTGGTTCCAGCACATCAATTGAATAAGTTTCTGTCTATGCTTTCTATTGGGGGAGAATTTGAGATGATATCCTGGGAAATTCAGGTAATGTGCTTTAGAGGGCAGAATAATCTCTCACATGCTTTTAACTGGATCTTTGTTTGTAGCCTTTTTATTAAAAAATTGATGTTCATGGAAAGATGATTATGCTGCTCACTGGTTTTCTACACTTGGAAGCCGTTTCTGTGAATGCTAGTGTCTCAATATTTACAATCTTTTATTCCATTCGTTTGAATTAAAAATTTTATTGGGCAGGGTGGACTTGTTCTTGAAACAACATCTTTGGCAGTGGCCACTGATTGTTATTCTTCATATCTTGGTTGTATTGGAAGTTTTGCCTCTGCTGCTCAACAACATAATAGATGCATAAAGGCAGAGCATAGTGAAGCAAGTTCTAATCTTTCTGTAGAGGATAATCAAGAGACTGTTTGCACATCTCATCAAGCTGAAAGTGGATTGCCAAATGCTTTTGCCTTATCTTTGTCTCACTTTGCTCTTGTTTTTGTGCATGAAAATGAATCTGGTAAATTAATTTCTTCTTTAAGTGTGACACTGCGATGTAGCTTGGAAAAATTCTATTAAATATTTAATCTGCTAATACAGGTGAAATCCGAGAGCTTGTAATTGAGGTTGACATCCATCTGAAATTTGAATTGTCAACTACTGGGAGGAAATTGACATTTGACCTTTCTCGTTTGTCAATCCTCTCTCAAGTTCTTCTCAAGAGCGTGGAGGATGAAACAGAAATCCCTCATTTTTCTTCTGTGACATCAAAAGTATTGTTATCTCACCATGCATCGGGAGATTCTCTTTCAGGATTTCAGAACTTGGGTGAACTTAACTCAGTTAGTGATGCAAGTAGCTCAAGAGACTCCATTCCCTTGAAAAATTTTTACAATTATAGATCTGTTTCTGAGGTCCTTCATTTAAGTCATCAGAACCATATTTTGAAAGATTTAAGAGCATTCATATCACTAGAGAGGCCAGAGAATGGTTCTTTACCTTTGTCTCGCTGTTGGTTTGGCAGTTGTTCTCTTCCAGGTTTTGATATTACACTTTCTTTATCTGAAATACAGGTAATAATTTTCCTGCTATCAAAAGTTAGTCAGCAGTTGTCCATGCTTTTTTTTTTTTTCCTTATAAAATATATTGCTCTTCGTCTAACTTTGTTTTCATTATGCCAGACAATTTTGTCAATGGCATCCTCATTTTATGGTATATCTAGTCAGAGCATATCAAGTGAATTGAAGAGAAATCATGGGTCTACTAGCCAGGAATCTAACAATAGTTTGGAAGCAATAGTTCCTGATGGTACTCAGAGTCAAATTTTATAATTTGTTTTATTATTTATTGGAAAATTACAGTAGTAATTAGTTGTGATCTTGTGTAGGAGCAATTGTTGCAATTCAAGACGTCAGCCAACACATGTATTTTACAGTTAAAGGTGAAGAAAAGAATTTAAGTATTGGTGGTACAATCCATTATTCTCTTGAAGGGAAAAGGGCTCTTTTCAGGGTATGAAATTCATGTTCAATTTGCGTACCTTCAGAATAATTTATTTTTGAGTAGAATAAGTTTCTATTACTGCAAAATCATCCTTCATTCAGTGGTTCTATCTGTGGACTGGTGCAAATTTTTCTGCTTTCCCCCAGTGCTTGAAGTCATCATCAAATTTTTTATTATCTGTTTTATAAATAAAAGGAAGACCTACAGTTTAGGAACTCTTGGTACTTATATTTCTAGTTTGGGAACAATTAGTTAGACAGTGGTTAATTAAATCAATATATGCTTAACACATTGACTGCTCTTTGATCATTTTTTGCTACTTGTCTGGTTTCTTGTCCCTCAACCAAAAATATATGTGCCAAGAATGCCTGAATTGTAAAGGAGAAAAATGAGGTAATTTTGAGGTTTTAACAGTACGTTAGGGTTTATAGTTCTGTAGGACAAACTGCTGCATTTTCTGAAACCATCTAGTCCAATTGTGAGCATACCAGGCAAATTTCAGTGGTTGGATGCTCAGGTTTTTGCTTGAGGATTACGGCTTTTGTCTTTCAGTGCTTGGTTTTGAGATAAAAGTTTCATGTCATCTCATTTCTCTCTAGCTGGGCATATTGTTTGTTCTGCTAGTTCTTGGGGTGTCATTATTCTTATGGAGCATATGTATTGGCTAAATTTTCTGCAGGTCAAACACTGCGTTGAAAGGAGATGGAAGTCTATGGTTTTATGGTTTTCCTTGATATCTTTATATGCTATTAATGATAGGGGTGTGCCATTGAGATTGAATTATAGTCCAGGATCATGTTTTGTTGACATCTCCTGTACTAATGATGGAGGATGTGCACTTTGGAGAGCTCATCCTCTTCAGGGTGAAGGTTCTGGAGGAGTTACTGAATGGGAAGGTCGTAATCAATTGGTGAATAGAACTTTGTACCTTGTCAACAAAAAGAATAACTCTGGTGTTGCATTTGTTGATGGTGTTCCAGAGTTTGTGCAGAAACCTGGGAATCCGATCAAGTTCAAAGTTTTTCAAGACCTTTCTGATGCTCCTGATGTCACAGAGGCAGCTGGCTACCCTAGAATGGCTTCTCTGAGCAATCTGCATATAAATGAAGAAAGTTTTGCTTGGTTGAGTGGACAACTTCCTCATGTTGATATTAAAATAGGAAAAATTTCTCTGAATTTAGTTCATGAACTTTCAGATACAGAAGATTTCTTCCCTCTCATTCGTGCATTCATCAACAATACCCAACTTATCATACAAAGTTTAGCAACAAAATCCCGGATTATATGCACATCAAGTGCTGTAATGCATTATTTTGATGCTCAAAGAAATATATGGTTAGTTGATGCCCATTCTGATTGTAAACCTTTCTTTTTACCTGCAATATTTGAATTGTACTACTTTTCATGAATCATGATATTCCCTTATGTTTTGTGATTATAGGGGAGAACTTCTCCGTCCTGTTGAAATATGCTTTTTTTACCGAGCTAAATTTCAAAGTCAGCTATCAGAATATGCATCTTATTCAGTTCCTGTTAATTTATATTGCAGAACTAAAGAGGTTGTTATAGCTATATCTGATTTAATGTTTCTTTACTTTCATTTGGACATCATTATACCATTTTCTAAAATTTCTCATCATCTTTACAGCTGAACATATACCTCAGCGAGCTATCATTGGATGTGCTTCTCTTCATGATTGGGAAATTGAATCTGTCTGGTCCTTATTCATTGCGAAGCTCCATGACTCTGGCTAACTACTGCAAGGTTCTAGATCCAGTGCATCTTTATGATTTTTAACAACAGGAAAAAAGGGACTCAACTGATTTTATTTTTTTTAAATAATTCTCTGCCTGTGCTTAATCTCATAATTTTCGTATCTGTGCTTGTCTTCAATATCTTATCTGCCTTATTTTCTTTGTCATAACTTCTCAAGTCCAATCTGTTTATTATTAAGGCACTATCAAATATAGCATTGTGATCAAATAACAACAATTGCTAGAATGGCAGGTGGAGAATCAGTCAGGCTTAAATCTTCGTTTTCATTTCAATCAGCAAAGGGTAACTATAGCCAGAAAACAGTCTACTTCCATTTTAGTAAGGTATCTACATGGCAGTCAGCCATCAATGGTTTCCGTGTATGACATAATGATAAATAAATAAGACTATTTTTTTTTATACTAGAGTGTAGTTTCCTGGCAAAGAATTTCTGTCCTGACATTAATTTTATTGTCATTTTCCTGTGCACACTGTTTCTGATTAATTATTTTCAATAAATGTATTTCACTGCCATTTTGGTTTTGAATCTGACTATTTGATCATGGCCTTGGATTTTGTTTCATTTGGGTTTATATTGTTTGATTGATAGGTCTTGAAAAACATGGGTGCATATGTTTGTGGTTGTCTAATGATATGAGAAGGTTTTCCAAGAATCATTGTCACCTTTTCTTTCTCTCTGTCTCTTGGTTTTTAGTCTGGGCATTCACTCCGGCCATGCAACTTAGTTCTTATTCATATTTAGATTGTGGGTGTTACAGGTTAGTTAGTGACAGTTGAGCTATTAACGGGGATTTTCTGTGGGTAGTTAGGAGCATTCGTTAATGCTAGTTGAGTTAGTTTGGGAATGTAGTTAATACCTGTTACCTATTGCAATATATGTCAGTTATCTCTATAAGTGTATAAATAGAAATAATTGATTGAAAGAAGTTATGAATGATGAAAGATTAATTGGCTGGTAGAAGAGTTATCAGATTGTTTTTGAACCACTGTGTATCAATGGGAAACCTTTGAATTTTAATGATTAGAGTTGCATTGCTATTTGATTAATTGATTGATAGTCGTGACTTTTATGTGACCAGGAGGCTTTCTGATTTCACGGCTCAAGATTTAGACACTGCAGCCTCTGTTTCAATCCAACTTGCTGATTTTGGATCCTTTGTGACTTCTTCTATTCATCTTTCACTTTCACAAGCAACTTTTGCTTGGAGAACACGTATTATGTCAATGGAAGGTCTCTTTTAACCACTTTCTTGTACATCAAAGTGAAACATCATTACATAGTTCTATATCAGGTGGTCTATGTAAATTGGGATTACCAAACGTGCATGCTAATGGTACTGATTAAAGATAGTCTTGCTATGACAGCTTCTTGTCAGTTGAATAACAATATTGTTCTTTTTCCCCTTCACTGTGTTCTAGACTGTCTAGTATTTGTAAAATTTGCTCTTGTGCATCACCTTTGACAAAAAAATAATTTTTTTTAACACTATATTTTGGAATAATTAATGACATGCAATATAAGCAAAATTGTATTGTCTTAAGGGACTACAACCGTAGAACTATTTTTCAGTCATTCATTTTTATTCATCTTTTTTACCATGGCTAGAGGAAATGGGTGGTTTAGGATGTTGCATCCTTGATATGTGGTTAATTTACTGAATGGGTCCCTTAGGTGTTATTACAGAAAAACTGTTTACAATTTTAAGATCTTGCAATTTCTGGCAAGGGAAAACTTATCCTTTTTCACCATTGAGCAGGTTCAAGAACATACCCTGGGCCATTTGTTGTGGTTAACATTTCCAGAAAATCAGAGGTATCTTTACATGTCACTATTCTATACCTAAATTCCATTTCCCTCTATTCATGGAGACTATGATCTTATCTGTAATGCTTAATGATTTTATGCTTATTTTTTAAGGATGGTTTCTTGGTTGTGGTTTCTCCTTTGGTTATAATACATAATGAAACTGGACTTCCAATGGAATTACAATTCCAGCGACCCCAGCCAAAGGAAGATGAATTTGCATCTGTGTCATTAAAACCAGGGGATTCTATTGATGATTCCATGGCAATGTTTGATGCTATAAAGTTCTCTGGGGGAGTAAAGAGGGCTCTGATGTCGTTAACTGTTGGTATGCACTGTCAACTTGTGCTTTTATCAACTGCAATTCCCTTTCTTACAGCTTTTATCCTCGCTACTGTTTCTCTTTTATTCACGTGTGACACAAATGCGCATACACACACAAGAAATGCTGGTATTACTTCTGAAATATCAAACTTATCAGTGCCTTGATACATTGTGTTACTACCTGAAACATGAAGACAATTGTGTGTTCCCTCTATTTATTATTTTACACCAACACAGTTTCTAGCCTTTATCAGGGGGCTGATTTCAAGACAATTTGCTTGAATTCAGGATAAAGTCTAGCATTAACTTCCTGTTTCTAGCCCTTTATTAGAAACAATGTAATGGGCTGGCTGCAGTATGCAAGAAAACATCTGTCCATGAAGCAAGAAAGGAAAGAAAAAGAGAAGGTTGGGTGTAAGGGGTGGAAAAAGAGATGTTCAGAGCAATAGAATTACATAAGGAGCTTCACTAGTCAAAAAAAGATAATGTTACAAAGAATGAGAAAGAATGAGGAATTTGAATGAGACTACTGCCTTACTTAGCCAGGTTTTCTATGTGTCTAGTTATAATCATTAACTAGGTCAAGTACAAGGGCGGTACAACTAGTGCAAGTCCAGTCCACTAGTAATTAACATACATATTTTAACCTTGTTGTCATACCCTCACATTATTCTAACACTGTCCCTCTAATTGAAGACTAGTCAAGCTTCAACTTGTTACAAACAAGAACCAATCAAAATTAGAAGAAAAGCACATCCTGATTAGAACCCTAAACACCTAGACAAGGCACTGTGACTCACATGGCCACACAACGGCAATTGAAGAACTTAAACAACCAACACTTCCTCTAATGATGTCCTTGGTAGACAAACAGCTTCTAGTATTCACTTGCTTCCCATGAGTGGGCCATTTGACATTCTTCTAGTTGCTTTCTCTGGCCACATTGTTTAACATATTGATGCAGTTCCTAAAAGTCTTCGACTTATAAGTAGTCTCCTCAAACTTCTCTGAACAATTATCTACTGCTTGGGTTGCATGCGAGGGAACCCAACAAAACAAAACTGGAGTGCTAAAGTCTTCGATTTGCTATTTGTTTTTAAACCAAGGCTCTAAATTACACACTGAAACCTCACAATACCAAATTTAGAATATTAAACAACTAAAAATCAAAGTAAAACAATAAAACCACTCAAGATCAAGAAATACATTGGAAAAGCTAGGGCAGAATCAAGATCACTGTATATCATGAATGATTCAAAGCTGAGGTAAAAAAGGATGTTAAGGAGGCTAGTCGGGCATGCTAGTGTGTTTGCTGGCAGCATATGTGTCAGCCTGTGGGGAGGCATTCTGGTCTTTTGGTCACTAGAAATGCACTTTTTGAAAGAATATGATGCAAGTTGGACCATATTTGGTCCAAAAGGAACTTGCTGAAAAATATTGCAATCATTGAAAAATATTTTAATAACTAGAAAAGGGGTCAAAATAGGAAATGAAGATTGCAGCAAAAACAGTGTATTATTTCTCTGAATCACTTTCATGGAGAGGGCATACAATAAATAGGAGGACCGAAATAATTAGGAGTAAATGCTCCTTAATTTCTCGGTGCAAAGAAGGAAAGAATTTGAATAAAAACTATTTACACTCTGTACAAAATTAAAGACAATAAAGAGCCTAATAATAACAAAGTTGACTCTCTAAAAAAGGTAATAAAAGTATTCAAATGCCCATGATTCTTGGAGAAAAATTTGGAATTCCACACTCTCCCTCAAGCTGAGGAGTATATGTTTACCATTCCCATCTTGGATAAGTGAATATCAAATTGAGCCTGTGGAATGGATTTGGTCAAAACATCAGTAGTTTGTTGATGGGTGGATATGTAGATCAATTCAATCACCTCATGTTCAATTTTTTCTTTGATGAAATGACAATTAATCCTCACATGCTTAGTTCTATTATGATGAACCGGGTTCTTACCAATACTTATTGCAGCTTGATTGTCACAGAACAACTTCATTGATGTTGGTGATGATAGTTGAAGCTCTTCAAGTAGTCTTTTTAGCCATATTCCTTCGCAAATTCCATGAGCCATAGCTCTAAATTCAGCTTCTGCACTACTTCGGGCAACTGCCAATTGCTTTTTAATTCTCCAAGTAACAAGGTTTCCCGAAAGATAGGTGCAATACCCTGAAGTAGACCTTTTATCTGTTAGAGACCTTACCCAATCAGCATCAGAAAACACTTCTAGATCTCTACTTGTTCCCTTCTTGAATAAGAGTCCCTTTCCTGGTATCATCTTTAAGTATCTTAGGACTCGGTTCACAACTTCAAGATGTTCTTTAGTAGGACTATTCATAAATTGACTTGCTACAATGACGGCAAAACTATTATCTAATCTGGTGTATGATAGATATATTAGTTTGCCTATCAGTCTCTGATACATCCCTTTATCAATGGGTGCTGAATCTTCTTTTGATCCAACCTTATTAGTTGAGTCCATTGGTGTTTCTGCTGGTTTACACCCTAGCATCTCAGTCTCCTTGAGCAAATCTATTGTGTACTTTCTTTGGGATACAACAATCCCTTTGCTAGATTATGCAACCTCCATCCTTAGGAAGTACTTTAGATCTCTGAGATCTTACTTCAAACTCTTTATTTAAGACTCTTGATATGTGCTACTGCTTTCTCATCATTACTTGTTACAATGATGTCATCCACATGAACTATAAGAATAGTCAGCTTATCAGCAGCTACTTTTTTAATAAAAAGGGTGTGATCTGTTTACCCTTTTGTATACCCTAACTGCTTCATTGCCTTAGTAAATCTTTCAAACCAGGCTTGTGAGGATTGTTTGAGGCCATAAAGTGATTTTCGAAGTTTTCACACTAGATTTTCATTATTAGGTTGCTTCAAACCAGGGGGTATGTCCATGTAGACTTCCTGCTTAAGATCACCATTCAAGAATGCATTTTTGACATCAAATTGATCAAGTTTCCAATCTAGGTTGGCTGCTATGGATAAGAGAACTCGAATGGTATTGAGCTTAACAACTGGAGCAAAAGTTTCTTGAAAATCTACTCCATATGTTTGGGTGAAACCTTTAGCAACAAGTCTCGCTTTGTATCGTTCAATGCTGCCATCTGCTTTATACTTTACATTAAACACCCATTTGCATCCCACCGGTTGTTTCCCTTGAGGTTTTTGAGTGAGCTCCCAAGTGCCATTCTTTTGTAGTGCCTTTAATTCTTCATTCACAGCTTCTTTCCATTTTATATGCTTGAGAGCTTCTTCAACACAGCAAGGGATTTTAATGCTGTCCACATTTACTATGAATGCCCTGTAACTTTTAGAGAGTTTTTCTTAGGAGACAAAGTGAGAGATAGGGTGTTGTGTACATGATCTTGTTTTCTTTCTAAAGGCAATAGGAAGATGTAGATCAGTAGATAAACTCTCATTATCATTGGAAGACTCGAAATTAGAAATACCTTGAGAGTCTTGAGTACTTTCACTGGGATGAGGATTTGGGTTAGCTTGGCAATATTCTATGGTTTTAGGGTGCCTTGTATAAACCTGTGGCTTCGTATCTTCCCTCTGTTTTTGATCTATAACTTTGGTTCAGCAGCTGATTCAATTCCAGTTTAGATGGGTTTTGAATTGGCTGGGAAACAGCCTCAGGTTCGGGGGGAAAAAGGCCCAAAACTTATTTTCCTCCTCTTGATGTGCTATAATCTCCCCTTGAATATGGGTTTTGGGATAAAATGGTACTTGCTCAAGAAATGTTACATCCATGGAGGTATAAAATTTCTTGGTAGAAGGTGAGCAACAGTTATAGCCCTTTTGATGTGGAGAGTACCCAAGGAACAAACACTTAATAGATTTAGGATCAAGTTTGCTCCTTTGTTGAGGTGGAATATGGACATTGGCTGAACACCCAAACACCTTTAGTGGAAGGTCAGTCATGATTCTGTTTTGAGGAAAAGCTCTAGAGAAAAACTGACATAGGGTGTCAAATTTTAGTGTTCTAGAAGGCAACCTATTGGTGACGTATGTAGCTGTTAAAATAGCATCCTCTCAATAACCTTTAGGTACATTGGTGGTTAATACAAGTGATCTAGCTACTTCTAAGAGATGACGGTTTTTTCTTTCTACTATCCCATTCTGTTGTGGAGTCTGCACATGAGCTTTGATGAACTATTCCATTTTCAAGGAAAAAACTCCCAAGGATAGAATCAAAATAATCTCTAGCATTATTTGTCCGAAAAATTTGTATTTTTGTTTGAAATTGAGTTTAAATCATAGCAAAAAATTTTTTAACAAGGGAGACAATTTGGGATTTGTCTTTCATAAGAAATACCCATGTGATACGGGTGTGGTCATCAATTAAGGATAAGAACCACCGAGCACTTGTTATATTAGGAATGTGAGAGGGACCCCAAATATCACTATGTATAACTGAAAAAGGATGTGATGGTTTGTAATCATGAATGGGATATGAGTTTCGGCGATGCTTAGCAAGATGACAAACTTCACATTGGAAAGACTTTGGATCTTTATTAATAAATAAGGAAGAAAATAACTTGGCTAAGTACAGGAAATTAATATGGCCAAGGCGTTGGTGCCATAACATAATATTATTTTCCTTATCCAAAGTCTCTGTATTGTTTGCATGAATGGCCCTAGAAAATATTGTTGGATCTGATTTGATACAAGCCTCCTTTTGCTTTAGCATTGCCAATCATCGTCCTTGAATCCAAATCCTATAACAAACAACCAGATGGGGAAAATTTAGCAGTGCAATTCAAGTCATGTGTAAGCTTGCTAATGGACGGCAAGTTGTATGATAAGTTTGGGACAAGAAGGATAGATTCTAGAGTAAAATCTTCTGAAATAATCACTTTCCCAACTCTAGTCACCTTGGACAAAGTCCCATATGCAATTCTTACTTTATAGTCATTATTACAAGGTTTACATTCATGCAATAATGAAGCATCCCCTGTCATATGGTCTGAGGCTCCTGAGTCAATTATCCAAGCTGTTTCATCTTCTACATTAGTATGAAGAGCATTCAAGAAGGTACCTTTTTGTGCAGTAGAACCAGAACCAATACTAGGGGTAGTTGATGGACGTGCATTGAGAAATTTGTGCAGCCAATTGATTTGCTCCTTGCTGAAAATACCTTGCTCTTCGGGCAATTTTTGAGATCCTTCTGTAGTAGCCACATAGCCTCGATTCTCTCTCTTTTTATTGGGTTTCCAATCAACTGGCTTACCATGTATTTTCCAACATGTCTCACGAGTGTGACCCGAGCGCCGACAATGATCACACCAAGGTCTTCCCTTCCTCTGCTTGCCTTCATTGTTCAGGTTTGCATTCTTGGTCAAGAGGGCAGAACCTTCAGGAGTAATAACAATGGTGGCAGCACCCATCATGAGCTTCTTCCAATTTTCTTCCCTCTGAACCTCCAAGAAAGCTTCTCTAATGGATGGTAAACACTTAGTGCCGAGGATCCTTCCCCTTACTTCATCCAAAGATTTGTTAAGGCCTAGGAGGAATGTAAAAACTCTCCGCTTTTCAATGAGTTCTCCATACTTCTTTGTATCTCTAGTACAGTCCCAATCTGGGTTCTCATAAACATCTAACTGTTGCCAAAGACATGTTGGAGTACTATAATATTGTTGAACCGAAAACTCACCTTGTTTGAGATCATGGAGTTTGCTTTTGATCTCAAAAAGTTCAGCAATATTTTCTCGATCTGAGTAGGCTTCTCTCACTACCTCCTAGATCTCAAAAGCTAAGTTGAAGAACAGGTAACTTCGTTCTATATCAGTGTCCATGGTGTTGATTAATCAGGACATGACCATGTTGTTTTCAGCTCTCCAAATTGAGTACTTTGAGTCCTTCCTTCTTTTCTGGAGGAATAGCTGCTCTAGTCAAGTAATCTTCTTTTCCTTTGCTTGAGATGAACATCTTCACAGACCTGACCCATTGGAGATAATTCTGGCCATTTAGCTTGTGAAATGTGATGAGTTGAATGGTGCCTTCTGCAGTGACCTGGTTGGAGGACTCAAGCCCAGTGGGGTTGCTTGAGTTTTGAGTAATCTCAAAAGTCATTTGCGCAAGTCACAAAACAAGGAATAGTGACGAAGGGAAAATGATGAAAAAAAAAGAGTTTTTGGATTAAAGTTTGAGCTTTGATACCATGAAAATTGCAGCAAAAACAGTGTATTATTTCTTTGAATCACTTTCATGGAGAGGGCATACAATAAATAGGAGGACCGAAATAATTAGAAGGAAATGCTCCTTAATTTCTTGGTGCAAAGAAGGAATGAATTTGAATAAAAACTATTTACACTCTGTGCAGAATTAAAAACAATAAAGAGCCTAATAATAACAAAGTTGACTCTCTAAAAAAGGTAATAAAAATATTTAAATGCCCATGATTCTTGGAGAAAAATCTGCAATTCCACAGCAATCACTGAAAAATATTTCAATAACTAGAAAAGAAAATAGGAAACTAAAGCTATATTAGAGAACAAAAGGTTAGTGCTCCCTCGGAGAAGTGGCTAGAGCTCGAGCTCTAAAAAGGAAAACTATTGTAGAAAATCAGAGTATGATGTTCTTTGATTTGTATTATTCAAAATGGAACTGCAAGTACATATAAGGGATTGAAGGCAACAAACCTGCCAATCAGATCCCACAAAATGTGCTAACAAAAATGCAGAATTAAATACTGTATCTTGAGTGAAATACAAGGGAGGATAAGAAGGAAATAAAACATTGACCAAAAAAATTACCATAAAGGCTATGATACAGCATGTGAAAAATGTATTTTTAAACACTCCCCTCGAGTTGAGCAATAAATGTTTATCATTATCAACTTGGAGCTCAATTCTTTGAACTTTATTCTTGCAACAGCCTTGGTAAGTCAGCCACTTGGGCATTAGTTGGAGTGTAGACTAACTCTATCATTCGTAAATCAATCTTCTCAATGAAATGATGGTTAATCTTAACATATTTAGTCCTATCATTATGTATGGGATTTTTGGCTATGTCAATGATAGCTATATTATCACATAAGACTTTGTAGGGCCTTTAATATGCACTTTAAGTTCTTTAAGTAGCCTATTAAGCCAAATGCCCTCACATATTCCAATTGCAAGAGCTCGAAATTATGCCTCAGCATTGCTCTTGGCTACAATAGGTTGCTTCTTGCTTTTCCAAGTGATTAAGTTACTCTATATAAACGTACAATACCCTATAGTCGACTTTCTATCTTTCACAGACCTAGCTCAATCTACATCTAAGTAAACTTCTTCTCCTCTGTGTTCCCTTTTTGAAGAAGAAGCCCTTTCTTGGTGCCAATTTTAGATTTCTTAGAATTCTGTAAACAATCTCCAAATGCTCTTCATTAGGCTTATTCATAAACTGACTCACAACACTCACAAGAAAATTGATATTAGGCTTTATGTGAGATAGATAAATCAACTTTCCCACATAGCTTTTGATACATTGTAGCATCCATTAGAGCGCAATCTTGCTTTAGGCCAAGCATGTAATTTTCTTCCATGGAGGTGTCGGTTAGTTTGCATCCCAACATCCCAATTTCTTCTAACAAATCCAGGGTATATTTCCTTTGGGACATAATTATGTCCTTTTTCAATCTTGCAACTTCCATACCTAAGAAATATCTTAGGTTGTCAAGGTCCTTCACTATAAATTCAATTGCAAGAGATTTGTTCAACCTCCTTTTTTCATCAAAGTAGTCTCCTATAATAATTATATTAACATAAACAATTAGAATTGCAAGTTTCCTATCAAAAGTAAATTTAGTGAACAAGGTGTGATTTGTTTGACATTGATTATACCTATAGTCCTTGACAACCCTTGTAAAACTTTTCAAATCAAGCTCGAGGTGATTGTTTTAAGCCATATAATGACTTATGAACTATGAGGTTTACGTTCTTTATTGTGATTACCTCTTGATTCAAATCTAGTAGGTATTTTCATATCAACTTCCTCTTCCAAGTCCCCATTCAAAAAAGCATTCTTCACATTAAGTTGGTGAAGAGGCTAATCAAGATTAGAAGTAAGAGTAGTACTTCAAGGGCTCGTTTGATACATTATATAAGACTTAATAGTATCAGTTAATATTTATACATCAAACTTTTTTTATACATAAAAACAATGTATAACCTAATCAAACCCTTGGAAGGGGGGATTAGGTCTGATTAGATTTGGATGTATAAGGTTTTATCAACATTTTTCGATTTTAACCCTCATCCATAAGGGTGTTCATTTCATTGGCTAGGATGGGTTAGGTTTTGGCCTATCCCAATAAATTGATCATGGGTTAAGTATTGGCATAACTTGGTGTTTGACCCGATTTTGCATTAGGCTTCTTTTTTTAGGTCTAATAGTTGGGTTAGACTCAGTTCAATTATTAATGGTTGGGACTAAGTTGGTCGAGTCTTTTTTTTTTGGGTAAAAATTATAAAATTATCCTTAAAAAAATAAAATTTTTATATATGTCTCTATAAAATTATATTTTACCACGAAAATTTTTTTTCATACAAGTTCCCATAAAAATAATTTTTTAACAAAAATTCATAGGATTGGAGCGGGTTATGCCAAAACTAGTTTAGTATTGGATTTGGCTTAATTGAGCCAGTACTAGGTCAGGCCATATTGGTTTTCCAAGCTCGCCAAGCCACTTATTTCTTTCTTAATGTTTAGTAAAAATTATAAATTGATTCTTAAAAAAAAAATTCTTTATAAATTTCTATTTTGCCCTTAAAAAGAATAAAATTTTCATGTAAGTTTCTATAAAATAAATATTTTTTAAAAAAATTTCTAGAATTAGATCGAGCTGGCCATGCTACTTGGCCTAATTGGACTGAGTAGGATTGGGTCACTTAGGCTAATATGCACTATATGTAACCTTACTCTCCCATACTATTTTTCTAAAAATTAATATAGTTATAAGTTTAAATAAATATAATATATTTTTTTGAGTAAAGGCTATTTTTGTCAAAAGATTTAATTTTTATCCTATCTAGTGTTATATAGTGTATCACTAAATAAATAATTGTATTACCTTATATGATATATTATCTTATATAATGTCGTACCAAACATTATATAGTTGTAAAATTTTATTAGGTCATATCCTATTAGAGATAAAAATGTTGCGTGGGATGAGTGGACACACCAGATGAGATAGAACTAAAAATGAATGTATTAAAGAGAAAGTAAAAGTTGCACCTATTGTGTAAAAGATTGTAGAATCACGTTTTAAATAATTTGGACATATGTGGAGAAGACCTATAGAAACTTTAGTTAGAAGAATAGATCAGATGGAAAGTAGTCTAATAGTTAAAGGTAGGGAAAAACAAAAAAGACTATTGGAAAAACTATTAAGAAAGATCTACAATTAAATAGTTTGTTTAAAAATATGATTTACGCTAAAATTTTATGACGTTCAATTTATGTAATTGACCTCATCTAGTGAGAAAAAGTTTGTGTTGTTGTTATACTATTAGACCTTATCTTATCAAGCATTATCTTATACAATGTACTAAATGGGCCCCAATAGTATTGAACTTGTCTACTGGGACAAATGTCTTTTGAAAGTCAATGCCATATATTTGTGTAAATCTTTTGGCAACTAATCTTGTTTTGTACTAGTTGATACTTCCATCCAGATTATATTTAAAATAAAAATCCACTTATTACCCATTATGGTCTACCTTTTAGGCTGCTCAGTAACTTCCTTAGTCCCATTTCTCTTCAAGGCACTCGTCTCTTCTTGTATGGCAGCTTTTCATTCTAGAGTTTTTACAGCTTCATAAACATTCTTGGGTAATTTCTCAGCTATAACATTTGTCACAAAAGTTTCCAAAGTTGGGGATAATCCATCATAAGAAATATAGTTACTTATTGGATATTTGACACATGATCTTACCCCTTTCTTTTGAGCCATAAGAATGTCTAAATTTGTCAAGTCTTCCTCAAATTCAAGACTTGAAATCTTCTCAAGTTCAAGATTTGAAATTGAGGGAGATAAATGGCCTTGCTCAAGGGTGTGCATTGTTGTACAGATTGTTGGTTTTTTTTCTTACTTGAGTAAACCAAAGATTCAAAGTAGTTAGTAGCATTAAGATAGGTCTCAAGTTTATTGATAGTGGATGATTACTTCTCAGGGCATGGTTAGGGATGAAGAAAGGTTGAAAGTAGGATGGGACAATAGGTATTTTGGTCTTGGGTTTAGGTTGACGAGAAGGTTCAAAGTTGTCTTAAAACAACCATTCTTGTGAGTTAAGATGTTGAGTCTCCCCCTACATGGGCATTTTAGGATAAAAAGGTTGGATTTTAAAAAAAGTAACATCCAAAATTGTGTAGTATTTTTTAGTGACAAATGATTAACATTTGTACCCTTTTTGTATAGGAGAGTATCTTAGAAAGATACGCTTGCTCTAGGATCAAGTTTACTCCCATTATTAATGTGAACAAATGATGTACAACAAAAGACGTTTTGTGGTAGGTGGACATGGTTGATGTATTTTGATAAGTCTTAAGGAGTTTTTTATAAGGTGTTTGAAAATTCAAGGTTTTGGATGGTATCTGGTTTATGAGGTTTGTGATAGTATGGCTTCCCCCTAAAAAAATTCTACTAACATTTGAAGTGATCATGAGGGACTAGGCTACTTCGAAGAGATGTTTATTTTTCCTTTTAGATATCCCATTTTATTTTAGGGTGTTGACATGAGTTTTGATGAATGATCCCATGATTGGTAAGGTTGTTTCCAATGACTAAATTGAAGTCGTCCTTAGCATTGACAGATTTTAAAACTTTAATTTTGGTCTGAAATTGGTTTTGGATGAGGGTGTGAAAAGTTTTTAATATGGTGGCAACTTCAAACTTCTCTTTTAGGAAGCACACCCAAGTCAAACGACTATGATCCTGTGTAAAGTGACAAACCACCTAGTCCCATTAATACTTTTTATCTTGTAGGGACCCATTTGTCACTATGAATAAGGGTGAATGGTTGAGTTGGTTTATAAATTTAAGGAGGGTAAGAACTTTTGACAAGTTTGGATGGTTGACAAATCTCACATTGAAATTGAGAGATATTTTTGGTAATCAAATGGGGTATATGCATTTGAGATAATGGATGTTTGGGTGACTTAAACGATAATGCCACATCATAACTTCATCAAGGACATACCTTGTGGATAGAGTTGTCTTTGTCAATGTTTTTAAAACCGGACCGGTCATTGAACCGGTAGAGGTATTGGTTCACGGTTCATTGGTCGAACCGTGGTCGAACCGGTAATAATTAAATATATTATTTTAAAAAATTTTATGTATTAAAATTTTAATATAACAAATAAATATTAGTAAATTTTAAATATTTGATTACTAATTCAATATTTCATAAGATATTACAAAAATTAATGTTTAATTTAAAATAAAAATTATCTATGATTAAAAGTTAAGAATATCTAATATTAAATTTTTAGAATTTCTAAATTATATTAAGATTCTACTTATTATTAAAAAATAAAATAATAAATAATAATTTTAGGTAAATACCTTGATATTTGAGAGAAAAGAAATTGAACATAATAGAAAGAAAGTATAAAGAATAATTAATTATGCACATTTTATTTTTCTTATATTCTCTTTCTTTTTTTAAAAAAAATTTCATATTTAAACTCCCTCATCTTTTTTATTACTTCTTATTTTAATTTGTCAAATTTATTTAAGATAAATTATTCTATTATAAAACAAAAAATTAAAAAAAAAATTGCTTCAGACCGGTTCAAACGTGTTTTTTGGACCGGTTTTCACCGGTTCTTGACCGGTTTCAACCTTGACCGAATCGGACTAGGGACCGGTTCCTGGTCGAACCGGTCGGTCCGGTCTGGTTTTTTCAACCTTGGTCTTTGTCTTCTCTTGAGAACCATGGAGGTAGTATAGGCCTGCACACTACCTAGCACTGCTAATTTTCTTCCCCAACTTTATATCCTGAAATTGACATTCACCATAATTGAACTTAGTCATGCAATTAAAAGCCTTTGCAAGCTTGCTAATGGATAGCAAATTGCATGTAAGCCTTGGGATTCAAAGCACATTTTTTAAAACTCATTCATAAGATAATTTTATTGAACTAATACCTGTGACTTGAGACAAAGATTCATATGCAATTCTGACAACCATTTGCAATCCATGAATTCATCTCTTGCCATATGGTTAGTAGCACTTGAATTTACAATCCCTGTATTGGTATGAAACATTTATTACTGTCAAGAGAATAACATCGATAACCCTTCTGAAGTCGAGGGTAGCCAAGGAAGATACATTTGATGGACCTGGCTGCAAGTTTATCCTTCCCAGGGGTTAGATCATGAACAAAACAAGCACAACCGAAAAAACGAGGTGGAAGGTGAAAGGGAGATTCAGAGGGAAACAAAATAGAGTGAGGAACTTGATTTTGTAACACAAAAGAAGGCAAACGATTAATCAAGTAACAAGCAGTAAGAATAGCATCACCCCAAAATCGAAGAGGCACATTGAAATGGAGAAGCAAAGTACAAGCGGTTTTAATGAGGTGTCGATTTTTACGTTCGGCTAATCCATTCTGTTGTGGAGTATGTGCACATGAAGTCTGGTGAAGAATGCCTTGTGTAGACATAAAGGTTTGGAAAGGAGTAGAAAAATATTTATGTGCATTGTCACTCCGTAAATAGACATAGAACAACCAAATTGAGTTTGTATTTCGGCACAAAAAGATTGAAAAATGGAAAAGACTTAAGAGCGATTTTTCATTAAATATAACCAAGTGCAACGAAAATAATCATCAATAAAAGTAACAAAATATTGAAATCCAGAGGTAGATGGAACACAACACGGGCCCCAAACATCAGAATGAACAAGTTTAAAAGGGGACACAACCCGATTATTAACACTATTGGAAAACGAAGCACGAACTTGTTTACCCAATTGACACGACTCACATTCAAATGACTTCAAAGTAGAAAATAAAGGAAACATTTTCTGAAGCTTGGAAAGACTTGGATGGCCAAGGCAACTGTGGATAAGATGTGGTGAAGCAGTTGTGTATGCTACAGGTGATGTAGTAATATGGTAGAGGCCCTCTGACTCACACCCGACGCCAATCATCCTACCTAGTTGTCTACGTAGATGATATCGTCATTATCGGGGATGATGAACAGGGTATTGATAAACTCAAACGACATCTATTCGAATCTTTTCAAACTAAGGATTTGGGAAAGTTAAAATATTTTTTGGGTATTGAGGTGGCCCAATCCTGCACTGGAATTGCCATATCCCAGAGAAAATATGCTTTGGATATACTAAATGAAACAGGTCTGTCCGATTGCAAACCAGTTGATACTCCTATGGATCCAAATGTCAAACTCCTACCAGGACAGAGGGAGCCTCTTGCAGATCTTGGCAGATATCAGAGGTTGGTCAGAAAACTTAACTACCTCACCATTACTCATCTGGATATCTCCTTCGCAGTGAGTGTAGTTAGTCAATTTTTACAATCTCCCTGTGATAGTCATTGGAATGCTGTGATTCGCATCCTTCGTTATATCAAAGGAGCCCTAGATCAAGGTTTGTTATATGAAGACAAGGGTAATTCTCAGGTAATTGGCTATAGTGATGCAGACTAGGCTGGGTCACCTATTGATAGACAAACCACTTCAGGGTACTGTGTCCTTATTGGAGGCAATTTAGTCTCCTGGAAAAGCAAGAAACAAAATGTTGTTGCAAGGTCTAGTGCAGAGGCTGAGTATCGTGCTATGGCTTTAGTAAGATGTGAACTTTTATGGCTTAAGCAGCTCCTCCAGGAATTAAGATTTGGAAGCATTGGCCAAATGGAGTTGATTTGTGATAACCAAGCTGCAATGCATATCGCTTCCAATCCCGTATTTCATCAGAGGACCAAGCATATTGAGATTGATTGTCACTTCATCAGAGAGAAAATCCAATCTGGGTGTCTTGCTACCAAGTTTGTCGGTTCCAATGATCAACTAGCAGACATTCTTACTAAGTCTCTTAGAGGTCCTCGGATTAACTACATTTGTAACAAGCTAGGTGCATAAGATTTATATGCTCCAGCTTGAGGGGGAGTGTTGAATATTGTACATATTTTAGTCCAGATTCGTAGTGTCTAGATTCATTGTATCTGCATTTGTTTTTCCTATAAATAAAGCACAGTGTAAGGGGTCAGATATACCTTACAACTTATTCTCTCATCTTTTCTCTCAATTTCACAGTATTATAACTTTTGGTGCTTAAAGCCATGGATATGTTACCTAATTGGGCAATGAGTCCTGTAGAAACATAATTCTCATATATAACCTGAAATTGATTCCAATCAGACTGTGAACTTCCTTCAGAATTTAGGTCATGGGATTTATTCTCCTGTTTTTGCACAGCACTGGACAACTCACTATGGGCTTGAACTTCTGACCACCTCATTGGCCAACAATTAAGGGACACTGAGTTGAGCAGCTTTGAACAAATGGTGGCAAAAGACGGCTCATGATGCGCTCTCCTGCATCAGCACATGGAACAGAAGATAGTGTGACTCAATGATGCATGTTAGTGCATAGGATGTTGAATGGCAGCTGAACTTCAGGGTTCGGCTGATCGGCACCTTCTAAACAGAGCTAGGGGGCACGTGTTCATTGAGGAGAGTGTATAGTCTTCATCTCAACTCTCTCTCTTAGCATACCCATGGCAGTGAAATTTGCTATTGCTCCATGTGGTTCAGGCATGTATAGGCTCTAATTCCATGTAGAAAATCAGAGGATGATGTTCTCTGCCTCATATTATTCAAAATGGAACAAGTACGAGTACATATAAGGGATTGAAGGCAACAAACCTGCCAATCAGATCCCACGAAAAGTGCTAACAATAAAACATAACTAAATACTCTATCCTGAGCAAAATACATGGGAGGAGGAGAAGGAAATAAAACATTGACCCAAGAGACATAAATGAGGACCATAAAGCTGAGATACAGCATGTGAAAAATGTATTCTTCAACAGCTATTGACACTCTAACTTCCCTCAAACCTAGCTTTAATACCATGTTAATAGAGAATAAGAAAGAAAGAGAAATATGATTAGGATCTGGGATCACGAACTTACTTAGCCAAGCTTCCTGTCAGTCTATTTTTAATCATTAATTAGGTCAAGTACAACAGCAATGCAACTAGTATAACCTAGCCCACTAATAATCACCTTATTTATTTTAACCTAGCTGTCACACACCTGCCCTGTTTTAACAAATAACAAGTGAAAAAGAAGTGATTGAGATGAATGTTTAAACCTCCACAAAACCAACTTATAATAATTTCTCTTTTCCTTTTTTTTTGGGGGGGGGGGGGGTAAATTTGCTTGTTTTCCTCTAATTCAATATAGCAGAAAAAGCATGCTGGTGCAGCTTTCCAAGTTACACTGCTCTTTCCTTTGACCTACTTGCTTATGAACTAAGCACTTTACAGAAATGCACTGATACTACCAAATGGCAGAGCGTAGTGTCCCTTGATTCATGTTTTTTGGTTCTAAATATGATATAATTTCAGAATTCATGCAAAAGAGAAGGAAGAGCTGTTGAAGTCTTGATTTCCAAATTTAAAAACAAAAAGTTTAATTCCCCATACTGTAAAATTTGAATAAGTATTTAGAGTAGCATTTTTTAATTGAAGGCACATTTGAGGGCAAAACATGGTTAAGGATTTTTTTTTTTTGGGTGTGGATATCAACAGCCAACAGGGTTATATTGATTATTTTCATCTTTTCTTCATCAGTTATTTTTCTTTTCTTGGGATAAACATGTTTTGTTCTTATTCATTATTTTCCTTTTTGAGACATTCAGTTTGATCATGATCTTGTAACCTGAAATTGATGTGGCTTAATGATTAAATTTCAGGTAACTTCTTATTTTCATTAAGACCTGAAATAACAAAGGACATGATAAATTCGGAGAGTTCTCTTTCCGTGGAATGGTCAGATTGTATTAAAGGTGGAAAAGCAGTCCACCTCTCTGGCATATTTGATAAATTAAACTACAGAGTCCACAAGGCATTATTTGCAAAATCAGTTAAATGTTCCTTTAGCACAGCTTGCTGCGTCCTCAACTCTGAGGGAGTAAATGTTGGCAATATGCATTTTCTCATTCAGACAATTGCCCGAGATGTCCCCATTGCACCACCTGAAAAGTCCTCCGTTGTGTTTAAAAATGAAAATTCACCAGTTTCATTGCAAGAGCAGAAAGAAATATATATTCTTCCAACTGTACGGATAACCAATTTATTGCACTCTGAGATAGAAGTCCTTTTAAGTGAAACAGGTGAGGGAATGATTGTTTTCCTGATTATATTTCTTTTAACAGACTAACTGAATGTGTGTGCCTTTTTTTTTCCCCTTTCTGGGTTGGTGAAGATCAGCCCAACTTGTTTGGGAATGACAATATTGGAAAGCAAGCAAAGATATCGTGTGGGTCTACAGTTGACTTTTATGCCAATCCTGCAGTTATATATTTCACTGTTGCTTTAGCTGCTTCTAATTCAAGTTCCAAGCCAGTGAATAGTGGTGATTGTGTGAAGAAGTTACTGAAGCAGAATGGTGATGCCCAATATGTGGATATAAATTTGGACTTTGATGGTGGAAAATTTTTTGCTCCCTTGAGATTGTACCGTGGAAACAGGGGCATACTAGAGGTTGTTATGCTAGTATTTGTTTACATTAAAATTGACGGAAAGTTGCTTTCCAGTTTTGAAGATAACATATTATATATTGATTGATTGACTGGTTGAATTGGTTTAACATATTGTGAATTTGTTGAGCTGGTTGCAGGCTATTGTTTTTACATCATATGCCATGAAGAATGAGACAGACTTTCCAATCTATGTTCTTGCAACTAAAAAGAGGGATCGGTCGAGGTGACTCCTATTCTTTTTGTAAGTTAATTGGAAATTTAAACTCCTTTTTTTTTGTTGGGTTCTTGATCCATTGGATGGAAACCCGTATGCAGGATTGAATTGGACAGTTTAAATTCCAGCATTCCTTTGGAGTTTGGTTTGCACTTGCCTCCAAAGTCTACCAGATCATGGTTCTTGAAGTAAGATCATTTATCTTCCATTACTCAATGAATTTAATATGCCAAATTGTTTGAGTTATTGCTTGCATTTAGCCGTTGGGCTTTAATCTCTTGAGATTACGGCTTAAAGTTGTGATTCACTATAAGTCAAAGCCCAATGGCTACCTTCCATATCTGGGCTCTTATCATCATTTATTTTCCATTATTTTCTCTTCCTAATGTGTATTTTCTTGTTTCATTCCTATCTGTCTTATTTTCTGATCTTCTGTCGCGTTGGACTGATATAGCTTGTATGGCTGTAAGTCCTATATAATTGAACTATTTTTCATCAAAATAATACAAGAAGTCTATTTTCACATCTGTTAGTATCTCTTTGAGCATTCGCCTTCATGGTATTAGAGCTATAGTGCTCGATCCACCTTCCTGCCTAAATAAGGGCTGTACACTACCGGAAGAGACAAGGAAGCTATACCCTCAAATGAAATGTCATCTTCTACCATCACCCAATTAGGAATGACTCAGCCTGCCACTATATTTGAGTCCCAGCCTAATTTTATTGCAACTCACAAACTAAATGGACTGAACTACCTTCAATGGAGTCAATCAGTCATTATGTTTGTTTGTGGAAGAGGCAAAGAGGACTACTTGACAAGTGAGGCTGTGCACAGGTGAGGCTGTGCAACTAGCTAGAGGTGATCCCAAATTCAAGACATGGCATGCTGATAACATCTTAGTCATGTCTTGGCTTGTGAATTCCATACAAGATTGCTTAAGACATTTGGGAGAGTGTTCATGAATCATACTACCCAAGAAAGCGCAGCTGAGTCCTACAAGATTGAAACCTTGATTCAGGAGCTCAAACAAGGAGATATGGTGGTAAATTAATATTTTAACACTCTTACAAAATATTGGCAACAAATGGATCCATTGGAAACCATCTCTTGGAAATGCACCTCAGATGCAACCACTTATAAAAAGACTGTTGAAAAGAAAAAAATGTATCATTTTTTTATAGGCATTAATCATAAATTTGATGAGGTTAGAGGGAGAGTTTTGGCCCGCACTCCCCTCTCCTCTCTTAAGGATTTTTTTTTTTCTTTTGAGTGAAAAACATTGGAAGAAGGGGATACAAAGTTCTAGACCAGCACCTAACCCAGTTGATGCATCTGCCTTGATCTCTAAAAATATAGCTGCCCGTGAAGGAGACAATAAACAGACCAAACAAGGGAGAGATTGTGTGATCGTTGCCACAAAATTGGTCACACTAAGGATACTTGTTGGAAAATACATGAAAGGACAACTAATTTGAACAATAAATCAAAAGGTGGCATTAAGGCCTTCACAGCTGGTACAGACAAGTCAACAGCCCCTAAAACTTCTTTGTTTAGCCATGAACAACTTGAGCTTCTTTAGAAAATTCGTGTGTCCTAAAACTCTTAAACTAGTGAGAATAGGGGTACCAATATTACCAGTAATATTGCCCTCTCAAGTACTTTTTCTTTAGCTTTAACTACTCAAAATTTAGCATCCTACAGTTGGGTAGTTGATTTTGGTGCTTCTGACCACATGATAAGCAACCCACTGCTGTTTGACCACTTCAAACCATGCTTCAAACATATAAAGGTCAAAATAGCAGATGGATCTCTTGTCAATGTCATTGGTTTTGGGACATTTCACATTTTAGAAAATCTGGTCATCAAGGAAGTTCTCTTAGTCCCTACTATTGCTTGTAGTTTGCTGTCCATAAGCAAAATCCTCAGAGATAATAATTCTATGGTTCATTTTATTGATGATAGCTATGTGTTTTAGGATGTGGAATCCAAGAGGATGATTGGTAGTGCTAAGTAGGTAGATGGTCTTCGTCTCTTAGGGACCACTTATAATAAAATGGCCCTATCTGCTAGTAGCTTTAAGATTTTATTATGTCACAATTGGTTTGGCCATCCTAATTTTCATTACATGAAAGAGATGTACTCCTCGTTATTTAATAAAAATTCTATTTTTCCTTATTGTGACTCATGTCAATTAGCCAAGCATACTAGAGCTACTTACTCATCTATTCCTTATAGACCATCCCATAATTTTCAACTTATCCATAGCGATATGTGGAGGCCATCAATAGTTAATAGTCCCATTGGGGCTAGGTGGTTTGTGACCTTTGTGGATGACCACACTAAACTCATACAGGTTTATCTTATGATGGAGAAATATAATGTCCCAAACATCTTTATAACCTTTCACCAAATCATTTTAAATCAATTTTATATGTCTACAGAGGTTCTTTATAGTGATAATAGGATCAAATATTTCAATACCAATGTTATCTTTTATTTGATCATTCATGGCATTCACCACCAAAGTTCATATACCCATACCCTTCGACAAAATGGAATAGCAGAAAGGAAAAATAGGCATATTCTTGAAGTTGCTCATTCTTTGCTCATTTGCTTATATTTACTATGAATATACCAAAATGATTTTGGGGTGATGCTATCTTAATCTTAGTTTATCTTATAAATGGTATGCCCGCAAAGGCTCTTTAACTTGCTCTTTAACTTCCAAACTCAGTGTGCCACTCTTCTCAACTACTACCCTCACACTTCCATGCTATTTACTATACCTGTGAAAGTCTTTGGCTATGCCACCCATGTTCACCACCATATCAGATCCAAACTTAGTCCCAAAGCCAACAAGTGCATATTCATTGGATACTTATCCTCCCAAAAGGGGTATAGGTGCTATTCCCTTACATTACAAAAATATTTTTTGTCTATGAACTTTTTTGGAAGATCAGCCTTACTTTCCCTAAGCCTTCATTCTGGGGGGGAGAGTGGTAGTAGTTCACAAAGGGAATGGAGCCTTTGTATGGACGACACTCTTCCTAATGTCCTTAACTTCGGTGTTCCCCTTGCCCCTGTTCCTATTTACACTGTTGGCCTTGACAAACTTGAGCCTCACAAATCTTGTCTTGACAAGAGACCTTGTTAAATTGAATCACAAACCATTAATGAATCTGATTCTACTCTCATAACTGAACATAACATGTCTAGAGCTACTAATATGCCTCAAAGATAGCCTCTTGTCTATGCTAGGAGAAAGAAGATCCTATAGGTTAGGAACTTTCCTCCACTAGAGCAGATCATCCCTTTTAAAATATTTAGACCTTCCTATTGCCTTAAGGAAAGGGGCAAGAGCTTCCACTAAACATTCTGTTAGTAATTTTGTTGAGTATGATCAGCTCTCACCCTCCTATCAATTTTTTGTGGCTAATATATCTTTTGTAAAAGTCCCTAACAATATATATAAGGCTTTGGAATAGGAAGAATGGAGAACTACAATCATTGAAGAGATGAGTGCACTCCAAAAGTATGCTACATGGGATCTTGTGGGGCTTCCTAAAGGAAAAAAGGCTGGGGGTTGCAAGTGGCTATTCAACATCGAGCATAACTCTAATGGAAATATAAGCAAATACAAGGCGAGACTTGTGGCAAAAGGCTTCACATAGACCTATGGGATTAATTATCATGAGACTTTTGCTCCTGTGACCAAATTCAATTCTATAGAAGTGCTTTTATCTCTTGCTACAAATTTGGAATGGCCACTCTACCAACTTGACCCACAAAATGCCTTTCTCAATGGAGACTTAGAGGAAGAAGTTTACATGACCATCCCCCTTGGCTTTGAAGACCATGGTTGAGGGAATGTTTGCAAACTCACCAAATCCCTGTATGGCCTGAAGCAATGATCTCATGTTTGGTTTGGAAAATTCACTTTGGATGTGAAAAATAAGGGTACACTCAAGGGAAAGCTGATCATATAATGTTCATTGAGTTTACTGATAGAAAGGTTACTATCCTAATTGTGTATGTCGATGACATCACTGTCATTGGAGATCATGTTGATGAAATCAAGACCCTAAAGGATGCCTTAGCCAAGGAATTTGAAATAAAAAACTTTGGAACTCTAAGTACTTTCTTAGTATGGGGGTTGCTAGATCTTCTAAAGGAATTACCATATCCTAAAAAAAGTACACTCTTGATCTCCTAAGTGAAGCCAAAATGTTGGGGTGTAAGCCTATTGACACTTCTATGGAGGCTGATTACAAAAACAAATTCTTGCAAGAAAGCCCCTCTGTGGATATTGAGAGATATCAAAAACTCATTGGTAAACTCATCTACCTCACTCACTCTAGGCCAAATATTAGCTTTGCTGTAAGTGTTATTGGTCAATACATGAGTAGACCCATTGAAGCACACATTGAGGCGGCCCACAGAATTCTGAAGTACTTGAAGATGACCCCCAGAAAAGGGATTTATTTCAAGAAAAGTAGTAATCGTGACATTGAGATCTATTATGATACTGATTGGGCTATTTTAAACAAGAGGTCTACTTTTGGCTACTGTATCTACGTGTGGGGGAACTTGGTTAATTAGAGAAGTAAAAAACAATCTGTAGCTAGTAGAAGTAGTGCCAAGGCTGAATATAGAGATTTAGTTCAAGGGCTTTGTGAAGGCTTATGGCTAAATAGGCAACTCAAGGAGTTAAAAGCCAAGTGCAAGGAATCTATGCAAGTATTATCTGATAACTTGATTGCACTTAGCATTGCAAGGAACCCTATTCAACATAGCTGGACTAAACACATGGAAATTGACCGACACTTCATTAGGGAGAAAATTGATGCCGGTATTCTTGAACTTAATCATACTCCATTCAAGTTACAAGTAGCTGATGTTGTTACAAAAGCTTTGACTCAGGTCAGATTTGAAGAACTGGGAGTCAAATTGGGGGTGATTAACATCTACTCTCCATCTTGAGGGGGAGTGTTGGAGTTATTGCTTGCATTTAGTTGTTGGGCTTTAATCTCTTGTGAACACGACTTAAAGGTGTGATTTGCTATAGGTCAAAGCCCAATGGCTACCCTCCATATCTAGGCTCTTATCGTCATTTATTCTCTGTTATTTTCTCTTCCTAATGTGTACTTTCCTGTTTTGTTCCTCTCTGTCTTATTTTCTGATCTCCTGCTGCTGTGTCGGACTGATATAGCTTGTATGGCTATAAGTCCTATATAATTGTACTATTTTTCATCAAAATAATGCAAGAAGTTTATTTTCGCATCTGTTTGTGCCTTTTTGAGCATTCACCTTCGCAAATTAATGCTTTTTTTTGTAAGATTACCTAAACTTGCATGAATTTCATGGTGTCTTATCTAACTTTGCTTCCAGATCCAAAATAGTGCAACTTAAATTGCTGGAGGACTATAAATCTGAGGCACTGTTAGACTTGGATTCTTTATCAGGCCTCACTGAAATAAGCTTTTATAAAGAGGAAGGATCTGAGATCAAATCTATAATAAAGCTTGGGGTGTCTACTGGCCCTTCTTCAGGAAAAATTGGTGTGCCATCACAAATGGTGACTTTGGTACCACGATATGTCATTTGTAATGAATCAGAAGGGTGTATCACTGTTCGTCAATGCTACTTACAGGTTTGTTTTCATAAATTATAATTTAAATGTTTATTTTTCATTAAAACATATGTAATTAATTCATCTTTTTGCGAAGGATGACTTGGCGGGCATTATCTCCATTGACAGTAAACAGCGAACAGCACTGCAGCTAAAGGAAGGATTTAGCAAGAAGAGAGAGTTCAGTTTATTTGAACATTTTATCAGGAAGCACGGAAGCTCGAGTGACAATTCTTTATTGTATATTCAGATTAAAACAAATGATCCTGGATTTGGATGGTCGGGACCTGTGTGCATAGCTTCACTAGGACGTTTTTTCCTGAAATTTAGAAAGCTAACTAACAATTTGACAATACCAGACAGCAACATGACACAATTTGCTTCTGTTCATGTGGTGGAAGAAGGCTCTACTCTTGTTTTGCACTTCTGCAAACCCCCAAACCTGAGTCTACCATATCGAATTGAGAATTGTTTGCATGATATATCTATAACTTACTATCAGAAGGTTGTGTGATTTTTATATTTGTTTCACATTTTCCCATAATAGGTTATTAATTTTGAATTTTTCTTCCCCTCACATCAATTGAAAACTTTCCAGGGTTCGTCAGAGCCGGAGGTTCTTGGGTCTGCAAGCTGTGCTGATTATGTCTGGGATGATTTGACTCTTCCTCATAGACTAGTTGTCCGCATTAATGGTACTTGCTTAAATCTTGTTGCTCACCCTTTTTCTTTGGTTTATTCTCAGAAATGCTGGAGTGGTGTTTACGTTTTTCTTTAGTTTATTTCTTACTATATAAACTGGGTACAAAACAGTTGACTTTAAATCCTTTCATGATCCCACTTCATTAGCTGTGCTGTCCTTGTGGTCGTAAACAATATGATTTGGAATTCAGGCTTGACCACTTGGATACATACTACAAGTTTTTGGTACAGTACACAGAGGATTAACTTGTCTCTGTGTTCCACTTCCTCTCATTAATTCAAGCTTACATAAAATAGGGTTACATACAACAAACTCCTATAAAATAGGAGGGGATAAATGATAAACTACATTGAAAAGATAATGGTTATCGTAACAGAAGATAAACACTATCTTTAACCCCCGAAAAAAAAAAACTTCTATTAAACAATAAAGAAAATGAATCCTAACTAAATTACTAGCTAGCAACACACTCCCTCCAGTTGGTGCATAGATATCTATTATTTCCAACTCGTTGATTAGGAAGTCAAATCTCTGCTGTAGAAGTCATTTAGTTAGCCTATCTATCACTTGCTGGGTAGTAGGAATAAAGGGAGCGCAAATGGTGCCCTCTTCAAGCTTCTCCTTTATGAAGTTCTTGTCAATTTCAATATGTTTTGTCCTGTCGTGCTGAACAAGATTATGTGCAATACTGATTGCAGCCTTCTTTTCATAGTATAGCTTCATAGGATGACTAGTAGGTTGTCTTAGTTCTTCTAGGACTCATTTCAACCACTTCACATACTCCTAGTGCCATTGATTTATACTCAGCCTAAGTGCTGCTTTTGGCCATAACACTTCGTTTTTTACTTCTCCAAATGACTAAATTTCTCCACAAGAAGGTACAGTACCTAGATGTAGATCTTCTATCTACAACTGATCTTGCCTAGTTTGCATTAGTCTATACCTCAATTCCTCTTTGTTCATTCTTCTTAAGGAGCAATCCTTTTCTTGGGGTTACCTTTTAGATTCCTTAAGATTCAATAGACAACTTCAAGATGTCCTTCATAAGGAGAATGCATGAATTGACTTACAAGACTCATTGCAAAAGCAATGTCATGCTTGGTATGGGATAAGTAAATTAGCTTGCCTACTAGTCTCTAGTATGCCGTATCAATTGGGACGACTTCTTTTACCTCTCCAAGTTTGAAATTAGACTCCATGGGTGTACCAAATGGCTTGCATCTGCTCATTCTAGTTTCTTCTAATAAATCCAGTTTTACGTTGTGAGACAACTATACCTTTCTTTGACCTTGCAACCTCTATACCAAGGAAGTAACATAATAGTCCAAGGTCTTTAGTTTCAAATTCTAATGCTAAGTTTGCTTTAATCTACTTATTTCCTCCAAGTTATCTCTTGTAAGAATGAAGTCATCAACATAAACAATAAATACAGTCATTTTCCCTTCCTTAGAGGCCTTTAAGAAAAACATATTGTCAGTTTGTCCTCAAGTATAGGTTTGGCATTTCACAAACTTTGGAAATCGTTCAAACCAGATCCTAGGTGATTGTTTGAGCCCATGCAAAGGTTTCTTCAAACTACAAACCTTGGATCCAAATTTTTTTGTGAAACCGGGGGGAGGATCCTTATATAATTTTTCTATTAAGTCACCATTAGAAAAGGCTTTTTTTACATCAAGTTGATGTAATGGCCAATCTAGATTTATAGCTATAGAATGTAGATAGAAGTACTCTTACAGTATTTAATTTTGCTATCAAAGAGAATGTTTCAGAATAGTTAATGCCGTACATTTGTAGTGAGCCATCTAAATTAACCTTCACTATGAATACCCACTTGCAGCCAATAGTTGTCTTCCCACATGGCAGGTCTATTTTTCTCCCAGGTTTTGTTCTTCTCAAGGGCCATCATCTCCTCATATACTGCTTCCTTCTACTCAGGAACACTTGGAGCCTCCTGTACATTTTTTGGAGCAGCCACACTAGATAATTGTGAGACAAAAGCATGGTATGATGGAGATAGATCGTCATATGATATGAAATTTAATAATGGATGCTTAGTGCAGGATCTAATACCCTTCCTAAGAGCAATAGGGATATCTAGATTTTCAGTGGAACTTGATTCAACATTACCTGCCACTTCACCTAACTCATGATCTAGTTCTCGGCTGGACTCTTGGCGATGCTGGCCATTGGTTTCGTTTGCATTTTGTTTCAGGTTTCTTATTGTGACGACATGTCCCTTGTACCATTTTTTATTTTTACATCATGGCAGTTCTGAACTTTGTCCATCCAGATTATTCTCATTTTCTAAATTATTTGTTTCATCCATATTTGCATTCACAATTGCTTCTGTTTCTCTTGCTTCTGTATCATTGATCCGTGATGGTGAGAATTCAGTCTCTATCAATTTCTGTTTGAAACATATCAGAGTTTGCATCCGTTGCAAGTGTTAGATCTAATTTAAGAGAGTTTGAATCTTCAACATCACTCTTCCCCTGAAGATGATAACTCATATAATAATGTTGGTCTTCAAAAAAGGTTACATCCATGGAAACAAAAAATTTTTTTGAGATTGGATCAAAGCATTTGTACCCTCTTTGATTAGGGGGATAGCCAACAAAAATGCACTTCCAGGCTTTGGGATCAATTTTCCCACTTGAAATGTTATGCATGTGGAGAAAAGCAGTGCAGCCAAATATTTTCAAAGTAATATCGTAAATTAATCTTAATGTTGGATAATATTCCTTGCAAAAACTTAGGGGAGTTTTAAAATGTAAAATTTGGGTTGACATCTGATTTGTTAAGTAGGTGACTGTTAGAATGGCCTCCCCCCCCCCCCCCCAATAGTTATCGGGGGAACTTAGTTGAAAAGCTTAATGCTCTAGCAACCTCTAAAAAATGTTTGTTCTTTGTTTCAACCATCCCATTTTGTTGAGGGGTACAAGAGCAAGAACTTTGATGTATAAGGTTCCCAAAATGGTATTTGCCATTGTCACTTAGAAAAATTTTGATGTTGGCCTGAAATTGAGTATGAATCATGGCAAAAAAAATCTTTAAACACAGAAGCCCCATCAGATTTGTCTTTTAAGAGGAAACCCATGTGACTTGTGAATGGTCATCAATAAAAGTTATAAACAACCTTTTGCCTAATAGAGTTGGTACTCTAGAAGGGCCTCACACATCGTGCTGTGTAATTGTAAAGGGCTGTAATGGTTTATAGGTTTTTTTTTGGGGTGGGGGAGGGGGTGGAGAGGGGGAAGATGCACTGTAATGCTTGGCCAATTCACAACTTGCACATTGAAATAAAGATGGATTTTTATTCATTAATAGATTGGGAAATAGATACTTTAGATAATGAAAATTGGGATTGCCTAGTCTAAAATGTTGTAACATTATTTCATCCTTACAAGTACTAGAGGTAGAATGAAGGGATGTATTCTTCCCTTCTCCCTTTAAAAATGATTCATCTTCAAAGATATAAAGTTCTGCGACTTGACTAGCATTGCCAATCATCTTCTTCGATATTAAATCCTGAAATTCACATTTAGAGGGAGTAAAGTTAGCTTGGCAATTTGGATCATGAGTTAGTTTGTTGACAGATAAAAGATTGCAATTCAAAGTGGGAACATGAAGGACATTAGTGAGTTTAATGGAGGGAGAAATGATGATGGTGCCCTTTTTGGCTATGGTTGATAATGAACCATCTGCAATTGTAACCTTTTGATTTCTTGCACAAGGCTGATAAGTGGAAAATTGTTTGGAGGATCTAGTTGTATGATCTGTTGCACTGGAGTCAGTTGTCCAAGAATAATTTGGATAAACAGTGACAAGAGCAGTAGTGAGTTGGTTATCTTTTTGTGCCAAAGAACTAGAAGGATTGGAAGGAGGATTTACCAAGTGTTGTGACTGTAGTAACTTGTACAGGTGATCCATTTGTTCCTTTGTGAATGGATTAGGATCAGAGGAAGATTGCTGTCCTTCATCATCACTGCTTGCTTGGAAGGCCCATGTCTCACTTGGCTACCTCTTTCTCGAGTTTGGAGGCTTGCCATGGATTTTCTTGCAATTGGCACGTGCGCTATGCTTTCTTATAGTGATCATACTATGGCTGCTGCTTCCCATTTCTCTTTTCGGTGTCTATTTCGTGTCCTCTTATTGCAAGTGTAGAACTCTCAAGTTCAAAAGACACTCGAGCATTAACAACAAGGTTAGCATCACACGTCTTCGGGCCTTTTCTCTTCTTACTTCATTGAACATGTTATGAATGGAGGGAAGAGGTGTTGTGCCCAAAATCCTTCCTCTAACATCATTAAATTCTTTGCCTAAACTTGCAAGAAAGATAAACACCTTGTTTTTATCAATGTTCCTCCTGCAAGAAAGATAAACCCTAAACCCTAAAACATTGTAATATGCAATAACATCAAGGTTTCCTTCTTGTTTTTTCCACATTTTTATATTTAATTCAAAGAGTTGGGTATGATTCTCCATATCTGAGTATGTATCTTGAACAGCCTCCCATACTTGTTTGGCTGTGGGGAGAAACATGAGTGGCTTGCCAATTGTAGCTTCTATGGAGTGAATTAGCCAGGTTGTCACCATGGAGTTCTTGGATCTCCAAGAGGGAAATTAGGCCCATTCAAGATAGTTCTTAACATTCAATTTGTGAATGGTAATTTGGAGGAATTGACTGGCACTAGGGCAGCTGAATGGTTGCTGGACTACATCTATTGTAGCTTGAGAAGATGTTGAGTTTCTTGAAGAACCCACCATGGTGGCATGGTTTAGTGTGGCGGCCGAGCTCGTGAAGGCTTTTATACCATGCAAGTTTTCAGTACAGTACACAGAGGATTAACTCGTCTTTGTGTTCCACTTCTTCTCATTAAATCAAGCTTACACGAAATAGGTCTGCATACATCAAAGTCCTATAAAATAGGAGGGGATAAATGATAAACTACATTTAAAAGATAATGATTATCTGAATAGAAGATAAACACTATCGTTGACCTAAAAAAAGAAAAAAACTTATATTTAAATAATAAAAAAAATGAATCCTAACTAAATTACTAGCTAGCAACACATACTTTAGTCATCATATATATAAGAAGAAAAATTAAGGAATGCTATTTTTGCATTATTCTAATGTTTTTGTTAAGCCCTTTCCTTGTATTTTACCAATGTAATTATAGATTAGCTGGTTCAATTAGTTGGACCAAGAATTGGACTTGGTCCAATCCGACAACCCTTCAAACCAGTACTTCCAAGAACCGGTCAACTTTGGTCAAAAATCAAGTTTGACTGGTCAATTTTGGACTAAAACTGGTGCAAACGATCTGGATTGAACTAGTTTTCTTCAAAAATTTTCCAACCTTTGTTGTTGCCTAGATTTGAACACACACACACATTGCCTCCAAAAAATATTTTTGCTATCTGACTTGCAATGCACTTTCGACATGTACATGTAAATTTTTATATAAATAGGTTATTAGTGGGTTGCTTCCAAAACATGTGTGCTTGCTTGGATTCGAACTCCTATACGCATGGCTTCTAAAACAACCATATGCCCATTGACCTGCAGAGTAGCCTTAGCATATATATGTAAATTTTTATATAAATAGATTATTAATCAGTTGCTTGCATTTTTTCTATGAAAATGACAATATGAAGTGTCGAGCCCATAACCCAAAGGAAGCATCGCAACATTTTAACCATTGTGCCACCATTTTTTTTTTTGGTTAAGGTAGTGCATAATATTATATAAATATAATTATAATATTTCCTTTAAAATATATGATATTTAATTTAAACATTTATCAACTATCATTTTTTTACACTATATTCAAACCTTTAACAACAACAACAACAACAACAACAACAAAGCCTTTTCCCACTAAGTGGGGTCGGCTACATGGATCAATCGACACCATAAGCACCTATTGTAAATCATATTTTTAGACAAACCATTTAAATCTAAATCTCTCTTAATAATTTCTCCTATAGTTTGTCTTGGTCTTCCTCTACCTCTAATTATTGGACCATTCTCCATCTCATCTACTCTCTTAACTGGGGTTTCTATAGGTCTTCTCCCAACATGACCAAACCATCTAAGTTTTGATTCTACAATCTTTTCCACAATAGAGGCGACTTCTACTTTCTCTCTAATGTATTCATTTCTAATCCGATCTCGTCTAGTGTGTCCACTCATCCAACGCAACATTCTCATCTCTGCAACATTGAACTTATTCTCTTGTTGACTTTTTATTGCCCAACACTCAGTTCCATACAACATTGCAGGTCTTATAACTGTACGATAGAATTTACCTTTAAGTTCGAGGGGTACTCTTCTATCACAAATAACACTTGAAGCACTCCTCCACCTCATCCACCCCGCTTGAATCCTATGTTTCACATCTTCTATTTCCCCATTATGTTGTATGACGGATCCAAGATATTTAAATCGTGTGACTTGTGGTATAATATGTTCTCCAACTTTCACTTCTACGCTAGAAGTGATGTGTCTCTTACTAAACTTACACTCCATATACTCGGTTTTATTTTTACTTAAACGAAATCTATGAGTTTCCAAAGCTAATCTCCATCTCTCTAACTTCTCATTCATTTCTACTCTCGATTCCCTAACTAAGACAATATCGTCTGCAAATAGCATACACCGTGGTACCGGCTCTTGGATATGTTCAGTAAGCACATCCAATACTAAAGTAAATAGATAAAGACTCAGAGTTGACCCTTGATGTAAACCAATAGTTATCGGAAAATCTTCTGTACGTCCACCTTTTGTTACTACACTAGTTGTAGCCTCACTATACATATCTTGTATTGTTCGAATATAAGTTATACGAACTCCTTTTTTCTCCAAAGCCTTCCATAGAACCTTTCTTGGTACTCTATCATATGCTTTTTCCAAATCGATAAACATCATGTGTAAATCTCTTCGATTCTCTCGAAATCGTTCCATTAATCTTCGCAACAAATATATTGCTTTCATAGTTGACCTTCCCGGCATAAAACCAAATTGATTCTCCGTAACTTGGGTCTCTTTCCTTAATCGTTGCTCAATTACTCTTTCCCATAATTTCATTGTGTGGCTCATGAGCTTAATTCCTCTATAATTTGCACAATCTTGAATGTCCTCCTTATTCTTATAAATAGGAATTAAAAAACTTCTCCTCCACTCATCTGGCATTCTCTTAGATCTTATAATTTCATTAAATAACTTTGTGAGCCAACTTATACATTTCTCTCCTAAACCCTTCTATACCTCAATAGGTATATTATCTGGTCCAACTGCTTTGCCACTCTCCATTCTCTTTAATGCTTCTTTTATCTCTGCCTCACAAATCCTACGATAAAAAGTATAATTTTGATCCTCTTCTCTAGTGTCTAATCTATCCGATTGCAATACAATCTCATGGCCTTCATTAAAAAGCCTATGAAAATAATTCTTCCACCGTTCTCTGATATCTTGTTCCGTGATCAAGACTTTACCTTCTTCATCTTTAATACATTTTACTTGGTCCACGTCTCTTGTCTTTCTTTCCCTACTTTTAGCTAACTTGTAAATATTTCTTTCCCCAACTTTAGTACCTAAAGATTGGTATAACCCATTGAATGCCCTCATTCTCGCTTCGCTCACTGCCTTCTTAGTCTCTTTCTTAGCTACTTTATATTTCTTCCAATTTTCATTACTCCTACATAATGACCACACTTTATAACACTCTCTCTTAACTTTAACTTTATCTTACACGCTTGCATCCCACCACCAAGATTCTTTATCTCTAGGTCCAAAATCTTTTGATTCACCTAATATTTCCTTTGCCACTTTCCTAATCTCTTTAGCCATTCTATTCCACATATCGTTAGCACTTTCTTGTATTTCCCAAGGTCCTTCTTCCACAATCCGTTTCTGCACATTCTTTTCTTTATCTCCCTTTAGTTGCCACCACTTAGTTCTTAACACTCTATTTTGGCCTTTGTTTTTTACTCTCCTCCTAACTCGTACATCAATCACCAGAACTCTATGTTGAGTAGTTAAACTCTCTCCAAGTATAACTTTGCAATCCATACAAAGTTTTCTATCCGATTTTCTTATAAGAAAGAAATCGATTTGAGAACATACCCTTCCACTTTTGTACGTGATAAGATGTTCCTTACGCTTTCTAAAACAAGTATTAGCTAATATAAAATCGAACGTCAATGAAAAGTCTAAAATAGTTTTACCCTCTGCATTTGCTTCTCCTATGCCATATCTTCCATGAACACCCTCGTAACCTGAAGATACACTTCCCACATGACCATTTAGATCCCCTCCTAAAAGAATCTTTTCTCTTAATGGTATTTCCTGAACTAAACATTCTAAATCCTCCCAAAACTTTACTTTGTGATATTCTTCTAATCCTACTTGTGGTGCATAGGCACTAATGACATTAAAAATTTCCTTTTCCACTACTAACTTTAATGCAATGATTCTATCTCCTAACCTTTTTACATCCACTATAGTATTTTTCCAAAACTTATCTACAATTATACCTACTCCATTTCTAGATTTATCCTTCCCAGTATACCAAAGTTTAAAACCCGAAGTGTCTAATTCTTTCGCTTTTTCTCCTACCCATTTAGTTTCTTGTAAACACATAAAATTAATTTTCCTCCTAATCATGGTATCTACTATTTCCATTGACTTACCCGTAAGTGTACCTATATTCCAAGTCCCAAAACGAATCCTACTCTCATGAACTAACTTCTTTACCCACATCCGTTTACGAAAATGTGGAAGCCCTTGCTTATTTTTCACTACACTCAGGCGACGATGTAGCGGCTCTTGCTCACTTGTCACTGTACTCGAGCTATACAGCGCGTTACTTCTGGGCAACGTCCTAGTATTACGTTTAATATATCGATTGTCCATGTCATAAAGATTCGACAAAGTTTTACGTTGGTTGTCGATTGCCTAACACAACCCTCCTCTTTTCTCCGGGCTTGGGACCGGCTATGAAAATTAATTTGCATCAAACCTTTAAGAATCAATTAAATTTTATTATACAAATTTTTTTAAAAAGTAATAATAAAAAATTAATATATTAAGTAGTTAGTTTTTATAATATCTTGGTTTCAATACTTGTTTCAACACATTAATATTTAATGATTATATTTATTAATAGATTAGCTATTTTAGGGTCAAATTTTAAAACTAAAAAGTCAACTAAATTTAAATATTATATTATATTTGATTTATTTTTATATATAATTAATAATAAAATGTTTCAAGATTTATTAATACTTGTTTATCATCATTTATTATACTAAATTTTTAATATTAATATATATATTTAATTATTACCGTTTCGACCACGTTCGAACCAATGAACCGTCAAAACTAGTGTTTTCATCGGTTTAATAATCAATCTGATTTTAAAAACATTGTATTTTATTATGTTGGTGGAATTAAATGAGTTATTGATACTAGAAAGATTTAGATTGACATGATATGTAATCATAATATTGATTTCTCTTGTAGATAGCCTACAGTTACGAGAAATTAAGTTGGATAAGGTGCGATCATGGAAATCCTTTTACAAAGTTGGGCAACAAAGACTGTTTTCTCCACATTTGCTTTCAGACAAAAGATTAGGGGATCAGAGGGCAAGTTTCAGTGGGCTTAATGGCATGGAGATGGCAAAAGTTGGGTACGAAATATATGCAGAGGGACCCACCCGGGTTTTGCGAATTTGTGAGATATCTGATAGTTTCAAAAGTAATACAGTTCTGGATTTGTGTGCGAAAATGCAATTGAGAATTTCTCAGTTTGCTCTTCACCTACTTGAACCTGCAAAACAGGTACTCATATTTTTGTTGAGTGCTTGAATCCATCAGTAGTTAATACGTATCAGTTTTTGTTGAACTTGCCTTTTCTATGCTTGTGGTTTAGGCTTCCAAATGTGTATGTGTTAATTTTACGTAAAATAACTCGGTTTGAAACATAAATGTATATTGCTTCTACTTTTTCAGATTATAGTTTGTATTGCTCAGTGTGTACCTGGTTCTTAAGTCCATCCATCCCAAAAAGGCAAAATAGAACTTGAGAAGGGTATTTCATGTATATTTGTAATTCAGTATTTCAGATAGGTAAAAACATCGGTGGTCAAATTTCAAACATTGCTAGTAGTACAGTAAATGTGAAGTTTTAAAGTAATGAAATGTATGGCCTTTTAGAGAGGGATGGGACTTCTCCCAGTCTACTTGATTATGTTAGATCATTCAATACATCTCATTGAAAGCATAGCAGGTATAGTAATGCCTTTTGTAGTTTTATACTGCAGTTGTGTGTGTGATGGGGACACATTTGTATACATGCTACTAATATTCTTTAATATTACTATTTTGTGAAGGAGGGAGATGAGAATGATCCCACAGATTTTACACCAATTGTAGTCGCAAAGCTTGGGAATCTGAATTTGAATACTGTTTCTAATAATCATCAAAAATATAATCAGTTCAGTATACAGGTACTACGATTTAGTGTGCTTAATTCAGTTGCATGACTGACTTCTACAAGTCATTGTTCTTTATGTTTAAGAATAAATATTCTAGATTCTCAATTAATTTTTCCGGTCATGTAATTCTTTATTTTTATCGTCTTTGTTGTTGATCCAGGACTTGAATTTGGAACTTAAGTGGAATGGAGTTCCTTTTGCATCAATGCTTCGCAGACATCAATTAGATTACAGTGATTCAAACGATAGTGTACTGAAGGTTGTTTTTGTCCTACTTACCTCCAGCTCGAACATCAAGCAATTTAGATACTCATCTATTGTTCTTCAGGTAAATTTGAACAAGCCACTTTTGTTTTGTTCTCTTTTGATTTTTGGTTCTTTTTCTGTGTTTTTTCTTCTACCAAAACTACATCAGCTTGTTAAAAGCCATTATAATTCAATGATAGGGAAATTTAGCTGCCAAAGATTCATATAAGAATTGGTGGTACTCACCTATGATTTAACATCTTGGTTGGTGCAGCCAATTGATTTAAACCTTGATGAGGAGACATTAATGAAACTTGCTCCATTTTGGAGAACATCTCTCAGTGACTCAGAGAGTCAGCGGTTTTACTTTGATCATTTTGAAATCCATCCAATAAAGGTTTTGTTCTTTTCATATTGTCTATTTTTTCTCTACCTTGAATATTTTTCTGTAACCGTTTTGGCATGTATGGACTTTGTAGATCACTGCAAACTTTATCCCTGGGGACTCGCATTCAAGTTATAGTTCAGCACAGGAGACTCTGAGGTCCTTACTTCATAGTGTAATTAAGGTTTGATTGCCTTACTTTATCATATTTTTAAAAGTAATTCTGCATACTAATATAATAAGTCATGCTACGCCCTAATCTCTCTCTTTCCAGGTGCCTCCCATAAAAAATATGGTTGTAGAACTGAATGGGGTCCTGATTACCCATGCTTTGATAACAGTGCGTGAACTAGTCATCAAATGTGCACAACATTATTCTTGGTAAGCCTATGGTGTACTCCCTTTTGAATTCAAAAATTGCACTGAGTCGTGGCTGAAAATTGATGATTTTATTCAGGTATGCTATGAGGGCCATATATATTGCTAAAGGAAGCCCTTTGCTTCCCCCCAATTTTGTTTCTATTTTTGATGATTTGGCTTCATCCTCTCTTGATGTCTTCTTTGATCCATCCCGTGGGTTGATGAATCTTCCAGGATTCACTTTAGGTATATCTCTTACAGAGTCTCTATTCTGCTCCTACTTCTCTTTTCTAAGTTATCTAATAGGTGTCAAATTCCACTTTGTGCCTTTTCTGTAATTTTCCTCCTGGGAATGAGGATGCTAAGTTTTATGAGGATTTATAGCTAAATTTAAAACTGTAATTATCATCATGTTATGAATAGCTCAATTTTTCATGTCTTTTTGCCTTAGTCTTGCTTTTGTCGTACAAGTAAGGTTGTCCTAATAAGGGGGATTGAGACTTCAAAGCCTTGCAATTACATTTTATTGATTGATCTCATTTTTATTATGGAATTGACGGTTAATAGTGGTCACTGTTGAAAATCAAAGTTTTTTTATCTTCCACAATGTACTTCAAGTACATAAATAGTGGGGATGGTTACAAGTAGAATCCACCTAATCCACAAAATAAGCAATCAGAATAAATGAGAAGTAATAACTCCTAATCAGCAAGATACAAAAGAGATAAATCAGGAAAGTTGACTATAAAAAAAAAAAAACATGTGCTCTTCAACACTCCCCCTCAAACTAGGTAGTAAATGTTTATCATACCCATCTTGGTGCTCAACTCTTCAAACTTTATTCTTGCAATAGCCTTGGTAAGTAAGTTAGCCATTTGAGTATTAGTTGGGGTGTAAATTAACTCCCTCCTTCCTGAATCAATCTTCTCTTTTATGAAATGACAATCAATCTCAACATGTTTTATTTTATTATAATATATGGGATTATTTGCTATTCCAATAGGAGCCATATTATCACATAGAACTTTATAAGGTGTTCAATACACACTTCAAGTTCTTTAAGAGGCCTATTAAGCCAAATACCCTCACATATTCCAAGTGCAAGAGCACGAAATTTTGCCTCAAAATTGCTCTTGGCTACAATGGGTTGCTTCTTGCTTCTCCAAGTGATTAGGTTAACCTTCTATCTATCACAGACCCTGCCCAATTTGCATCTGAGTAGACTTCTACTCCTCTCTATGTTCTTTTTTTTAAGAATAGACCCTTTCCTTATGTCAACTCTAGGTACCTTAGAATTCTATAAACAACCTCCAAATGCTCCTTATTGGGCTTATTTATGAACCGATTCATAACACTCACAAGAAAGTTGATATTAGGCCTTGTGTGAAACAGGTAAATCAACTTTCCCACAAGTCTTTGATACATCCCAATATCCACAGAAGCACAATATTGCTTTAGGCCAAGTTTGTAATTAGCTTCCATGGGGGTGTAAGCTGGTTTGCTTCCCACCATATCAATTTCTTCTAACAAATCCAAGGTATATTTCCTTTGGGACACGATTATTCCTTTTCTTATTATCTTGCAATTTTCATCCCTAAGAAATACCTTAGGTTGCCAAGGTCCTTCACGACAAACTCAATGGCAAGAGACTTCTTCAATGTCCTTATCTTGTTGGAGTAGTCCTTTGTAATAACTATGTCATCAACGTACACAATTAGTATCGCACATTTCCCATTAGAGGCAACCTTAGTGAACAAGATATGATTTGTTTGACATTGATTATTACCATAACCCTTGATGACCTTTGTAAATCTTTCAAACCATGCCTGAGTGACTATTTTAAGCCATATAATGACTTATGAAGTTTGCACCCTTCATTGTGGTTACTACATGATTCAAATTTAGGGGGTATTTCTATATAAACATCCTCTTCCAAGTCCCCATTCAAAAAGACATTATTTACTTCAAGTTGGTGAAGAGGCCAATCAAGATTAAAGCCAAGAGAGAGTAGTACCTTAATGGTATTGAATTTGGTTGCAGGGGCAAATGTCTCTTGAAAGTCAATGCCATGAGTTTGCATAAATCCTTTGGCAACAAGTCTTGCTTTGTACTAGTTGATACTTCCATCTAGGTTGTATTTGACTGCAAAGATCGACTTACAACCCACTTTGGTTTTCCCTTTAGGCAATTTAGTAACTTCCCAAATCCCATTTTGTTCCAATGCGCTCATCTCTTGTATGGCAGCTTTCCATTCTAGAATTTGTACTGCTTCATAAACATTTGGACAATTTCTCAGTTGTAACATTTGCCACAAAGGTTTGTAAAGTAGGAGATAATCCATCATAAGAAATCTAGTTACTTATAGGGTACTTGACAAATGATCTTACCCCCTTCTTTGGAGCAATAGGAATGTTTAAGTCTGCCTAGTCTTCCTCAGGTTCAGGACTTGAAATTGAGGTAGATGAATGGCCTTGCTTAAGTGGTGTGTGTTGTTGCTTGTCCATGCATTGTTGTGCCTTTTTCTTCCTTGAGTAAACCAATAGTTCCTTTTGCTCGATGACATTAGTGTAGACCTTAGGTTCATCTATAGTGGATGATTGCTTCGCAAGGATATGGTCAAGTATGGACAAAGGTTGAAAGTAGAGGGGACAATAGGTATTCTGATCTAAAGTTCAAGTGGATGAGTAAGTTCAATGTTGTCTCGAAATAGCCATTCTTGTTTGTTAAGATATTGAGTGTCTCCTTGAATGGGTGTTTGGGGATAAAAAAGTTGGGTTTTAAAGATGATGTCCATAGTGGTGTAGTATTTTTCAGTGGCAAGTGAGTAACATTTGTATCTTTATTCTGTTGGAGGGTATTCCAAAAAAATACATTTAAGGGCTCAAAGATCAAGTTTTCTCTCATTATCAAAGTGAACAAAGTATGTTCAGCCAAAGACTTTTTAATGTAATGTGGACATGAGATGTGTATTTGGATAGGTTAAGAGGAGTTTTTGATGAGGTGTATGGAAATTCAAGGTTTTAGATGTCATTTAGTTTATGAGGTATGTGGTAGTGACAATGGTGTCCCCCTAAAAAATTTTGGGAACATTTAAAGTGATCATGAGAGATCTGACAACTTGTAAAAGATGTCTATTTTCTCTTATGGATATCCCATTTTGTTAAGGGGTGTTGACACAAGAGCGTTGATGAATGATCCCATGATTGGTAAGGTAGTTTCCAAGGACAGAATTGAAGTAGTCCTTGGCATTGTTAGTTCTTAAAACCTTAACTTTGGTCTGAAATTGGTTTTGAATGAGGGTGCGAAACTCTTGCAATATGGTGGCTACTTCTGACTTCTCTTTCAAGAGATACACCCATGTCACACAAGTATTATTATTCATAAAGGTGACAAACCATCTAGTCCCATTAATATTTTTTATCCTGGAGGGATCCAATATGTCACTATGTATAAGGGTGAAAGGTTGCATTGGTTTTTAAGTTTAAGGAGGGTAAGAACCTTTGACATGTTTGGACAGTTGATAGATCTCACATTGAGATCGGAAGATATCTTTGGTGATCAAATGGGGATACATGTGTAGTAGATGTTCGGATGTTTAAGGCCATGGTTGTGTTGCCTAATTGAGTAATGAGGTTGGTACGAAAGTAACTTTCAGGCATAATTTGTAATTATTTCCAATTAAACCTTCCTTCAGCATTTAGGTCATGCGTTTTCTTTTCCTTACCTTGTAAATTTGCATCAGAACAGAGAGATGGAGGAACAAATAGAGGCAGATAGACCTCTCGTTCCTGTACAATGCTGAAATACTCACTATGAGTTTGAACTTTGGACCACCTCATTGGCAAGACTTTAAAGGATGTTGAGTGGATCAGATCTGGGTGAACGGTGATGAGGAACAACGCGTCATGCTCCCTCACACTGTCAGCAAAAGGGATGGAAGTCTTCTAAATGTAGAGGCTCGTAGGGCTTAGGACGGTGGCTAGGCTCTGGGTTTTAGCCAAACCTCTCCTGAATTTGATAGGATGGCACGTGTTCATATTTGTTGAGGAGAGAATAGTCTTCACCTCAGATCTCTCTCTTTCTCTCTCTCTCTCTGTGATCAAGCACAATGATTAATGAGGATGAGGATGTGACAGAGCAACTGTTTGGGACAATTTTGATGGCAGATTCACCACTCTGGGTGTTCAATGCCATCACTTGCCGTATCTAATCATGGGAGCCATTTTAGGGTCTGATACCATGTTGATAATTAAAAATTTTTTGTCCTCTGAATTCATGTTATTCCACAATGCACTTCAAGTACATAAATAGTGGAGATGGTTACAGACAGAATCCATTTAATCCCACAAAATAAGTAATCAGAATAAATGAAAAATAATAACTCCTAATTAGCAAGATACAAGGGAGATAAATCAGGAAAGGTGACTATAAAATAAAACATGTGCTCTTCAACAGTAATTCAAATTTTTCGGAGGTCTTCAAGTTGCTGTATAATGATGTAATAATATTTTATCTGTACTATCTTCCATTTCGGCTGAGAAATCAAGAACCAAAAGTGAAATGTCCTTTATTTATTAAGAGAAGTTATAGATTTGGTGAGTAGTGGATTTACACTAAATAGTTCTAACCGGCAGGTTTTTCATAGGAGGCTTGTAGTTATGCACAAATAGGTGACAATTATGTCGAATCATACAACTATACTCTACCTTCTGGCCTCCCCCCTTCTTTAAGAGATTCAATATCATTTGGAACTGATACTTGTTTTCTTTTCAAAATTATTTCCTTGAACTCACTGCCTATAGACTGAGATGAAATTTATGCAAGATAGGTCAGAAGGACTGTTGAAATACCTATCCAAGTCTTGTGGGATGAGTGTCACAGAAAGGGAGTGTTAAAGGGGAAGAAGTCTGGGAAAATTATCTCATACCACTCATCCTTTAACACTTCCCTTCAAGCTGATACTTATCCTACAACACTTATCTATATTAGAAAAAATACTTGAATGCATTTGAATATAAGAGAGTATTCCTCCATATTTATTGGAGTTAATGAGTTATAAGGACCCTTTCAAGCTGTGACAGAATTCACAAGTTCTCTAAAATAAATTATATCATGAAATGTAAGAATGCAGGTCTTTATATCCTTTCCCCTGCAAAATATATATTTTTGCCTTTTTGACCAGGTACTTTCAAATTAATCAGTAAATATATCAAAGGTGAAGGTTTTTCAGGGACAAAACGCTACTTTGGTGACCTTGGGAAAACAGTAGGTGTTAGCTCTTCGTTGTTTACAAAATTACATTTCAATTATAGATGTGATTGTCAGGTTTCAGCATAATGATCAATTAATGGTGGTTCTGCAGTTGAGATCTGCGGGTTCCAATGTAGCTTTTACTGCTGTAGCTGAAATATCAGACTCTGTTCTTAAAGGAGCAGAAGCAAATGGTTTCAACGGAATGGTACTGAATTGCTGCTTTGTTTTGTTTGTTTATAATTTCATTGTAGCAGGGACCTATTCAGTGTAATATGTTTGATCATTTTAAATTTTAAAGGTGAGTGGGTTTCACCAAGGAATACTAAAATTGGCCATGGAGCCATCGTTTCTGGGAACTGCATTAATGGAAGGTGGCCCAGATAGGAAGATCACACTTGATCAAAGTCCAGGAGTTGATGAGGTACTGCATAATTTGTTTTGCTATGCTGTATCCATGGTATTAGAAGATTACATTCGATTATGCTGTGAACCTCTTTATGTCATCCCCTTGAACACTCTAAGTTTGTACATGTGTAGATCCCTCCCCCCAGAAAACCAAAAAAAGAAAGAGATATAATGGAGGGATAATTGAATCCTTTTTGTTTTTCTTTGGTCCTTATTGATGTACAAAATGGGTGATCCTGTGATACTAATTCTCAGATTAATTATATTTCTCTTAAATTGTATCAAGCTAACAATATATTGTATTCATTATGATTTTTCTTTTTTAACTTGATTATTTTCATTTTGTTTTTCCTATTTTTCGCCCATCAAAAATTAAAATTTGTTGGAGTTGATTTACAAGATGCTGAATATTAGATTTGAGGATAAATATCAAATATCCCCTTCAAACTATCCTGCTTCCATAGATTCATTTTATTAGCATATTGCCACCTGAGTTATTTTCTGTCAAATTAAGGGTAAAAATCTGATGTCCTCTGTGGTTTGGGCAAAGTGATAAACCTTAAACAATCGGAGGTAAAGTGCAAATAGGTCAAACCACATGTTATTTGATATTCATATATCCATGCTTAATTTTAATTCAAAAGGGTGATTACTTTGGAAATGGGGTAGCATATGCTGCTTACACACACACATATTCTTTTACTTCCATTTAATTGACATAAATTTGGGGATGGCTGGATTGACAAACTTCCAAGATGGCAGTATTTAAAATTGTGGGACTTGGCTAATCGGTTAAAAGGAGAAAAAAAAAAGGCTGGAAGCACTAATTTGAAATTTCAGATAAATCCAGAGGCATCTGCTATTAGCAAAAATATTAATCAATTGTATTCATCTTGATCACTAATTAGATGTGTGTACTGTTGCAGTTATACATTGAAGGATATATCCAAGCCATGTTGGATACAGTTTATAGACAAGAATACCTAAGAGTCAGAGTTATTGATAATCAGGTAATAGTTAGCTAAATCTACATGTAGTTGGTAAGTGTGTTAGAATCCCATGATTCTTGGGAAGACTCATATGGGATATTTGCTAGTAATGGGGTGAAGTCAAATGTCTTTATTTCCTTATTTGATTCCTGTTTATGAGGCTTTATTTTTTATTTATGTGGTATGTTTATTTCTTTTTGTGTTTAGAATAATTGGCCGATATTTTATAGGCATTATTTCCTTTTATGTTGAGATTAATTGGTTGAATTTCTGTGGCCTACTTCCTCTATAAATTGCTGCTACCATTTTTGAAATAAAACAAGGAATGTCAAAGTAAAATCCTTCAGTATGCATGAAAGATTATATGGCAAGCTTGAGTACTTTGAATGGAATTTGAATAATAATGTAATTTTATTTTTTTGGGGATACTATAAAGTGTACAAATTGGTCTGTCACTGATTAGAAGACCCTGTACTGCCTGGTTATGATGGAATATTTTACGTGTCTAGGTTATCCTTAAAAACCTACCTCCAAATCATTCCCTCATCAATGAGATCATGGATCGTGTTAAGGAGTTCCTTGTTAGTAAGGCATTGCTCAAAGGAGATCCTTTAACCACTTCCCGCCCTTTACGTCATCTTCGTGGAGAAAGTGTAAGTTTGCTGTGAGCATGCTTCTCTTAATATTTTATCTTTTCTTTCTTTGTTACTTCTCTTTACACAAGAAACACCCAAAATATCTCACACGAGAACCCCGGGTTGAATTTGTTAGTTTGGAGGTGCTTCAAACGTCACATCTGTAAAATCTACTGTTCGAACATTTCTTTTTGGCTGGTTTGGAGATTAACTTTGAGCTACATAAATGTATCAATTGGCTGTAAAATAAATCAAAGAAAACTCACTAGAACGAATGTTGCAAGTGATGAGATTTATCGGCAAGTCTAATTTTATGAATTTTTATCAATTCCGACATCACTTGGCTGTGCATGGAATTTATTTGAGTAATTTTCCTTTTAAGAAAGGAAAATCTGTATATTTCACATATTACTGGAACAAGAAGCTTAAGTCTTTCCAACTGTACTCAAATCTAATTAATACAGGGATTTTTCGTGCAGGGATGGAAAATAGGCCCAACAGTGGTGACATTGTTTGAACATCTCTTTGTTAGCTTCGCAATTCGCATGCTGAGAAGGCAGGCTAACAAGTTTATATCCAGCCTAAAGTGGGAAAAGCAGTCGGGGGTTGGCAATCAGGCACCGGACTCTCCAAGCTTCAGTCAAAAGGAGCACAAGGTGAGATTTATTCGGAAATGGGGAATTAGTAAGTTTGTCTTATCAGGCATTTTGGCATATATTGATGGACGTCTTTGTCGTTGTATTCCGAATCCTGTAGCCCGCAGAGTAGTTAGTGGCTTTTTACTTAGTTATATTGACCAGAACGATGATAAATGAAATCTACATTTGTTTTTATATCAGTACTCATTTAGGAGAAACAAGATCGGCAGCCCGATGAATTGTTTTTTCACGTTTGATACTTAAACGTCCTAAAACGAGTTCATTGTGTGCGTGAAAACACCGTTGAGGTACTTGCATTTTATAACTCATTGCCTGAGCTGAGCTCAATTGAGACTATCACGTAATGGCTAAACACGTCCACTGACCATGAAAAGGAATGGGAATTATGTAAGGGATCGGGATGTTTTGTGAGGATATATCATCGTTCGTTATTTTAACAGCATTATATTGTTTATTTTTAATTAAAAATAAATCAGCGGTTTAAAAATGTCGTATTAGATGATAAATAAAATTACCAATATTCACTGTTTTTAAAAAAATTTTAAGAAATGAGAAAAATATTTTTGTTTTACCGTTAACGTATAAGTTTACACCCAACAATTTCCACAATGGGCTAGTATTGGGATTAAACCTGATCATGGGTTGAAAAATATGTCCATTGAATAAATCTAGCCTGAAAAAAACATATATGAATTCAGGAAAAGAAAACTGATAAAAAACATTTGTTTTAAATAAGTTTGAATATAATATGGGTTGAGTTTAAACATTTTTTTAAAGCTTGACCCTTATTATAGTTAATCTTTTGTTTTTTTTAATCCCTACTGGTTTACTGGTTTGCCTATCTGATGAGAACTTAGTCTTATGTGTGTGACTGTTTTTACTACCATTTCTTTTTATTGGGAAAAAAATTGAAGTAAAAGATATTTATTTGGATGTACTTGTTTTTTTCTTAAGTTGTTAAAACATGGGCTATGGTTTTTTGGACTCAAGTTACTTGGCCCACGTGCTAAGACTATGGTATATTGGGTCAGTGGATTGACCATTACAATTTACAACCAATAAGCCGAACAATGGGGGCGGAGAATCCAAGTCCAACTTTTTCAGTCCCTTTTTTTTATCTTTTTGTATGAAAAGAAGGCTTAATGCCTAAGAAGAGAGAACAAACTAAACAAATTCACAGGTTAAGATAGACTCAATTACATCCGATCTAGCAGAAATTTTAAGAAAAGGAGGAATATAATCCCAGATATGAAATCCCAAAGGAAGACTTAGGCTATAGTTGGCAACAGTATCCACACACCTGTTTCCTTCATGGAAACATGAGATATTCTAACATTCCAATTCCTTTTCCAGACAATTTTAATTAGCTTCACAATTCGTGTGGAAGTATCATGAACATGGCAAGAGTCATTATGGCTTCCACTAAGTCTATTGAATCAAGCTCTAGATGCATCTTGCAGAACACCTCATCCTAAGCAAGATCGAAACCTGTAAGTGCTTCTCGCGCCTCAACTTGCAAAGACATACACCATCCCAAATTCCTAGAGAAACCCTTCACCCAAAAACCATCTAGCTTCTTAACAATACCACCACGCCTTGCTAATCCTGGCTTTCCTTTGTTTACACCATCGCAATTAAATTTCAACCACCCTATACTAGGTGGCCACGATTGAATGCCCACTGTAGCAACATCTATGGGTTTCATTCTTAGAATATGGGCCCTACATTAACAATTTATGGTGCAAAGTTCCTAACTTTGTTAGTGAGGTCCTAACGAAATGTGCCATTACTAGTAAATAATGCTCATTAACGATAATGCTCATTAACGATGTGACTAAGTTTTTTCATACACAGGATAGATATACAATGATAAAGGGTCACCATATATGATTCCTCTGAAGGGGAGGAAAGAATTTGTCTATGCACCACTCCAAAATACTTGCATTGAAACTGACAAGATGCAATCCATAATAATATTTAAAAATGTCACAAGAATCTTCATCTTAACAAAAAAATTGCTGATGAAATCTCATCTAACCCATTATATGCTTTTTTAAAATCAATTTTAATAACAAAAAGAGTTCCTCCCTTTTATTCTTTTCATAGTGTGTATGACTTCATTTGCAACCACAATGTTATCATGAATATGTCTACCAGGGATAAAGTTCACTTGAGCAAGAAAGATGAATGCAGGAAGGAGCTGCTTGAGCCTATTTACTATGATCTTGAAGATGCATTTATGAATCACATTATAGAGCAAAATAGATTCTTTCAAGGCCATCAACTTCGGCGATTAAAACAAGCTCATATTCTCATTCTTATTAAAAATTTGATGAATAAAGTAGCAAACATTGGTCCTAATAATGTCCCGTTATGATGCCAAAAGAATAGTTGAGAAACCATCCGTACTTGGTGCTTTAAGAGCTCTAATTGAAAAAAATGACATTATAGATTTCTTTATCAATTAAAGGATGAGCTAGCTCAAGAAAAACATCATCACTAAGAGCTAAAAAGCTAAACATTGTCTAAAAGAAAGGAAGACCATTACCCTTATCATTAAAGTAACTCTTATAGGGCCATATCCCTTAACTGTTCCTGGTTATCCTCCCACTTTCCATTATCCTTTCTAAGCATCATAATTTTGCTTTTCCTTCTTTTTGTTAAGGTTTTAAGGTGGTAGTATCTAATATTTCTATCCCCATCGTTTATCCATCTTATCCGCGCTTTTTGAAGCCAAAAAATATCCTCCTACTCAAAGACCTCATCTAGTTCAAGGTGCAACTTTTCTCCAAGTTAAATAGGGCTTAATACAATCTATGCATGTTATTCACTTTCCATCGAATCCCATCAAGCTTGCTAAGTAAACGCCTTTTTAACTCTTTAATAAGCATCTAAAGAGTCTTATAACGGGAACCTCTTTCTTCCAATTTTCTACAACAAACTATTTGAAGTTTTTATGGGTGAGCTAAGTGGCCTTAAAACAAAAAGGCCTTTGCCTAGCATTCAAATTAAAACCCTTATGGCTAAGAAGCAAAGGGTGATGATTTGAGACGTCAACTCTTGTCAAAATTTTAATAAAGGCATCTTGGAACTAGACTTTCCATGCTTCCAAAGGCCCATGTTAAGTTTTTCGAAGACTCTTTTGTATCCAGGTGTCAGTGGACCTCTCCAAGTAAACTAATATCCATAAGAGTGAACTTCAATCAGGTTACACCTATCTATTTGTTCATCAAACAAGTTGCATCTCTGGTTATTAACAAGTGCTCACCTGCTCTTTTCATTTGCATTTCTAATATCATTGTAGTCCCTAGTAGCCACCTATGGGTTCATAATTATATACGTAATAGATCTCAATTTATTCGAAAGTCTACATTTATAATTTTCCCTCAGATTAGCATAAACTACCATGAGAAGTCACTGCTTTTCCCCAGGTTAAGTCAAACTTAGACCCATTTTTATGAAAATAGTATTAAGTCGAGCTTAGGCTCAATATTTTGTGATCTTATATATATATATATATATATATATATAAAAGCTTGACTCATTTGTAAATAAGTCCAACCTATAATCAAGTTTAGTTGTTATCAAAACCATTGTGAGTTATATATATACACTAAGATTTAAATAAGAAATGTGAAACTAAATAGGGTTTTCTTTAAGCTTAAATCCAACCTAAACCAATACTCAAACATTATGGTTTTTGTTTAGTAAAACATTATGAGCTAATCCAACCTTATTATTCAAATCCAAATAAGAATTTCTAAAATAAAACAAACTTGAACTCAAGCTTTGGTCCAAGAATTTTATTCAAACCCAAGAAGGCAAATCCAAATTTCATGGGCCAAAAGAAAAAACAAAAGGACGAGAACAATTTTTAAAACTTAATGAGTAAAATTCTATTTTAGTCCCTCATAAATGATGTATGAGTCTCTCATAAAATCATCTTTTTAATTTGGTTCTTTATATATAAAATAATTTTTTAATTTAGTTACTTATAAATTTCTCTTCTCAATTTTGTTTGACTTATGGATATTTTTTAATTTAATCCCTTAAATAAAATTATTATCAATAATGTTTTCTCATATTTTAGTATTTCTCAATTTGATAGAACATCATTAATAATGATTTTGTTTATGAAAGGCCAAATTAAAAAAAATACTTAATTATGAAAGTCTAAATTGAAACAATAATTCTATAAAAAAAAATTGAAAAGTACCTTATTTGTAAAAAATCAAATCAAAAAAATAATTTTATGAAAAATTAAATTGATAAATACCCCACATGTGCGGATCCAAAATAAAATTTTACATTATCCCCTATTTCTATTCCGTTTTTTGGGACAAAAATAAAAGTTTTGAAAATAAACATTGGACCTAAGGTGAGAACTTTTTCAATCAGTGCAAACTCAAGTCGAACAATTTTTTCAAAAACAGGTTAAATTAGATTAACCCAATCACTAATTACCACCTAACTACTATTTCCTATTATTTGTTACATTTTTTATGTAATTAAAAAAACTTCATTCAGTGTTTTTCTAATGAACACAACAAAAAATTATCATTGAATTATCTCTTTAAGAAAATCTTTTCAAAATTTTTTTGGATAAATTACTCTTCATTTCTTGAGAGATGCTTAAATTATATAACATTTTCTTTTATTATAAAAATATGCACAAATTTCCCTTAAATCTGAAAGATGACTAATTAGTTAATTAAGATCAGCCATTAACACTGTAAAACATTCTATGTTACAGTTCAGTCCACAAGGGACCGATAACAGCATGGGGTGGAGTAAAAAAAAAAGGACAATAGCATATTAAAAATAGATATTCTGACATCTCATTAAGAATGGGTGATCACAAATCCTCATTTCCGGCCTAGCACACCTGAGCTAGAAAGGAGACGCAACGCTTGGTTTGAATTGTTCAAAACTGAAGATGACCTTGAAACCTCCATTTTTCTTTTCTTCAAGAATTCTAAGGAACTTCGTAAACATGGAGGAGGCCCCATTTCGCTCAAATTTACAGGATCCAAACTGCAAATCACACAAGCAACACAAAATAACTACAGGTTGAAAAGCACCGTCAATGCGTCATGATAGAAATAATGAAATCCTTACCCTGTTTTCTTCAACTTTTTCTTCCTTGAAGTAGGCCTAACTTCAGCTTTCTCGTCATCAGAGTCTGGCAAGAAAACTTGTCTGCAAATAAATTATAGCCCCTTTGTAAGAGATTTCATATGAACAACCATACATATTCGGGCAAAAGATAAAGAAATGTCATACTTCTCACGAGCTGCAAGCATCTGAACAATGTTGTCTGGAAGCAATCCTGCATCTGCTGCTGATACCTGCTCAGCTTCAGTGTCTGATACATCGTGGGAGTCTTGGCCTGTTTTGGATGGTCGAGGTGTTAACCTCTGAGCCCATTTTCTCCTCCGTTCTTTTCCTTCGCGAACAACCCTACAAGGCACCAAAGCATTTAATTGAGATTCATGCATCCAACAGTGACTTCAACAGCTGAAGGGCACGATACCATATCTTAAACTAGGATTCAGCCAAGAAAAAGGAGTGGTAAGTGGTAACAAAGAGTGATATGTGCAGAAACAGTTCAATATATGCCTAAGGTTGATATATAGATTATTGCAATTAAAAAGCTCAATCCCTAGAAAGGATGAGTGTTTCCATCCTTGGATATATTATTTTAATTGACAAATTATATTCTCTAGACAAAATCAAAAATCTAAGGGTGGAAACTGGAAACACTCAACCTCTCATGAGTCTGAACTTTCCATAGCAACACCCTAGTACATAATGGTCCATGGTATCCAGCAGCACTTGGTCCAAAATTTTGTAACTGGTCGCATTCTTGAATGAATATGTATTATTTCATTTCTTTAAAAGTCTTGAACTGAAAAGGCCTTCTAGATACACTGAGGGGCTACCCAAATTAATTCCAATCTACAGAACATTGTGTTTACTAATTCTTCGAACACATAAAGCAACTCGATGCCAATGAATGAATGCACAATGCAATCAACAGAATAAGTTGAATTCACTGTCACTTCGATTTCTATTTTCTTTTCTCTTATCAATCTGTACAAAACCAAGTATATTAAGGCCAAGCTTGAAATTATCAGGATAATAAGGATTAAAACAAAGATTTCCTGCAAACAAATAACTGAAAGCCCTGGACACTACTAGCCACACCTAGTGGATTACCGGTGTCTCGGAGTTAATGCAGAACATGATTGACCGTATAAATCTGGTGAATGTTTCATACAAATTACATAAGATACTCAGTGAAAAAATTTCTCTTTTACAGTTCTACTTCCCTATATCTTATAAATAAATAAACATCCGATTCATTATAGAAAGGAAGCTACCTCACTTTATTTTCTTTCTGAATTTTCCTTATCTCCTCGTCTTGTTGTATGCCCTGCGAAACGCAAAATTATGAACTGAAGTCTATACAAGTTACGTTCTTTTGGACCAATTCGTTGAATCATTGAAACAAACAAAAAAATGAAGATACCTGCTCGGCTGTAAACTCCTCAGGTGCGTCATGCTCGTCTTCTCTGTCCGACATATCTGATTCCAGGTTCAGTTTTCCTCTCCTTTGAATCCCAAGGAACAACGTCTAGGGTTTATGGGGCTCCTTGGCCTAGGTTCTTCGATCAGCCGTGGCCCTTATTTTTTTTACAATGAGCCATGCCGATTTATGTGTCAACCAATGCGAGCCTGATGGGCTGGGGCATTTATGTGCTCAGGAAAGATCGAGCCCATATAGGCAAAAGAGAAGATTCTGCAACTAGTCCAAGTCTACTTTTTGGATTCAGGGCGCACCCATACACTCATACATTTTTGCATTGGTGGTGTTTATGGTTTTACTTAATTTTAAATTTAATTTATGTTATCGTATTTTTGTCAATATTTTATTATATATATAAGTTAATTTTACTGTATTATTTATATTTTTTAGTATAAATTATATATATTTAAAAAGACAAAATAATACATAATTAATTACATTAATAAAATTTAATAAAATATTGACAAAATTTTAATAGTATGAACCAAATTAAAAAATTTGTAAATTATAAGAATTCAATTATAATTTTTAAGCTATAGAGATCAAATTGAAAATTAAATAAAATTATAAAAAAAAAGTGTGTATTGCCATAAAGAAAGTTTACTTTTTCTAAAGAAAAAGAAAAAGTAAACTCTTATTAATGTCTTTGAGAGATATTACGGTCATAAATTTGGTTTTAAAAAAATTAATTGTCATCAATATTTTGAAGATATATTAAATACATCCTAGCCCTATTAATAAAATGTTCAATCAGTTATTTACATGACTATCTTGCTAGATTATCTATTGACACGAATTCTTATAATAAATCACCCACTTTAAATGCGTTTTAAAGCAAATGGAATGCATCCCTAATGGGCAATGGCAAAGTATAATCAAACCTATTAAACATTAGGATTAAGATGATGACAATAAATTTAATGGTACTAGAATCTTTTAGGCACAATGTAATAACTTATTCTTTCTAAAAAGTAAATACAAAAAGTAATATTCTTGTCTTTTATCACACTTTGGACCGGGCTCTAAAAAATCAAAAGGGTGGGCCGTGCAAATTAACCATGATGATAACTATTGACAAAGACCTCATTTGATGGAGCAAAAAAAAAAAAAAGAACTTCTTTTCTTTTTTATTATATTCTTATTGTTATCAGTTAATAATATTTGTTTTTATTTTATTATTGTGTTATATAGGAATATGAAGGTTATTTCTCATCTATTGAATTATATTTTTTATTTTATTATATTTTTTTATTCTTTTATATTTTATATAGTAAAGGAGACTGTTTATTAGTGTTCTTATTAATATTATTGTGATTTTTTATAATACTGTATCATGCCTAAGAAATAAAAATAATATAAAGAAGTAAAAATATGCATAAAACTTATATCCTTTATTTTCACCTATTTTCTTTCTTTTTTTTTCTTTTTCTTTCTTTCTCTATTTCTCTTTAATTATATGTTCTGTTAATTGTTAAATCTTTAAGATGCAGATACAATATTATCAAATTAATAACGCTGGAAAGGTAGTGATGGGTGAGGTATACAATGTTCATTATCTAGTAGAATCAATATCAGTACTCCCACTATTATGAATCTGAAATTTGACGATTTCAAAGTGGACCTTAAAAGATAAATCATCTATCTCAAAACCAAAAAATCTAACCCAATTTTACAAATTTAGTCTCTTCATATGAAAGGTGCACTGCAAGTCATTATCAATCAACAATATAGGGTGTCGGAAATTTCTCTGGCTTATTTAAAACAGGTTCAAACTTCCAAGACAGTTCTTAACATTTTTTTGACTCTTCGCATGCAATAAATGCTGATAGCCCAAGAGACGAAACATGCCCATGATGTTATAGAGTTATAGTTGCTCCAGAGTACTTTCTGAGAATTTTGTTCTTCTCACTCTCAGCCAAACCATTTTGAGGGCAATCATACAGTATAACATGAGAAGTTTATATTCGTCATTGGCTTCTTGTGTAGATGGGAGGATAGAAAATTGGATTTTCATATGAGGACTTAAATGAGAAGAAAGCCAAAGTCTAAAGGACTAGTCACCGAATGAAAGACATGTACTTGGTTAATACAAAAAAAGGTCCAAGAAGTGAGATGGAGAAGAAGAAAAAGTAGGAAAAAGCCAATGCAAGTTGTCAAGGGCTACACATGGCTAAGAATTGTATGGTGGGTTTAGCAGAAGACCAAGTAAAAGGGTTTGGTTTTCAGTGCACCAAAACCGAATGAAGAAAAGTGATTTGCAAATTGGACACAAAAAGAAAGGGTTGCATATGTATGAATCACAAAAGTGATGTTGCCTTACCATGTCACCCAGCCCATCTCTAACAAACAATATTTAAATATATAGTCCTAATCTACTCCACTTTTCTCTTGTCTTTGTGATTTTGATCAATAATATCAAGCAAATCAACATGCAAGCTTCTTTCTTACTCATAATCATTTGTCTTAAATATAGTTTTTTAATCTCTCTACTTTTAAAACCATATTAATTATACTTCTCTGCCATTCATCTAAAAGTTAACATTAAACTTGAATTCAACATTTAAGTTAACATATTATTAAATTTGTCTTTAAATTTTAGATGAAAATATAATAGAAGAATAGACATGATTTTTTAAACTATAGAGATCAAATTAAAAATTAAATAAAACTATGAAAAAAGCATGTTTATTGCCACAAAAGAAAAAGTAAACTCTTATTAATGTCTTTCAAAGATATTATGGTCATAAATTTGGTCTTAAAAAAATCAATTGCCATCCTTTGAGTCAATATTTTTAAAATATATTAAATACATCCTAACCCTATTAATAAAATGTTCAATCAGTTATTGACATAACTATCTTGATAGATTATCTATTGACACGAATTCTTATAACAAATCACTCACTTTGAACGTGTTTGAAAGCAAAATGAATGCATCCTTAATGGGCAATGGCAAAGCATAATCAAACCCATTAAACATAAGGATTAAGATGATGACAATGAATTTAATGGTACTAGAATCTTTTAGGCACAAATTTAATAACTTATTCTTTTTCTAAAAAGTAAATACAAAAAGTAATATTCTTATCTTTTTATCACACTTTGGACTGGACTCTAAAAAATCAAAAGGGTGGGCCGAGCAAATTGACTATGATGATAACTATTCATATACAAAGACCTCATTTGATGGTGCCAAAAAAAAAAGACTTTTTTTATTTTTTATTATATTCTTATTGTTATTAGTTAATAATATTTGTTTTTATTTTATTATTGTGTTATGTAAGAATATGAAGGTTATTTCTGATCTACTAAATTATATTTTTTATTTTATTTTATTTTATTTTTTATTCTTTTCTAGTATATGTATTAAAGGTGACTGTTTATACCAACAATTAGACATTCAAATAATTAGATTTTTCTATCATAACAAATTCAATGCAATCAAAATAAGTCTGTTAGCATGCATGCTACATTTAAATAAACAAGAAAATGACATTAATGATAACTCACTTATAAACAAGTTCAATTTCATTCTCTCTTGACGTAGTTGGCTTGTCGCCCTATATTTTATGTCGTTGACTAAACCAAGTTTGCACATAATTTACTTGCCCATATCAAACACTATAGATCAAACAATGTCAAATTATTTAATGTAATATACTTTTTATATTTAAAAGTAGATATATTTAAAATTTTATGGCACTAGAAGCCTATAAACTAAGGATAAAGACATGGCCAAACTGACAGAGGAAGTTTATATATGCTTAACTGAATCAATGAAATATTGTTGCTCATGGATCTTTCTCAACTCATGTTAATTCTCATTTCAAGCATTATTTCCCTATTAGTTGGTTTCTTCATTTATCTCTTAAAGAAATCACCAAGTCGACATGGTGATGCAAAGATCTACAGTGCTCCTCAAGCAGGAGGGGCATGGCCTATCATTGGTCATCTTCACCTCTTCGGAAGCCGCCAGTTAACACACAAAACACTTGGGGTTATGGCTGATGCATATGGACCAATCTTTAATATAAGCCTTGGTTTATACAAAACTTTGGTTTTGAGTAGTTGGGAAATGGCTAAGGAGTGTTTTACAGTCTATGACAAAGTATTCTCCACCTCAAAGCTAATGGGATATAATGGTGCCATGTTTGGCTTTGCTTCGTATGGGCCTTATTGGCGTGAGATGAGAAAATTAGCTACGATTGAGCTTTTGTCTAACCACCATCTTGAACTTCTCAGAGACACTATATTATTTGAGTTAAAGAATGCAATGAAAGAGCTTTACAAATGTTGGTCAAGAGAAGGTTGTGAACACTGTATTTTGTTCAGGAAAACCACAAAAAAATGTATACTATATTAATAAAATATAACGTGACGATAATACCAAATTTTTTTTTAAAAAAAATTGTTTTCTCTTTTTTTTAAAACAAAAAAAGACTAAAATAAATAAAATAAAATAAAATAATATATATAAAATAAAGGGGTATTGGATTCAGTTGCTCTCAAATTTCTAAAGCCCAAAATCAAAGAAAATATTTTAAAAATAAAAAAAAAACAAAAACAAAAAAGGGAGAAAGTTGGGCCAACCCAGTCCAAAAAAAAATTTCAGAAAAGCCCATAGCCTAACTCTCTTAAAAATCATCCCATTTACTTTAAGGCCATTAAAAAAAACAAAAAAAAATTAAAAAAAAAAAGAAGAGAGAAAAGAGTCCAAAAGGGAAAGAAAGGGGTAATCTAAAGCCCAAAACTCCTAGACCCACCTTATTAAACCCGCAGCCCAATCCCCACTGAAGCCCAAAATCCCTTCAAACTAGGCCATCGGGCCAAAACCAAAACCCTACCTGGCTCCGCTTTTCGGACTGCCCAAACAACATAACGCAACACGCACAGAGGGTTGAAAACACGAAAATGGCAATGACAATAGGGGGTGATCAACCCGATGTCCCAGAGAAACGCAGGAGAGGAAAAAGTAAGGAAGCGTTTCAGAGGAACTAGGGTAGAGAGTTAAGAGGACGCGCCTGAAGAGCTGACTTTCTCCTCCTGTCCCCATCATCGTCAAAAGTCGAGGAGAGAAAAAAGCAAAAATGGAAGGAGAAGCGAGGGACGGGAATTGAGTCGAAGAGGGGAAGCATGAGAAGGGAAAGGGGATCAGAGAGAAAGAGGATTTGAAAAGGGGATTGAAGGCAGAACAGAAGGGGACGGAGACCGAAAAATCGGGGAAGGTAGAGAACAGAGACCGAAAAATCGAGCACAAGAAGGAGAGGGTTCTCTGATTCGGGTTTAGGGAGGAAGGGGCTGAGATTCCAGAAAAGGAGAATCTAAAACAGGAAAGGGCAGAACCAGTAGAAAAAAAAAGATTTTCAAGGGGGAAGATTGGGGGAGGTCAGGAAATGAGAGAGTGAAGAGAGGTAGAAGGATGAAAGATTGAGATAGTAAAAAGGAGGGAACCGAGAAAGAGACACAAAGGAGGAGCCCATTCTTCCCCTAAAATCCCTATAGGTAAGCCATGATTCTAATTTATTTTCTTATCAAATGAAGTCCCTTGCGATTGCTGATAATGTGAGCTGGGATTGGAAGGCTGAAATATAGAATATTGTGTCTCCTTTGTATCCGAGGACATGCACCATAGGGGTTCGGAGAAATGCCTGATAGAAGTCTGGGTAGGGTTAGTGCGCAATCATTGTTGCTGAATCTGTTGAATTACAATGTATTAACCTGGACTTTCTCCCTGTTGTGATTTTATTATAAACTGATGCTTATCTCAGAGCTAAATGTTTAACATGAACCCATTCAATCTGTATCTTGAATTGATGAAAACAAATGACATTATTAGGGGTCCTTTTAACTCAGATACGTATAGCTTGCTATAAGCAGTTGATTTCGATTCAGAGTCTGTACTGTACCATCTTATTCGTTTGAGTAACCAGATTTTAGGTGGTGTCAATTGTCATGATAAGGGTACAGTGTAATTTTAGAGGAAAGGCTTCAAAATATATATATACATATATATATATATAATAAATAAGTAAGTAAAAAAAAAGGAAAAGAAGAGAGAAAACCTTCTGGATATGCCATTGGTTCTGAGGGTCAAATGGAACGCCTGTATAAAACGCTATAACATCCCAAACATACAAACCCACCAATTAAACTCTTACTTTTTGCCTTTATCTTTTTTTATCTTTATGGTCCTTTTATTTCTTTGAGATTTAGATTTTGTCGTGTGAGGTCTTATGTCTCTTCGACTTATATAGGTTATCTAAGATTGTATGTGACAATCAGTCTCTTCAATCATTAGATTCTATCACAAAGTGTTCTTAAATTTGGAATTTCATGGCCCATAACACGGAATGTTATTTCCAAAAGGTTTTCAACAAAGAGGAGAAAATAAATGCATCTTTGCGAAACAAAAGGGTTTTAAAATAGAAAGGTTAAAGAAGGGGGATTTTTAAGAGTCTAATGGGTCTTCTTTCAAATTATAAAATATTCAAAGTCCTAAATTTGGATCAGAACAAAAAGTTTAGCTAATAAAATCAAAAAAATCAAAATGTGAGGTAAAATGAAAATTTCGAAAAAAAAAATATAAATCAATCACTCCAAAGTCAAATAATTGGAGAAAATGAAAAAAAAAAACAAAAAAGAAGAACATCAAATATTAATTATTAAGACCCAAAAACAAGAAATAAAAAGGTCAAAACAAAAGATAAAAAAATGAAGAAAATCAAACCGAAATCTGAATATAAGAAAATCACCCCACAAATTAACAAAAAAAATCAAAAAGAAGAAGAGGTGAAAAATCCTTCGTTGACTTAAATAAAATATGTAAAACAAGAAAATAAAAAAAGCAATAAAAAAACTAAAATAAAAAAAAACACAAAACAAAAAATAAGATATATATTTGAAAAAAGAAGAGAAGAAAATCAAAAATAGGAGAAAAGAGTAAAGAAATAGAATTAATCCAGTCTTTGCAAATTAAAATTCAAAAAAAAAATTGTTTCGGTTGCAATGATTTAAATGATTTCCACATTTTTTCTTTCACCCAAACATAAAACCAAAAAAAAAAAACAAAAAAATATAATAAAAAAAAATAAACAACAAACTCTGGAAGGAAGAGGATAATAACAACAATAACAAAAAGAGAGTATAAAAGTAAATTCCTTGTTCAATTTTTTAAGATTTTTCCAAATTCCTTTAAAAAAAAGAGAATTAGACAAAACAAACAAACAAGAAACTAAAAAAAAAACCTAAAAACAAAAAACACAAGAATAAACAAAGAAACATAGATAAAAAAAGACCAAAACAAAAACCAAAACAAAAACAAAAAGAAGAGGAAAGAATAAAATTAGTTCTGTCCTTTGCAAATAAAAACACTTCAACCAATTTCAAATTTGTTTTGTTTGCAAGAACTTAAGTGATTTTTACTCTTTTTCTCTCTAAAAAAAATCTAAAATCCAACAAACACAAAAAAAAACAACAAAACAATAAAAAATAAAAACAAACACTAAACACCTTCTCTATTCGAACTACGTAGACTTTGATCCCTCTCAAAGGGTACGTAGGCTTTAGGCTTTCATCCTAGGTCAAATCCATCCTTGTAAATAAAATTTTCTATTTCTTTTATTTTGTTTTCTTTCTAATTTTATTTCTTTAATTTCTTTTCATTTTATTTCACTTGTAGTTTTATTCCCTTCTTACTTATTTTACTCTTTAAATTTCTTTCTGTTTTATGCCTAATTTTCTTTCTTTTAACTTTATTCCCTTAAGTTTCTCTTTCCATCTTGCATGTGATTTATTAGGGAGAATTAGAATAGGATAGAGGCCATGTTAATTTTGTATAACTGACCTAGGGTAACCGTTCTCAGTAACGGGTGTAGTGAGGTGCCTAACATCTTCTCTACTCACAATTGACTCCTGAATCTGAATCCAGTTCGCAGACCACATTTTTTATTTTCTTAACTAAAAAGGTTTTTTCTAAAATTTTGCCTTTTCAAAAATAAAATTTGGTGGCGACTCTACTTTATTTTTAATTTTGATTTCGATTTGGCGCCACGCGGTCACATTTTTGGGTGTGACAAGAAGGTTGTCCAAAAGGAGAAATTTTGATGGATATGAAACAATGGTTTGGGGATTTGACACATAATATTGTTTTGAGAATGGTGAGAGGGAAGCCATATTTTGGGACTAATGAGGATGATGATGCAGAAGGCGAAGTAAGAAGGTACTGTAAGAAAGTGATAAGAGATTGTATGTATTTGTTTGGGGTGTTTGTGTTATCGGATGTGATTCCATCTCTGGGTTGGTTAGGATTTAATGGATATGAAAAGGATATGAAGAGAATAGCTAAAGAATTCGACTCTTTGTTTGGAAGGTGGCTAGAAGAGCATAAACAGAAAAGATCTTCGAGGACAAATGTGGAGGAAGATAATGGATGTCATGCTAAACATATTAGAAGATGCCAAGATGTCTGGTTTTGTTTCAGATACCATCATCAAGGCTACTTGCTTGGTAAGGGTGGCTTAGCTAACTAGTTTACATAGTTACTTTAAAAATCTTGAATTTAACCATCCATTTTTTCCTCTAATTCTCTAAAGACTCAAACTATTATTGATTGAAACTTGAAAATGAACTAAAATTTCGTGCTAAAGCTCCTTATTAAATGCACTACACCTTTAGTTTTCAATGAACTATAAACTTACGGTTCAATACATATCACGAGCACCTAGTTAAAGCTTGAAAATTGGTTTGTTAAAGTCTTGAAGGTTTAGATTACTTCTTGACCACATCCACTTCTCAAAAGTTTGCATTTTTTGTCATTGGATGTGGTTCAGCAAAAGACTCTTATTTTAATTTTTTTAATTTTTTATATATGATACCTATATTACTTATTTATACAAAACAAAAATTCTAAACTGAGTTGGTATATGCAGAATATAATTTTAGCTGAAAGTGACACCACCATGGTCGCTCTAATATGGGCACTATCTCTGCTACTTAATAATAAGCTAGCACTTAAGAAAGTGCAAGATGAGCTAGACCTTCTTATTGGAAAGGATAAAAAGGTGGAAGAATTTGACTTAAAAAAGTTAGTATACGTCCAAGCCATCTGTGAACACCGTATTTTGTCCAGGCAATCTTCTAAAATAATAATATTTAAACTAATAAAAATAAAAAAAAATATTAAAAAAAAATCAAACAGGTCCTTTTAGTTAATAAGTAAAAAAAAATCAATCCAAAAACTAAAGGAAAAAGAACTCAAAAATAAAAAATAAAAAAATAAAAGAAGAAAAATTTTAAAAGGCTACAAATAAAAAAAACACTAAAAATAATAAAGTAAAAAAAAAAGAAAAAACCCCCCCACAAAATTAAGTAATAATTAAACCAAGACAAAAATAAATAATTATGCTAAAAAAAAGGGGGTATTTCTGCAAAAAGACTACAAAAATTAATATTAGGCTGAAGAATAAAATCCAATAAAGAAAACGAAGCCCATTCCTTAGGCCCAGTGGCTATTCAGACTCTCCTAAACCCAATAACCCGTTAACCCGCTCCTTTGATCCGGCCCAGTAGCTTACCCACGCCTGGATCCAGAAACCCACTTCAAAAGAACTCTACCCGAATACGTGGTCCCTCTGGTCCCCCCCCTTTTTGGCCTTCTCGCTCCTGTACCATCCAGCGACAGAGGAGACAGCAAATGGAGAGGTGGAGGCGCGAAGCTCGCACGACATTGGCAGGAAAGGAGCATCGATGCTGGGGTGAGTGGAGCAGAGAGGTGCAGAGGAAGGGGGGACCATGCGGGAAAACACCTATAAAAATTGAGAGGAGTTCCAGAGAAGGGGTTTTTTTTCGGAGAGAAATTGGAGAGAAAAAGGGTTCTGTTCGAGGGAAAAGATGAAAAGGAGGAGAGGGAGGCCTTTCAACCCAGGGTTTACGAGAGAACAACCGAGGGAGACGATAGGGAGAGTTCCTTGTGGGCTCGATTTTTCGGCTTACTAAGAAAACGAATTGGGAGACAACAGAAGCCCGGAGAGGCAGAAGGCTGAAGTTGGGCGAGGTGCGAAGGAGAACAAGGTATCCTGATTCCAGTAACCAAAGACCCTCAGGTACCGGTTACAATTTCAATTTGATGCTTGTTTGAGTCTTAGATTCGTTGAACTGCATCTAGCTTCCAGTTTTCATCTCTGCAACCGAATAGTCCTCGCATAGGTTAGTCATGTCTGTCGCATATTTTTTCTTTTTCATTCTGTTCTTTGATTGTGGAAATTCCAACTTGTGATTTGTAATGCGAGTTTATTGGTATCTAAGTGCTGAATGGTTTGCCTGCTGTTATTCGATTCCATTTCTGCAATTAGGTGGTTGTTAAGTGGGTTGCCCTGTATTTTGTTACGTTTGCCCAGTCATAGCTCATGTAAGGGACGGGATTTGGTCAGTGCATGACTTCTGAATGGTTTGATTGCTGTCGATTCATGTTTGCTTTGGGGAAACTTTCATTAACCCGAAATGTTTATTTCATAGTTGGGTCTTCAATAGGATCTGATGCCTGGTGTTGTGACTTTCTGTATTTGATCCTGGTTAAGGGACTCGTGTGCATGTTTGATAAAATGTTTGAGTGAGAGGCCTGGCAGATCGAGTCCTTATTTGTAAGGTTTCAGTAGGGTAGTCAGGAAAAGGGCGAGACAATTTACATTTTTGCTTTGATTTTGTACAATCAGGACGTGTTTTGTTAGTGGTATAGAGTTTGGAATCATATCTTGGTGGTTCATATTATTCTACTCGTTAATATTTATCGATGCCATGAAGTCCTGCAATTTTCTGCTCTTATGATTGTCTTCTCCCCTGTCGCTATTGCGTTTTTGTGGAGTATTGGTTTTGATAACACAAGCATGCTAATGGAGTGAAATGGGGAATCTGACTGCTCTGCCCAGGAATTACCACAGTGACTCCATCCGAAAAGGGGATAATGTGGAAGGATTAAGTTGTAATACATTTTTATTCATTATTTGTTTGTTTATATTTCTTATGTAAACTCTGTAAAGTTGTCCAACAATGATACTGAATATTGAACACTGGACACACACCCTCACAGATTCTCGACTGGCTGCACATTTTATTTTCTTTTCTCTGTTATCTTTATTCCTCATTTTATTTTGTTAGTACCGTCGTGTGGGGTCTCATATCCCCTTAGGCGCTTAGGGACGGACCAAAAGGTTATGTGGGGCAATAAGCTTCCATGATGCCTTTTGGGCTTTAATTGTGTTAATTTTTGGGTTCCAACAGCCCCAACAAATAACGTTTTAAAAAAAAAGGAAAATAATAAAAAAAACGCATTTCGTAAAAAAAAATAGATAACTCTTACTTAGAACAAAAAATGAATTTCAAAAAACTTGCCTATCTCCCCCTAATTGCTTATTTTGCACATGGTTGAAAAATAACGTTTTAAGGATCCTAAGGTAAATCTTCCTCAAGGGATTTATAGAAAATGAGAAGTAAAAGTAAATTTTTTCTGGTGCTTAGACGTCTAATATCATAAAACAACATAAGAAATAATAAGATAAACAAAATGATGAACTAAATAATAACAATAATAATAATAATAATAATAATAATAATAATAATAACAGTCATAATAATTTAACAAAATAAAATACAATAAGACCAACCAAAATATGATACAACACAAACTAACAAAATTTCAAAAAAAAAATCAATAACACAAATTTAATCCAAAATTAGAAAAAAAACTGCAAAAAAAAAGAGAAGAAACAAAAAGAACCATAAAAAAAAGGAGGAAAATGAATTAAAAATCAAGAAAATAAAAGGAAATAAAAACCAAAAAATTGCAAGACAATTCAAAACAAAGACGAAAATAGAATTAAAAAAAAAGGGAAGAATAACCAAAAAGAGGAAAAATGAATCAAAAATTAAAAAATTAAAAAAAAAAAGAGAAAGGGTAATAAAAATAAAAACAAAATAAAACAAAGAACAACAAGGGATAATAAAAACAAAAACAAAAAGCAAAAAAAAAATGATAAGGAAAAGAGAGGAAAATTTGGAAAAAACAAAAAAAAGTGAAATTAAATTTTCCTTTAGCAAATTAAGACACATCAACCAACTTCAAAACTTGTTTTATTTGTTAAAGGAAAAAGTAATTTTTATTTTTTTTGTGTTTTCCAAAAACAAAAAGAAAAAATAATAATAATAAATAATAATAAAAAAGGAAAAAATAAAACAAAATAAATAAAAAAAATAACCAAAAAACAAAAAACAAAAATCAATCAAGAATTGAAAATCAAACAAAAAGAAAAAAAAAAGAGACAAAACAAAATCAATCAAAAATTAAAAATCAAATATAAACCAAACAAAACATCAATCAAATTCAACTTCTAATCGAACTACGTAGACTTTGATTCCTCCTGAGGGTACGTAGGCCTTAGGCTTTCATCTTAGGTCAAGTCCATCCTTGTAAATAAAATATTTCTCTTTAAATTTCCTTTCTTTCTTTTTATTTCAATTATTAAATTCCTTGCATTTTACTTATACATCGATTTCCTTTTCGACTTTCAACTTTATTTCCTTTTATTTCTTTATTCCTATTTTGCACGTGATTTGTTAGGGAGAATTGAAATAAAATTAAGGCCATTTTATTTTTGCACAACTGACTTAGGGTAACTGTTCTTAGTAACGGGTGTAGTGGGATGCCTAACACCTTCTCCACTCACAATTGACTCCCGGATCCATTTTCTGGCCTGTAGACCATTTTTCAAATAAAAAGGCTTTTTCAAAGTTTTGCCTTTTAAAAAATAAAATTTTGGTGGCGACTTCTAAACCTATTACTTTATCTTATTTCAATTTTAATTCCATTTTTCGATTTCATTCGAAATTTTTCGAATTTCTTTGAGAGAAAAGGCGCCACGCGGTCGCATTTTCGGGTGTGACACCATCATCAAGGAGACTTTACGCCTCTATCCACCAACCCCAATTTTGTCCCTTCGTGCAGCTATTGGCAACTGCACTTTTTCATCTGGCCATCGCATTCCTCCTGGTACACGTTTGATGGTAAATGTGTGGAAGATCCATCGAGATGATCGTGTTTGGCCTGATCCTCATGATTTCAACCCTGAAAGATTTTTGACTAGCCATAAAGATGTAGATACTAGAGGTCTAAACTTTAAGCTCATTCCCTTTGGTTTGGGAAGGCGATCATGCCCTGGGACCTCATTGGCTTTGCAAGTCATACATTTGACATTGGCTCAACTCTTGCACTCTTTCTATATTGTAAGTCCTTCAAACGAAGTTGTAGACATGACAAAGAGCAATGGCCTCACCAATTTAAAAGTAACTCCACTTGAAGTTCTCTTGATTCCGTCTTGACACCAAGTGCCAACTAAATTATGATAGTTTTCTTAAAATAAAGGCAAGCTTTATGCCAACTAGATTAGGATTGTTTTCTTAAAATAAAGGCAAAGGACCTTTAGATTGTAAGACATAAGGGCTTTCCATCTTGCAGTACATTAAAATCTGTTAGGCTTCAGTTATGATTGGTTGCTTATGTATTGAATCTATATATATGGAAGTAATACACTTCATGGTCACAACTTTCTCATTCTTCTCTCCAAGATCTTCTTCTCTCTTATCTTCATATCTTTGTCTATCCAAAAAGTCTTCACAATAAGATGTTTAATGTAGTGGCGAAAGGAAGGAGGCCAAGTGAAATTTTGGATTGTAATATATATGTGTTAGCTTGATGAAAGATGAAGTGTAATATGATGAAAAAATAGATGTAGACAAAGGGAAAGCAAAGGTGATCAAGGTAAAGGAAGTTAGTGGTCAAAACATAAAACATAGTTGAAACGAAAGATGAAGCAAAAGGCATACTCATTAAACATTTAGCCATACCTTATTTTTCATAAATAGGTTTCTCTCCCTTGACTTTTTTACTCACTTTAGGTCACACATATTTGATGAATTGTGTCTACAAGGGTAGGTAGAAGACCAATTTATATCAATTTATGTGCTTAGAATGAAGATCAAGCCTATGTAGGCTAGAGAGAAGATTTTATAACTTATCCAAAGTCTATTTTTGGATGCAATGTGCACATATACACTCATACATTTTTGCATCTGTAGTGTTTATAGTTTTATTTAATTTTTAATTTAAATTTTATTATTTAAATAATTTTTAATTTAATTTATATTATTATATTTTTATCAATATTTTATTATATATGTGAGTTAATCTTATTTTATTATATATATATTTTAATATAATATATTTAAAATGTCAAAATAATATATAATTAATTACATTAATAAAATTTAATAGAATATTGACAAAATTTTAATAGTATAGACTAAATTAAATAATATATAATTTTTTAAACTATGGAGATCAAATTAAAAATTAAATAAAACTATAAAGAAAGTATTTTTTTAAAAGAAAAAGAGGTAAACTCTTAGTCTTTGAAAGATATTATAGTCATAAATTTAGTCTTAAAAAATTAATTGCCCTCCTTTGAGTCCATATTTTGAAGATATATTAAATACATCATAGCCCTAACTCTATTAATAAGATGTTCAGTGAGTTAATGACATGACTATCATTTGTTCATTTGATAGATTATCCACTAACATGAATTCTTATAACAAATCACCCACCTTGGATATTGTTTAAAACAAATGGAATGTATCCCTTATGGCAAAGTATAATTAAACCCATTAAACATTAGGATTAAGATGATGACAATAAATTTCTTCAAACTGAATGGTATTGGAATCTTTTAGGCACACATGTAATAATTGATTCTTTTTCTAAAAAGTAAATACAAAAAGTAATATTATTGTCTTTTCTCACACTTTGGGCTGGAATTTGGAAAATCAAAATGTGCAAAATGACTATAATGATAACTATTAATAAAGGCTTCATTTGATAGCATAGAAGAAAGAGATTTTTTTAAATGATTATTATATTATTATTATTATTTAATAGTATTTGTTTTTATTTTATTATTTTGTTATGTAAGAATATAAAAGTTATTTTTTATTTATAAAATTATATTTTTATTTTATTTTTCTTTTTATTCTTTTATATTCTATATATTAAACGAGACTGTTCATTAGTCTTTTATTAATATTGTTATGATCTTTTATAATATTGCACCATGCGCAAAAAAAGAGAGGAGAAAATAACATTAAAAAAGCAAAAATATATATGAAATTTATATCCTTTATTTTCACCTATTTTTTTTCTTTCTCTATTTCTCTTTAATTATATGTTTTGTTAATTGTTAAATCTTTAGGATGCAGATACAATATTATCAAATTAATAATGCTAGAAAGGCAATGATGGGTGGGATATACAATATTCATTATCTAGTAGAATCAATATCAGCACCCCCACTATTATGAGTCTAAAATTTGACGATTTCAAAGTGGACCTCAAAAGATAAATCATCTATTTCAAAACCAAAAAATCTAGCCCAATTTTACAAATTTAGTCTCTTCATACAAGAGGTGCACTGCAAGTCATTATCAATCAACAATATAGGGTGTTGGAAATTTCTCTGGCTTATTTAAAACAGGTTCAAACTTCTAAGACAGTTCCTAACATTTTTTTGACTCTTCGCATCCCAATAAATGCTGATAGCCCAAGAGACGAAACATGCCCATGATGTTACAGAGTTATAGTTGCTCCAAAGTACTTTCTGAGAATTTTGTTCTTCTCACTCTCAGCCAAACCATTTTGAGAGCAATCATACAGTATAACATGAGAAGTTTGTATTGGTCATTGGCTTCTTATGTAGATGGGAGGATAGAAAATTGGATTTTCATATATGGACTTAAATGAGAAGAAAGCCAGAGTCTAAAGGACTAGTCACATAATGAAAGACACCTAGTTGGTCAATATAGAAAAAAGGCCATAAACGAGATGGAGACGAAGAAAAAGTAGAAAAAAGCCAATGGAAGTCGTCAAGGGCTGCACATGGCTAAGAATTGTGTGGTGGGTTCAACAGAAGACTGAGTAAAAGGGTTTAGTTTTTGTGGACCAAACCAAAAGAAGAAAAGTGATTTGCATATTGATGTAGAAAGAAAGGGATGCATATGTATGAATCACATGAATCACAAAAGTGATGTTACCTTACTGTATCACCCATCTCGTCTCTAACAAACAATATTTAAATATATTGGCCTAATCTACTCCACTTTTCTGCTTGTTTTCATGATTTTGATCAATAATATCAAGCAAATCAACATGCATGTTTCTTTGCTACTCATAATCATTTGTCTTAAATATAATTTTGATCTCTCTACTTTTAAAACAATATTTAAATTTATTTCCCTATCATTCATTCAAAAGTTAACATTAAACTTAACAATTCGATAATTTACATGTTATTTATTTATCAACTACTATTCATTCACACCCAAATGTAACATTTAACATATTATTAAATTTAGCATTAAATTTTAGATGAAAATATAGTAGAAGAATAGACATAATTTTTGAAAAATGTAAAAGTAAAATTATTTGTTTTCGAATTACAAGGATCAAATTAAAATTTTTGCAAGATTAAAGGAACTAAAATTATATTTAAGCCTAATCATTTATATCAAACCAGAATAAATATACTAAATGAGTGACTTTGGAAATGTAGTGACCAGAGAGTTAGGGTACCTTTTGCATCCCCACCTCTTCCCAACCATGGCGGGGGCCTTTACCTCTCCACTTGATGCTAGCCTAAGCCTACATTCAAAAATCAATGGTGGGGTATTGCTAGCTCTTCCAATCCATTATACGTGGTGCTATGTTCATACCCCTTTTTTTTTTTTAATTTTTAGCTGTCCATCACCATCACGTTTTTCTTTTTTTCCCTATAAATTTTACATGTGAAATAGCAGTGGGGTGACTTGCTTTCCTCTCTTTATTTACTTTATGTTTAATTTGTTTTATTTTTATCCACTTTGATGCTACTTGTTGTCCACTGGCACTACAGTCAATTTAAACATTTAGCACAGCTACAAAGCTAGATCAATCATAGATTTGTTTACAATCCCATTACGTGCTGATCTAGAAAAGTGTCCATGAGGTTGTCCCACTTTTATTTTTCGTTTTCTTTCCTTTAGGGTACAGTCACTCTTCCGTTTCGAGAAGGTTTATGGAATTGCAGGGTAATTAATTAATAATTTGGATCACCCCTACTCTATACGTATTGATTGATTAAAGAGAGATAAATAGGGAGAGAATAATACAAAAGAGTAAATATGTGTATAATATTACTTATTTATTTTTTTAATCTTTTTTAATAAAAAATATCATATTTGCATTAAATTGGAGAAAATCTGAATTGATTAACTAGAATTAAAAATTACAAAAAACAGTTAAACTGAAAATGATGGAGACAAATTAGTGACATGTTGAATAATCATCAGTGTCCTTTGTGTGTGACAAGAAGTCCAGAATCTAGAAATTAAAATTTTGATGAAATATTATTTTTATCATTTTAGTTATTATTTAATTATTAAAAAAAGGACATTAAAAATATTTTTTGTCTATAAAATTATTATTATTATTTTTATTTCTTTTTTTATATCTAACTTTCTATATATCATTTGGCTGTGAGAGATAATGTGATCCAAAAAATTATGAATTAAATTTGATTTATTAAAGACAAATAATTTAAATTAATTATATATATATATATTTAAAATTTATTTAAAAAATATATAATATGCTTATATATGGTAATGTTGATTTTCAAGTTGAATTTTAAGATGAATATGGTATCTCAGTACTTTGATCTTATTTGATCACATCAAAGTTAGGTTAAGTTAAAATAAAAAAAAGATATATCTAGATTGAGTCATATAATTGGACCAGTTCAATCATATGGGCTAATTTAACTTGATCTAGTTTAATTTTATTAATTTTTTAAAAATTATTTTATAATTTATATTACTTTTTTTTTAAACTTAACCAACACGAAAACTAGTGTGGTCAAATCAAATATTAAATTAAACCCAACACAAGACTATATCAAGCTCAGCCATACTTGACCTATAATCACAGTCAATCTTGTTTAGCTTGTGGGCCTTCCTCACCATCACGGCGGCTACGAGCCGTACTCACGATTTTAGTGTTTTTGCTGCCCGCCATGCATCTCTCTCCTCATTCTTGTCATGCAAATGCAATCATCACCTTATAATCATTTTATTACTTATCTTAATATTTGTCTTTTTTCTAAAATACGTATTACATTTTAAATGTCAAGTATCAATGGATAATTATTGACCTAAAAAAATAAAAAATAATATATAATTTATCATATTCTTATTATCAAAATTTTTATTTGAAACATAATAAATATATAATTTTTTAATAATAATATAATAAATATACAAATTTTATAAATAAGTGTATACTTTTTATAATTTAGCATGATATGATTAATTTTTTAAATATTTTTACATGTATATCATAATTCTATTAGAAAATTTAATAAAAAAACTTAATATTAAAAACATAAGCAACTACACATAAATTCAATCCTTATACATAACAATAAAATTATGGTTGGTTCGAATAATGAAACATATTGAAGAAGGATTAGTTTACTTATTAATCAATGAATTCAACGTTTTTTTTTTCTAATGGTAGACTGAAAATTGGATTCATCTAATTCTCATCCAACCAAATGTTGGAAAAATTAATTAATTTATAGATTATCATTAATTAATTATTAAATTAATTAACATATTATATTTATAATAATGTCAAATAATTGATTTAGTAATAAATATTGTATAAATATATTAAATTTATATATGTTATATATAATCTATAATAAGTCAAATTATCTATAAACATATTTTAAAAAATAGTTTTCAACTCATTATTCGTATAGAGTTAGTAATATTTTTTAATATTAGTTAGAATTTATTAGTTAACCTAATTTTAATATTTTAATAGACTATTTAGATATTAAAAATTATAACTTATACTCATCCTCTTATGTATCTATTAGGATCTCTAATTTGTCTATAAATTCTCTCATTTCAGACTTTATCCATACTTTTCTCCCCAACTAATTTTAGCACCAAATACATGAGGAATGTCTTTGTAAACGAATCACTTCATATTTATTTATCAAAAGATTTTTTAATATAAAAATGGCGCAAGCAGAATCCAAATGAGCCTACCCTGTTAGTCAAACGCCACATAATTTGCCATTTTGAGGGTAAAATGTTTCGTGCGGGTAATTTGGCCTCTAAAATAGGGGCATTTTTGTGCAGAACAATCATTCGGTGAAGGATATATTCGTCATTTAACCAAAAACCAAAAAACGAAGCCCACAAGAAATAGGTGGATTTTAGGACTAGTCCAGACGCCACAGAAGTGTGAACGAGACGAAGCTTCTCAGAATCCCTCAATTTGCTCTGTGTTTATTCTTTATCGCTATCTTCCAGGGTTGAAGAGCGTTACGTTGACGACTTTTTCCTTTCTTCAATGAAAATTTATTGTCTCCGAATTCCAATTTCCTACTTAAATTTCGAGTACTCCTGGTGATTTACTTCTTCAACTGCCACAGCCATTAATTTCAACCATTGCAGGAAGCTTGAAGGTATGATATTTATAGCTCACTCTTGAGTCTTTTTTCCTTATAACAAAATTTAGGCATTTTTTGTCACTGCAAATAGGCCTCTCTTCTATGAGCATTTATTGAGACAGATGGCTGCTCAACGGCATCAATCACGAGCTTTAATTTCTCATTTAATTAATCAAGGAACTCTATCAGATGCTCAAGAAGATAATTGATTTTCTGAGAGATCAAACTTTGGTAATTTTAGTTGACTGTTTTTTTGGTTTCAGAAGGTGATGATAATCCTGTTCGCTCAACACCCAGTTCAGACCAATTCAATTTGCATCCAGAGATGTTTTATTACCGGAAAAACTTTGCTATTGTGCTCACGGTCTTCATGGTCTACTCAACAAGCGCAGAAAAGTCGATCACCTGTGACCGCAGGTGCGGACAATATTCCGTGCAGTACCCTTTCGGGTTCTCTGGGACGTGCGGTATCAAATTAAACTGTACGAACAGCCACATCGAAACTGGCGGATTCCAGGTCGAGAAAGTAACCTCTAGCAGTATCTTCGTCAATCTTCCTGCAAAATGCAACCAAAGTATACGATCCATCCGGCCCCTTTTCAATGAAAATTTTGCTCCCACAAGGAACAATAGCCTTCTCGTGCAAAGTTGTTCGCCTGCGCTGGGCCGCTGCGTTATACCCACCGCCAGTCTAATGGGCAATCAGTTCAAGTTGGAGAATTGCGAGAAAAGAAGTGATAATATCAGTTGCTTGACGGAATTGCAAACAAAGGATGATTCTGATGTTCTGACATTCCCCGATGTGACTCGAACTAAGTGCAAGTTCTTGATCTCAGCGATTGCTATTGAGCAAGGCAATAACCCGGTGGTTTCGCTCCAGCTTCAGGTGCTTGAATTGGGGTGGTGGCTTGAAAGCCGAAGGCCATGCCCATGCTCTAAAAATGCAAACTGTACCAAGGTCCGTCTCGCTGGCGGGAAGTACGGCTACCGATGCCAGTGCACTGAAGGGTACATCGGAGATGGGTTCAAGAACGGCACCGGTTGCCGGAGAGGTGAGTCCAGCCGTTGAGGCTAATTTCAATATCTTAATTTATATTATTTTATTCACTGTTTTTTTTTTTTGGTTATTTGATTATTCTTTTTGGTGGAATAATGACCAAGTGGTGTTTAACGGGGGCAATTTAGGGCAGCTAGTAGTGACTTTATGCGTTGGCCAATTAGGTAGCGACAACTCGATTCTGTCTCGTGAAAAAGCGGTTCGTAGTGGATATTTCTTTGGTTTGAGAATCGTTTAAAGGGCCATAAAGGCGAGGATTGATTTGTTGAGGGCGCGAGTGAATTTCCCTGAGCGATGATAAGGGTTATTATTTTGATTCTTATGGAGTCCATGATGGCCTGGCACTCAACACCTTTTCTATTCCATTGATTGGTTACTGGGAAAGTTTTTAAGTTAATGGGGATTTGTCATGGTCCGTTTATCGAATTAACTGTTTTTTTTCATGTTTAATTCAAGTTGAAATGTATAAGTATTAATTTTTCCAGTTTGAATAATTTTTACTTTTGCAAAAGCTGTTAGTTTGTAATTGTTGTGCTATTCCCATTACGATCTTGTTCTACGAAGTAATGAAATAGGCAATGTACCTTAGTGTTCTGAATGATAACTTGCCAAGAGAATCCAGGTCAACATTTTCTAGCTACTGCTCACGATTATTTGTATATCAATATATTAGGCAAAGTACATGTCTGGTCGGATGCATTTGAATTTTTTTTTAGCAGTGGTCAAAGGGGAGAGAGTGATTAAAAATATGAAGACATGCACCTGATATTAACATAATTAGTTGTAACTCTTAAGCGTCGGGCTATCACCGACATTTTACTTGTTTTGTCTTGCTGACAACAAAAGAAATTGTATCTGATGCAAGCCTGATACTGTAAGCCTTTCCCCTGGGACAGCTTGAAATCGTTTAGTTCATGACGGAAACAACATGCCAAATGATTTTGTTAATCAAGTTTGTTTTTGACTATTCGTACATGAATGCATGGGATTATGCTATGCTCTGCCTCTGAGTACTTGTGATGTTAACCTTTTCCCCACTCAATGTTCTTAAAAATACAAAAAATTGGGTAAAATTTTGCTTGAGTACTTGGCATTATGCCGTGCTCTGTTTTCTTTCTCTCCATTCCTTGTACCGAGTACTTTGACTCTGTTTCTGACATAATTTTATTAGCCTTCTTGTTACTGTTGAAAGTGCTCAACCTCGGTCAAGGGGATTTTGCTATGCTCTGTTTCTGAGTACTCGAGATGTTAAGGTTTCCTCGAACCCCACCCCCAAAAAACCCAAAAAAAAAAAAAAAAGAACAAAAGACAATAACCAAAAAAAATTAGGTCAAAGTTTGTGTTTGATATATTCTTTTTGGTGCCACCTAAATTGCTTTTATCCCATAATCCGATTGAGATACAAGGTAACTACAGTACTTGCTTATGGTGCACTTGGAGAACTATAGGCTTTTGTTCTAAACATTCCTTGTTGCTGATTCCTTTTTTCCATTGTTGTCCTGTCATCAGTTTCTCATTGCAGTGCTGCGACACTCATGTCTGGCGGATGTCGAAAAGCAACCAAAATCGGGGTTCTTGTTGGAGGTAAAACCTCAGTTCTTCAATGGCTTCCTGTTCTTTTCGGACTAACTTTTGCCAATATATTATCCTATGTACAGCAGCTTTATTTAATTTCGTTTTGTATTCCCTGATCAACTAGAGGGCTTAATATGAGATTGAGAGAATCTTTGTCCTCTCAGACAGTTGTTTATTAGTTAGTACGTGCCTTCTTCTAGATTCAATATTCCAATATCAGTTATGCTATACTCTATTTCTTTTTGACTCTTCCTTTCGCCTTTTGCTAATTCGTTGTTGACTTTGATCCACATCTGCATAGAAACAAGATACTTTTGAATTCCAATTAGGTAAGATTTTTTATCAGTGCTCCATGATTGTGTGCAGTTGCTGTAGCTTTCTTCATGGTTGCTTTGTGTCTTCCATGTTACTTTGCTCGGCGCCGTTACGCTTGTTTGAGAAAACAAATGACAGTAAAGCGCCTATTATGTGAAGCTGCAGGCAACTTTAGTGTTCCTTTCTACCCGTACAAAGAAATAGAAAGAGCCACTAATTTTTTCTCTGAGAAACAGAGGCTGGGAACTGGAGCTTTTGGTACAGTATATGCAGGAAAACTGCACGATGATGAATGGGTTGCAATAAAAAAGATCAAGTATAGAGACACCAACAGTGTTGACCAAGTTATGAACGAGATCAAGCTTCTTTCTTCCGTGAGTCACCCTAATTTAGTTCGCCTCTTGGGTTGTTGCATAGAGGGGGGTGAGCAGATACTTGTATATGAGTTTATGCCCAATGGAACACTGTCCCAGCATTTACAAAGAGAGAGGGGTGATTATGAGTTTATGCCCAATGGAACACTATCCCAGCATTTACAAAGAGAGAGGGGTGCAGGACTTCCGTGGACAATACGGCTCACAATTGCTACTGAAACCGCTAATGCTATAGCATATCTCCATTCTGCCATTGATCCTCCAATTTATCACAGAGACATAAAGTCCAGTAATATACTCTTGGATTATAACTTCAAATCGAAAGTAGCAGATTTCGGGCTTTCTAGGCTTGGCATGACAGAAACGTCACATATCTCCACTGCCCCACAAGGGACTCCAGGCTACGTCGACCCTCAATACCATCAGAACTTCCATCTTTCTGATAAAAGTGATGTCTATAGTTTTGGAGTGGTTTTGGTAGAGATAATAACTGCCCTGAAAGTCGTTGATTTTGCACGACCTCAGAGTGAGGTTAACCTGGCTGCACTTGCTGTTGATAGGATTAGAACGGGTCGTGTGGATGAGATCATAGATCCTTTCATCGAGCTACATAGGGATGCTTGGACACTTTACTCTGTTCACAAGGTGGCCGAGCTTGCATTTAGATGCCTTGCTTTTCATAGCGACATGAGGCCTACTATGATGGAAGTGGCAGAGGAGCTAGAACACATCAGACGCAGTGGATGGGCCACAATGGAGGAAACTCTGTGCATGGCATCATCAATTGGTTCCTCATGTTCATCACCTCGTATTGGAAGTGAGAAGTCATTGGGTCGTATTACTTTTAAGAAAGCAGAACGAGGGAGTGAGAGATTAATTGTTCAACAGAGGGCAGATAATTTTCAGCATTCTATGGAAGAGGTAAAGGATAGCTCCCCTGTATCAGTGCATGATCCTTGGTTAAGTGGACAAAGCTCACCTTCAGCAAACAGCTTGCTGGGAAATGTAGTTCAGTGACATGCACTTGCTTATTTTGGGTGGAAAGCTTGCAGCAATGTGAATCCTAAATGCATATAATAGCTTCTTTTTCTCTTTCCATAATTACAAGCGTAGCTATTTTTGTATATCATTAGTTTAGGAGAAATTATTAAGAGAGATTTAGATTTAAATGGTCTATCTAAAAATATGATTTATGATAGATGTTTATGGCGTCGATTGATCCATGTAGCCGACCCCACTTAGTGGGAAAAGGCTTTGTTGTTGTTGTTGTTGTATTAGTTTAGTATTCTGTCGTCCATCTCCCTAAAGCACACTGACAAGGTATGTGCGAGCCTGATATAATTAATGTACAGAAATAGTGATGTCTCCAGGAGGAAAAAAAAGAAGAAGAAAATCCAAGTAATTAACATGTACAAGTATGGCTGGAAATTACCAATATGCCTATAAATTATTTTGTTTATATTTTAATTCAAGTGATAACAGACCAACAGGAGAAATTCAATGCAGCGAGAGCAGGTATAATTATTTTGACACTGTATATGTAATATGATGCGGCTATGCTTCGTAATAACTATACTTTCCGTTTGGTCATTAATCGTGTTCAAAAGACCGTATAAGATTGGTGTTTGGATAATATCAGTAGACGTAGCTTTGCATTCACAAACGCAGGGAAAAATGGCTGCTAGAAAGATATGTTAGTTTATCCATTATCCAACATCACATCTGCAACTCTTGTTGGAGTTTCAAACTGACTGCTGACTAGTGTTAGTAGGTCATCAAAATGAGATCGATAGCCTCCATCCTTTGGTAGCAGAGAAAAGTCTTCATGACCTTTAGATAGCTATTGAATTGAATTTGTCAAAGCACTTGACTGAGATTAAAGTTGCCACATCATTTGTATAGGTGTCTAGGGTCATGTTTATTGTATAGCATTTGTTATACTCTGAACTGCTTTAGTTGTTTTTCTGTTACAACAAACTTTCCTTACATGTCCTGGACGTTATTGTTCTTTGGCTACATAAATTAGTGACTGTATACAAGTAATTCAATGAATGGAAAATCCTTAATGATTATGATATGGTATCAGAGCCACTGCTTGGCCTTCAATGTCAAGTACGTCAAAAAATACCTCATAGTTGCAAACCTCTAACCCACCACTATTGTCATCTACTTCCCTCCCTTGTACTATTTCTCAACCCCAAAACTCCTTTGTCACATCCTTAATCCATTTTGTTACTTAGAAACTCACTTATGACAATTATTTAATTTGGAAGGCACAAGTCCAACCTTATCTTTATGGCCAAGGTCTTTTTGGCTATATTGATGGCAATATTTCACCTCCACCTGCTCTACTTGATAATGCTCGACCAAACTCAGAATATATTTGTTGGTTTACTCAAGATCAGCTAATTCTCTCTATTATTATCTCATCCTTATTTGAAACTTTAATTGCTCAAGTATTTAAACACACAACCTCCTAAATAATATGGAATGTCGTTGAAGTTTTCTTTGCAAATCAAAGTCAAGCACATTATGTTCACTTTCACAATCAACTTACTGCATCAAATAAAGGAGGAGATTCTATTGTAGAGTATTTTCGAAAAGTTACAACAGTTATTGACACTCTTGCTAATTCTTAGAAGCCTTTCACCAACAATGAATTTGCTACACATTTATTGTTTGGCCTTGGACCTAAATATGATCCTATTGTAGCATCTTTCACCACTTGACACTATTTCACCTGAACAACTGTAGAGTCACTGCTTATCTTTTAAAGCTAGATTGCTCTTGCACTCTATGGTTTCACTAACCACCAATGCCATCGTTGCAAATCTAGGCACTAACTAGTCTTCTATCCATTTTTCTTCCTCTCATGGTGGCAAAGTCACTTCTTCTGGTCATGGTGACCGTAGTGGGCGCTTTTCATCCCATGGTGGTGGTGAACGATCTTTGTTTAGGACATCTCCTCGAGGTTGTTTACCAAATTTTCTTAAAACCTAATCATAATTCTCTCAGCTGCTATCATAGATTTAATTAGGTCTATCAACCACCTCCTTTGGCTTTTCTTGCAACTCATTATTCTACACTTTCTCTTATTGATTTTGGTTGGTATCGAGATACTAGAGCAACACATCATATGACTCATCAACTTTCAAATTCCAATCTTACCTTTAACGGCTACACTGGCATTGATCAAGTTCTCATTAGTGATGGTTCACCCTTACCTATTCAACATCATCGCTCTAGCTCAATATTTACTCTAAATGGCACTTTTCTTCTCTCAAAATTCGTACATGTTCCATTACTTTTAAAAAATCTACTATCTATTTCCTAATTTTGTAAAGAGAACAGTGTTTTCTTTGTGTTTCATGACTTTCATTTTTTTGGGTAAAGGTCAACAATACAAAGACCGTTCTCTTTTGTGGGTCTAACAGTAATCATTTCTATCCTTTTCATCTCTCTTTCCTTACACAAGCCCATCTCAGTGAACATTCTTCTTTTCTTCATTAGCATCAGTGTCTTGGTCATCCAACTTTTTGCATTGTCCAACATGTTCTTTCTTAAGGCCTCTTAAACTTTACACTAAAGCCTACTCATCTCTGTCAAGCTTGTTATATTGCCAAGAGTCATCATTAATTTCATCCTTTTACTGCTTGTCAATCTTCCTATCCTTTACTTTTAATTTTCATTGATGTATGAGGCCCTTCCCCAATTGTTTCCAAATTTGGTTTTCACTACTATGTAACCTTTTTTTGATGATTTTACTTGATTTACTTGGATCTTTCCTTTAAAATCGAAGTTTGATGTCATCTCTACTTTCTTATCATTTTGTTTGCATGTTGAACATCACTTTAATCATAAGATCAAATTCTTACAATCTGACTAGGGGGGTGAATATCGTTCATTGCACAAACAATTACACGACTTGGGTATCTACTATTGTCCTAGTTGTCCTCATGCTCATTATCAAAATGGTACTATTGAACGTAAACACAGACACATAGTTGAGACTGGTCTTGCTCTTATGTCTTATGCCAGTGTTCCCCATTAGTTTTGGGATTATGCATTTTCTACTATTGTGTTTTTTATTAATCATCTTCGCAATCAAACTCTTGGTCACAAATCTCTTTATGAATTTTTATTTCAAAAGTCTCCAGACTATTCCTGGTTCAAAGTCTTCAGGTGTAGTTGCTGGCCTCATCTCAGAGCTTATAATAAGCATAAATTGCAACCTCGATCTGAGCCTTGTGTGTTTCTGGGTTATAGTCCTCATCACTTTAGGTATCTATGTTATGATCCAGCTGTCGGCCACGTATATGTGTCCAATGATGTTGTATTTGATGAACATTACTTTCCATTTGCAGCCTAGCCCAATACTTCTAAAGCCCACGTTTCTACCTTTGACTAATACTTCTTCTCGCTAGTCTTAATCTTTTTAAATCCTAACCCAATTCCTTCTCACCCATTTTTCAGACTTCACCTTTTTCTTCCTCATTTTCGGTCAACTTTCCTTCCTCCTCTATCTCGCTTGTCTGATCCCATCCGTCCCTATCTTTACATGTCTCTTCACCCTCTTCGTCTACTCCAATTTTCTCCACATCTTTTATATCAGTGTCGTCCTCCCCATCACCATCCCCACAACCTCCTCCCATCCCTTCTCATCATATGACCACCAAATCTAAAAATCAGATCTACTGTCCTTGTATTTGTGTAGATGGCATTATAAATTAGCCTTCCTCACGTGCTCTGATTGTAACATCTAATTTTTCGTAAAACATTGAAATGAGTCAGTTTTCAAAGCAAGTCCCCTAAGGTAAGTTATTTAAGATAAAAAAAAATTAGAATAAAATTTTAAATAATAAAAAATGAGGATTTAAGCCCTGAGTTGCCCAAAAACTGGGGCCGTAGTGATTTAAAAAATTTACCGAAAAGCCAGTGGTATTTTCATAAATAAGTATAATTTTGAAAAAAACACCTAGGAAGGCTTTTTAAATGAAAATTTTGAGTTATTCAGGGTTTTCAGAGGCCCCAAAAATCATAGGAAGCCCAAGGACCAGTGAAGCCCCTCTGGTGTACTCTTTTCGATGTCGATTGACTTAAACTTTGACCAGTTCGTTCGGGAAGATTTTACCTCCGATTTGAGTGATTCCAAAGGCATTTTACTAAATTGAGAACTTAAATTTTATAATGAAAAATACGGTTCTAAAAAAGGAGTTAAAACAAAGCCAAATCGGAAACGCCATTGTGAATGATGAAATTAGAAATAATTTTAAAAAAGAAGCTTCTTTATTCTTCTTTAAAGTTCATGTTCACTCTCCCTCACTTTAGACTGACTTTCTTCTGCCCAGAACAGAAAGGAGAACCAGAAATTTTAGGCGCACAAGGGAGGAGGCAAAAGAAGGAGAAAATGCCAAGAAAAATGTATAGAATCTATGGATTTTCTTAGTTCTTCTTTAAACAAAGTTGTTCTCCTCCTTCCCTCTTTTCCTCTTATGGTTTTCTTGATGTATTTGGTGCTATTTTGGGGGAAGAACAGAGAGGAAAAATTCATGTTTGGAGTGAGGCAACCAAGGAAAGTGAAAAGCAACCAAGAAAGAGCAAGAAAACAAGGTAAAACTTCCATTCCTTGGTAGCTTCTTCCTCCCCCTTCCTTTTGCATGATTTAGCCACTATGAGCCCAATTTTTAAGGGCTATTTTCTGTCCAAATCAATGGAGGATTATAGGTTTTGGAGTGCAATGATTAAGAATCTATCATTAGAAGCAAGTAAAAATCATTGAATTTTAAGTTAGCAAAGTGTAGGATTCTTGAAGGGTTTGTAAAATCTGTTTTAATTTATGAATTTTCTAGACTATGTAAGTGTTTAATTGAGCTTCTAAGATCTCTAGGAAGTCTCCCGAGTGTGTCCCCCATCAAGGAAAAATCAAGAAGCCATTAAACCCCATTAATGCTCTATATTTCGACCAAGCAAGGATAGTATAGCTATGAAGAATTTTAAATTTTTTCAAGCCCATTTTTGAGTCATATATGATGAATGAAAGCGAGGAGAGACCTTAGAAAAAATTTAGGAGGCTTAGAGAAGGAGTTAGTTCTTTATGTTCCATAATGGGACCTAAGAAAATAACATGTACTTAGGCTCTTGATTTTAATTGGATGATGACTCCAAGAGACTTTAAGGGAGTCAAGAATTATATATAAAAGAAAAGAATGGGGCCTAGATTTTGAGGAGTGGATGTTGCTTTATTAGGTGCCATTAGGAACCATAATTGAATCATAAAACAAAGTTAGAGTTCCAAATAGATAGGTAGCTATGAGAGTAGTTTCAAGAGTCTAATTGGTTCCTATTTTGTGTAATTAGGCCAAGGAAAACAAGCCCCACCTAGTTGTGAGTGTGTAGCCGTGGGAGGAGATCCAATTTCAAGAGAAAAAGTGTGCTTGTGTGACAAATGTAGCTCTCTCTCTTTTCTCCTATGCATAAATGAATGTCTACATTATCTTTGAATGTGTGTGTGTGTATTTTAAGCTATGAATTATGTTTTGGTATGATGCATATGTCCCATGAAACCATAGTGTTGCATTATGTATTCAAATAATGCTTAGAATGTTTGCATTGGTTTTCTTGAATGTGGAGAGGTCAAAAACTTTCTATCTTTGGTGAGGATAAGCCAAGAGCCCTTAGAAGTGGTTAAAACTAAAAGAAAGTCTCCCAAGAGCAAGGTCTAGTTCAAGCCTTTGAGAAAAATGGTGAGGCAAGTCCAAGAACCTTGGAGAAAGTGGGTGAGGCTAATCCATTCATTTGGCAAGCCTAAGTGTGTTATGTGTGCTTTGTGTAAATGCCAAGATTGTATCTTGCACCATTTTCTATATTAATATGCCATGTATGCATTCTTAAAACTTGTATTACCTTTTTTATGCATGATTAAATGGGAGATGAATTATTGGAATTTTTTGAATCTCACTCCTTCCTTTCCAATATTCTAATATGCTAGGTAGAGCCAATGAACAAGGAAATGGAAGCCACCAAGTGGGAAGATGAAGCCTTGACCATAAAGCTTTTAATTTTGTTTATGTTGTAACCAAAGGAATGGCATATAATGTAGTCTTTTGATAGAATTGGTAGACAATGAATGGAACATGTGTAATTATCCTAATAGATAATGTATGTATGAAATTTGATAATAAATGGAATGTATGACAACTTTCGGGTATTGAATGGGCATTGCAAGTACATGTGTCTTAGTATATGGCTTGAGGATGAAGGATGAGATTTTGTATTTTGAGTTTCCACACCTTTAAGACAAGTTTAGGGAGTCTTTTTGGGCCATTTCCACGTGCCCAAATGGCTACAAGAACATTATAAGTCATTTTGCACACTTTTGCACCATCAAAATGCATTAAAATAACCCAAATGACACCCTATAGTGCTTTCTGACCAAATGAAATAATTTCCCCATGAAATTTGGCAGACATGTAGAGCTCATTGAGAGCTTTTTGAGAAGCTAAATTGCAGCAAAAATGGAGCTCTATAGAATTAGTTATGAATTTTTAAAGTTGGGATTTTTAATTAATTTTAGTATGTACATTGTTCATACTGACAAATTTGTATTCCGTGTCATCTGATGGGCAAATGGTGTTCAATGTTTGTGAAATTTTATAGGCATAAATTAAAGGTCATAAGATTTCTGTGCCATCGAGATCACCTCATTTGGAGGTCTGAGTAGAGAGTTATGCAATTTTGAAGTTTGCTGTCAATAGCAGTAGTGCCCCCTGAGTTCCGTTATTATTCTATAGATTTCCAATAGCTAAAAGTATCTATTTCGTTTTGGAATTATTTTTTACATAAATTTAACATCTATAGCTTTCCATAATGACCAAATGTGTGTGATTTCAATTTTTATAGAATTAGTTATGAATTTTGAAAATTCATGTCAGTCATCTAACTCAGTAGCCCAACAACAACGATCTCAGTAGATTTTCGGATATCAAACGTTCTCCTCTTAATGATTCATGAGCTAAAATTATTTTTACCATGGGGCAGACATCTAGAGATTTCTAAAATGGTAAAGTTTGTTGGATTTCAAGTTTTGTGGATTTAGTTATGAATTTTTGAAGTTGTGACAGAAAAATTAAAGCTGGCCAAAAATATGTATAAGTATTTTATGCTCCCCCTTGGTTTCCACGAGATGTAGGCCACTTTTGATGATGCAAATAAGTTGTATTCATGTAATTAAATATGTGAATATGATGTATGAGCTCACATGGTCTACATGATATCAAATAGAATTTTTATACACGATACAACACAAAGAAATGTATTATTTTTAATCCCTTTTCCTTACTCCTTCATGGAATTGATGATGTAAAGCATGGAAATGTTATGAAATAAGCCAGAATATATGATGTTACATTGATAGCCTCAAAATCTCCACCTGAGGCACCTACATCAATTTCTATTGCTTTCAAATTTCCTGAGTGGCAAACCACAATGGCTTAAGAACTTGATGCTCTCCTTGGTACCCAAACTTGGGATCTCGTTCCTCCATCATCTTCATATAATCTCATTATGTGCAAATGGGTCTTTTGGATGAAGCATAAGCCTGACGACACTATTGATGGTATAAAGCTTGATTAGTTGCCAAAGGATACGATCAGCAGCCCGATATGGATTATTATGACACTTTTTCTCTTGTAGTGAAACTTGTTATTGTTTGACTTATACTGGCTCTGGTTGTTTCTAAAAATTGGCCCATTAATCAACTTGATATTCAAAATGCATTTCTTTGTGGATCTTTTGTTGAAGATGTTTACATGTCTCAACCCCCTGGTTTCGTTAATCTTGAATCTCTTGACTAAATTTGTAACAAAACCTCTTGCTGCACCAAGATTTCAACTTCTTCGGTTGAGCCTCACTGTGTTTCCATCTTAGTTTGGCTCCCAGAGGGATGTCAAAACACTTGACTTAAATTAAAGTTGTCACATCATTTGTATAAGTGTCTAGGGTCATGTTTATTGTATAGCATTTATTATACTCTGATATGCTTTATTTGTTTTTCTGTTACAATAAACTTTCTTTACATGTCCTGGTGGTTATTGTTCTTTGGTTATATAAAGTAGTGACTATGTACAATTGTAATTCAATGAATGGAAAATCCTTGATTATTCTGATAGAATTAAATCAAACCCATTAGAATGAGTGAAATTTGTGTTGATATGTTGGATTAACTATAACTATTCTAAAATGACAAACATTAAGGGTAAATTTTTATATTATTTAAGAACTTGTATATGCTATGTGTTGTAGCAAGGTGTGCTTTAACTGAGCTTGAACCTGAAGATTCTATCTTCTTGAAGGGTGTCCAAGCAAAAAGAGAGACACTTAGACACAAGTTATAAGAGATATTCATCATCACTCAATCCAGGTTAAAATGCAAATGTATATGTGGTAGTCTTTCGAAAATTAACGTATATCAGCATATGTCATTTAAATTTCATAGGCAGCCATGACAAATCTCATTTATTTATTTATTTTTTGCATCTAGAAGCAGTTCAATGAATTACTCTTAAAGGTTTACATCAGAATAATGCTAGTTGATGAGAGTTACTTTGGAAACAACGAAAAGTAAAGTCAAATTCATTTGGTTGGGTTATTTTTTCAATTTCAATAAAATACATGTGGGTAGTCACTAGAGGGGGAAAAAGTTATGTTGCTTCACTTCCACCAAACTAGCACTTTGTTAATGGCGAAGAGTTGTATGACTATGACTTTATTGTGGGATAAGAAAATAGTTGTGGGCCCCCCACTGAATATTATCTATCCTCTCTCAATCATTCTATGACATTAATATCTTTTTTGGCAGAAATGTTAGGTATTTTATTTCTATGATAAGTTATCACTAAAAGTCTTTTGTAGTGATATTTTTTTTTGTTACAAAAGTCTTTTAGTGACGACTTTTTTAATGTCATTGCTAAAAATTTTAACAAAATAAAAAACTTCTTTATGGCAATGATTTTTTGCGACAATTGATAAAGTTTCCATTAAAGGTTTGCTTTGAATGATGATTTTTTTAATCACTACTAAAAACATATATATATATATATATATATATATATATTTAGTGTGTGTTGCAACGAAGTATACTTCAACTTAACTTGAACCTAGAGATTCTATCTTTAAGGGAGGGTGTCCAAGTAAAAAGAAAGATAGCTTAGGAGAGATATTCATCACCTCTCAATCCAGGTTAAAATGAAAATGTATATGTGAGAGTCTTTTAAATTATATCAGCATATGTCATCTAAATCTCTTAGTTGTGAGTAGTTAGTACGTTATAATTAGAGAAAAAAAGGTTATATTGTTTCCATTCCACCAAACCAACATTTTTTTAATGACTAAGGGTTGTATGACCTTGTTTTGGGATGAGAAACAGATAAACTTGTTCTCACAAATAATTTAATGATCAACAGACCTATAAGCATTCGAGAGTGCATGGATATAAGCATTCAAGCACCACGTTTGATTTATCATAAATATTATTAAAAATATTTTGCTATACTTTGAGAAATCTAATATTTTTATGTTTTGTTTACATCAAAATTTTAAATACATATCTTTTTTATTATTATATACTTTATAATTTATTATCTTTATATATATACATGTTTTAATTATATTGTAGTATTTATTATTTATTATATTAATTTTTTATTTTATAACATATATCTTTATTTATATATGTATATGTATGTATGTATTTACATTATTATTTTATAATTCAATATAATTTTTGTAATTATTATTTTAAAAAAATTTTGGATAGTAAAATATAAAATAATCTTCTGTCATTTTTAACACATTCTTTATTCATTAAAGTTTAATATTTCCACCTCCTCTGAAAAAAAAGAAAGATTTTTTGAAAATATCATAATCCCAAAAATATTATTTTTATAAAATAAGAAATGTGCTTAGTGAGTTTGAATATTCTTCCCTTATCAAAATGAGATTCAAATCTTGACGCATAAGTGTATAGACAACTATTTGACATATTGCTAAAATCTTTATAATACTAATGTAGCCATTAAATAACTGCTTTGCTTACTATCCTTTTGGCAGGGATGGACCTTGGTCCTCACGGTTGATCATTTTTTTTAATGTAAAAAAAAAAATTAGACTTGCAGTCCTCTACAGTTGCAATTACCAAGTGAATATTATCTCTTCTCTTTCAATCATTTTATGATATTAACATCCTCTCTTGTAGAAATGTTAGGTCTCCCATTTCTATCATAAAAAAGAATCAAATTCTTTTTTTTTCATAACAAAATAATTTGAAAAAAAAAAGTGCGATGACTTTGAGAATCAATGCACTTGCTATGTCTTTGTCTTGCACTTGGAGACCAACCCACTTTCAGCTCTTTTAGCAATTCCCTTTTTGTTCTCTTTGCAAGCAACATTTCTGGTTCTACTATGTCAATCATCGTGCCATACTGCTCTTTCTTGCAAGTTGTGTTTCTGCTGTGTCAAGCGACCAAGAACAATAAGAAATCGGCCCCAACGAATAGTGAAGCAGAACAAACAAGTATTTTTGGAAAAAATGAATCAGGCGTGCGATCAGGGATTTCATAACATAGAAAAGGAACAATTTTGACAAAACAACAAGTTTTATTTCGAGCATGTTTTGGTGTGTTTCAAAACATTTTGAAATCTACCCAACCAAATAAATATTTCCACGCATATGCACTCATACAAAACATGTATCCATATCAAATATGTGTTCGATACGAGCACAACTTTATTTCTAGCGTATCTATGCATCTCTATTTCATTAGGTTAAGAAATTAAAGGAACAATTAAATGAAAAAAAACGTAACAGAAAAACCTATTTGAATCTTCATATTGTCTGGAGTATTAATTATTATTAGTTATTAATTATGATGTATGCGTAACTTGTTTTACTTAATTTTTTCTAATTTCTTATTTGGAGTATTACTTAAGTTAATCTTGTTTGGAGTATACGTATGTTACATACGTATTTTTTAACCTAATATCTTTTGTATATAAGCAATTTTTTTTTTCTTAATTTTGACTCACCAGTCATTCATTACTAGATCCGTTGGATGGGGCAAACGTTGGGTAGGCATCTCCCCATTGCAGTGGCATCTTCATTTGAAGTGGCTTCGGATGACATAAATGATAGGAATAAAACTACGGTGTGTTGTTTCCTTGCAATCCCAATGCCACATTAATTCCGGTCAAGGCATTGCCATTGATAATAAATTTTATAGAAAATATACGAAAATTTAGAGAACAAGGAAGAAGGAAGAGAGAGAAAATGAGATTGTGTGATGTAGGATGTTAAAATCTTGTTTAGAGGACGATGTAGCGTGTTTGAATCCACATGGACATTTTCTTAGAGATTTGGATAATTTTGTTAATGAAAAGCTAATTAAGTTGCACCAATGTAAGAATTTATAAAATCAATTGTCAACTTTTATGATCAAAAGAAAAAAATTACAAAAGCTCTAAGTCAAAAAGAATTTATCCATTTTGGGCTGAGGCTTTTGAATTTCGGTGTAAATATTCTCTATAATTTTTTTTATTAAAGAGTTCTTGTAGAATTTGAAAAGGAAATAATAAATAATAAATAATAAAAATATGTATGCGGCCTTTTTTCCCTACCATTTTTTCTCCTCCAAACTTTATAAAAACTCTATAATAAAAATAAAGGATTCAAACTTTGAATTTTGATATATTTATATTGATATGACCAAACAACATATTCTTTAGTCTTGAATTTAACTTGACCCACACTAAGGGGTAGATCAAAGTTGATTGAAGGAGCAATTGACCATAATACCAAATTGTTCAATTATCACTTAAATAAAAAAAATATAATAATTAGTTTGATTAGTGAAAAAATAGACGGAGACTTATAAACATTCTAGTGCCACCATATCTATTTTGGGATTGCATGGATATAAGTATTCAAGTACCAAATTTGATTCATGACAATATTTTAAAATTGAATTAGTCACTGAATTGATATAGGTATTGATCTACAGTTTACTAGTTTAATTTAATTATAGTTTAATCAATAACAATTAAATGTATTTTTTTAAAATTTGTATATATTAAAATTTTAATGTTACAAATAAATATTAATAAATTTTAAATATTTGATTACTAATTCAATATTTTTTAAGATATTTGAGAAGTTATTTTTAATTAAAAAACAAAAACTATCTATGATTAAAAGTTGATAGTATTTAATATTAAATTTTTGGAGTTTCTAAATTATATTAAGATTCTATTCATCATTAAAAAATTAAAAAAAAACTAAAAGCAAATAGCAAATTTGATCAAATACCTTGATATTTGAAAAAAAAAACTTTTAGGAGATAAGGTATGATGGAAAGTAAATAATAAAAATAGCTAAATATGCATATTTTGTTTTTCTTTTGTTTTTCTTTAATTTCTTTATATTTCACCTCTCTCTTTTTTTCTAGTATTTTTTGTTTTTAATTTTTTAGATTTATCTAAAATGAACTATTCTATTTCATAAGAAAAAATATTTTAAAAAAATTCAATGACTAGTTCAATTGGTTGTTGACTGATTCAATTTTAACTAGTTTAAATAATTTTTAACCGATTCTTTAACTAATTAATTTTTTTCGTTAACTGAATTGGACTAGGATTTGGTTTTAGTCGAATCGGTCGATCTAATCTAATTTTTATTATAATGGTTTATCATAAATGTTATTGAAAATATTTTGCTATATTTTAGAAAATCTAATATTTTCATATTTCATTTATATCAAAATTTTAAATACATATCTTATGATTATTATTATAATTTATTTACTAATTTATTTATATTTTGTATATTAAATAATATATTTTGACATTATTATTTTTATATTTATACTTATTTTTATTATATTGTAGTATTCATTATTTATTATATTAAAATTTTATTTTATAACTTATATTTGTATTTTAATACACACACATATATACTATTTTATGATTTAATATAATTTTTATATTTATCATTTTTACAAATATTTTTTAATAAAAAACAATAAAATTGTATTTTATTATATTCAACACATTTTTTTTATTAGAGTCCAACATTCTTGCTTCTTGCCAAAATAAAAATAAAAGATTTTGCAAACATATTGCATTCCCAAAAATATAACATTTTCATAAACTTTTTTGTAAAAAAAAAAAAACAAACATAAAATTTAGTATTTTTATAAAATAACAAAAGCGCTTTTAGTGAGTTTAAATATTTTTGACTTGTGGTGTAAATGAAGTCCAAATCTTGATGCATATGTAGATAGAGTAAATTATCTTGGCTTTGGGTTTGGGACATAGATGTGGATTCCTTGCTGCTTCCTTATCTCACATGATTTTTATTTTTTATTTTAATTATCCATTTTTTATTTGGATATTGTTTGGAAGTTGAAAGGTTATTATCTTCATTCATTTTATTTTGTTCAAAATAAAAAATAATATTAAAATAAACAAAACAAATAACTGATTTAAAAAATAAAAAATTAAATTAAATTAAAATATTATTTATCTAAATCAAAATTTTTAAAAAAATTGATTTGGATAAATTAAATTTATTGAAATCAACTTTTCTAAAAATATTAAATGAAACACAAAATGCATTATTTTTATAAAATAACAAAAACACTTAGTAAGTTTAAATATTATTGACTTGTCATGTAAAGAAAGTCTAAATCTTAACACATACACATATAGACTTGGTTTTGGGTTTGAGACATGAATGTAGATCCCCTCTTGTACTGCTATTTTATCAAATATGGATGGTTTAAACTTTATTATTTTTTATTGTAACTATCCATTTTTTTAATTTTGATATTATTGAATAGAAGTTGAAAGGTTATTCTCATCCTTCCTTTTATTTCCTCCAACATTAAAAAATAATATTAAAATAAACAAAATGAATGATTGATATTAAAAAATATAAAACATTAAATTAAATTAAATTAAATTATGATTTATCCAAATCAACCTTTTTTTAAAAATAATAAACCAAGCATAAAATGTATTATTTTTATAAAATAACAAACGCGCTTGATGAGTTTAAATATTATTAACTTGTCGTGTACCTATAGCTCTTGACTCAATGGTATCTCCCCTAATTTATTGCCAAAGGGTCTGTAAGGTGAGGGGTTTGATCCTCCCATGTCCCTTCCCATCTCTCATATATTCAGAATTTGAATTCTCTTCATCAATTCTTCCCTCTTTTACCTCTTCACCAAAATCTGAACCATTAGATTTATTAGCCACTAACAATTAATAATAAAAATTTTGAAAGACGCAACCTTGGCCATCAGATTTTGGTGGAAAGACAGAGGAAGGAAGAATTGGTAGAGAGAATCCAAATCCATAGATTCCCCTCTTTATTAGGACTTGTTGGGCCCACTTCTTTGTCACCCAAGAAATAAAGCTTGTCATGGAAATGAAATCCAAATATTGAGGCATATGCAGATAGAGTCAACTATCTTGGCTTTGGGTTTAGGACATGGATGTAGACCCATTTGCTGTGCTGCTCTCTTATCTAATATGAATGATTCAAGTTTTATTATTTATTATTTTGACCATCCAATTTTTGATTTTGATATTATTTAATGAAAGTTAAAAGGCTATTCTCATCTTTCATTTTATTTCCTTCAAAATAAAAAAGAAAAATATCACAATAAACAAAATGGATGATTGACATAAAAAAATAACATATAAAATATAATTAAAATCTGACTTATCCATATCAACTTTAAATTTTTTTTATTATTTTTGTAAAATAACAAACGGGCTTAGTGAGCTTAAATACTATTGATTTGTTATATAAATGAAATCCAAATGTTGACACACATGTGGATAGAGTCAACTATCTTGGCGTTGGGTTTGGAACATGGATGTATATCCCTTGCTGTGTTACTTCATTATTTGGTATGAATGGTTTATATTTTATTATTTATTAATTTTTTTATTTTAACTATCCTTTTTTTTAATTTTGATATTGTTTAATGGAAGTTGAAAAGTTATTCCCATCCTTTATTTTACTTCCTTTAAAATAAAAAAAATTAAAATGAACAAAATGGATGATTGATATAAAAAATTAAAATTAAAATTTGATTTGTCCAAATAAATTTGATTTGGGTAAATTAAATTTATCCATATCAACTTTCTTTTTTTTAATGAAAAGGCCAAACATAAAATGTATTATCTTTATAAAATAGCAAACATGTGTAGTGAGTTTAAATATTATTAACTTGTCGTGTAAATAAAGTTTGAATCTTGACATATACGCGGATAGAGTCAAACCATCTTAGCTTTGGGTTTGGGATATGGATGTAGATCTCCAGATGTGCTGCCCTCTTATTTGACATGGTTGGTTTAAATTTTATTAATTTTTTATCTTAACTATCAATTTTTATTTTGATATTATTTAATGAAAATTAAAAGGTTATTCTTATCCTTTGTTTTACTTCTTTTAAAATTAAAAAAATAATATTAAAATAAACAAAATGAATGATTGATATAAAATTAAAAAAATTAAATTAAATTAAAATCTGATTTATCCAAATGAAATTTTAAATAATTCAAACTCATAGGAAGCAAGAGAGGCGACCTCCATCCGTTAATGCTATAATATTTATACTACTAACGTAGCTATTAAAATACAACTGCTCTGCTTACTATTGTGTTCATTGAGGCAAACGCTGGGCATGAGAAATGACAAAGTATCCTGAATTACCTGTACCACCGGAGAACTCCACCGGCCAGGCAGGCATCTCACCATTGCAGCGGCCTCTTCATTTGATTATCATTCTTAACACATTTTTTAAATTGGAATCCAACATTCCCACCTTCTCCGAAAATAAAAATAAAAGGTTATGTGAAAATGTGGCATTGCCAAAAATATAATATTTTCAGAAAGTTTTTTTTATTAAATTTAAACCAAACATAAAAAATGAATTATTTTTATAAAATAACAAACGCGCTTAGTGAGTTTGAATATTCTTCCCTTGTAGAAATAAGGTCCAGATCTTGACGCATAAGCGGAGAGTCAATTATCTTGGCTTTGGGATATTTCTAAAATATTTCTTGTACTAATGTGGCCATTAGACAGCTGCTCTGCATAGTATGGTGTTGATTGGGACAAATGCTAGGCATGAGAGATGAGAAAGTATCTTGAATTACCTGTAAAACCCACCGGAGAAATCCACCAGCCGGGTAGGCATCTCCCTATTGCGACGGCGTCTTCATTTGATTATTTTTGTTCCTTAATTTTAGTGGTTTACTATGCTGGTAAGCATCTTTCCCCTTTTGCAGGGACTCTAGTGACTATTGGATTGGATAAGTTCAGCAATAGTTGAAGATATGGCTGCTTAAGATGTGCCCTAAGTGTTGGTTGAGCGTTAACACCTTCATCATCCTCTGATGCCCCCTCACATGCTCCTGGAATAAGTTTAGTTAATTCTTCCTCTCTTCTTAATTGTGTGATTTTTTTAACCTTAATTTTCTATTGTTTGCTTTGATCTGTGTTTCTCTCTGTCAGCGGGCGCGAAAAAAACAATCTGATTTTACTTTTGTCTTACCTTAATCACTTAATCATAATCAGTTTAACATAAGTATTGTAAGAGATTAAATTTACTAGTAAGTTTTTGGCCAAAATGCATTTTACCCTTCCGGTGATAAATTCATCGCTTATATATATATTAGGTTATTGCTAATATGGCATATAAAATAGACCAAATAACCTTAATTTTAAAATCTCCAAATTTCCTATCCATTTTCATGCACGAACTGTCAAAGTGAGTAGAGGCTCAATCTTCTCTTCATCTCCTTCCTCTGCTCTCCAAATCTTGAAAAGAAAACAATCTAAAGAAGCAATCTTCTTCTTCGTTTTGGGCTTTAGTGCAAATCTTCAAATTTTGTTCCGCAACCCGGTAACGTAAAACTACCTACAAATCCAAACCCTTTCAATTTCTAGCCCTTCCCAGATCTTTTTTTCCCACCCTTTTTCTTAGGACAAAGAAAAAACCAACCTCAGTCATAGATGCTTTTCAGCCCAGTGTTCGCCAACTTTTAGAAAATTCCATAGGGGACCCAACTGAAATTAGTTTAAGTGCTTTTGTCGTTAATACTTACAAACACTCCTTCAGATCTAAAGAAGCAGAAGATATCTTCTGTTTCTAATTAATAATACTTCATCCCCAAGCCTGCTTCTCCATCGCTCCTCATCATGCGACAGGCGTTCAATCTCCGGTTTGAGAGAGAGAATAGAAAGGACGACGGAGGATCACCAATTTTTTTTTTCTTTTCCATGATTTTTGACTCTCGTCATCTTTTCCCCCTCAATTTCGAAAAAGCTCACGGTCATTTTTAACATTCTTTTCTTTTGCATCCAGTTTGGTGAACAAGGACGCTATGCCAAATGAAAGTCTCTGCAAGAATTATTTATAAACCCTTGACTTCCCAGTGTCTTTGGCAAATAAAACCATTCAGTAGAACCCTACTGTCATGATTGTGTTAGCACAGATTTTCATTAAACAGTTCAGATAGTTACAGATCATATATATGATATTTAGAAGACTAAATGTGAAATTAATCAAGATGAAAAGAAAGGACTGATTTGGCCATTATAGCATAATTAAGCCGACAACACGATTTTGTATGAATAAGCTGAATCATCCTCTCTGTTGCCTCATATCTGATAATAGTTTTCAATAGGTAAACCCACTAATTAAGATTAGAGAAGAGATCTAATCTTATTTTATGTAGTTTTCCTAGCCCTTCTCATTACAGATTTTAATAAAACTTAATAGTTATATCTATTAATCACTAACCAGATTTAAATTATAAATGTGTATTATGCTCAAATATCATATGGTCATTTAATCAATTAGATTTATAATATATCTTAATGGACCATTGGTTAATTTGTTATTTTAGAAAACAAAAATAAATTAATTAATGTAATCTCACATCCAAAATTTTTCAAAATATTTCTACTTCAGCCACATTAATGGTGTTTTAAGATGAAATCTATTTTATTTTATATAAAATAACTCTCAAGTTGGCAAAATACTAAAAACATATTTGTGTACTTTTGTTACAAATAAAATAGTCATGAGATAACACAATGTACCCAATCTAGTCTAACATAGCTATTAATTTAGATCAATTCACAATCATACATATTAACAATTATATTGACATAGATTATAAACGGCTTTTTAACGTAAATATACCTTTAAAAAAAACAAAAGAAAGATATGTAACGATTGTAAAACATATTCCGGATATATATAACTCATTTTTAAAAAAAAATAAAAATAATGGGATGCGGAGCTTCAGCCTCCGCGTCCCAAAAAAATATTTAATTTTTTTTTATTTTATTTTTTTAAAAAGGGACCCTTGAGGGTCAGTAAACTGACCCTCAAGGGTCAGCTTTTGCTGACCCTACGTGGGTCAGACTGACCCACGTAGGGTCAGTTTGACTGACCCAACGGGTCAGTCATTGACCCGTTGGGTCAATCAAACAAATCCACGGGTCATATTGACCCGTGAATTTTTTTAAATTATTAAAAAATTATTATTTTAGTTAATTTTATTTTAAAAAAATATAAATATAAATTTTAAAAAATAAAAATTTATTATAATAAATAATTTTAATTTATTTATTAAATTTATTAATTATTTAAATATATATTAATTTTTTTGTATATTAAAAATATTTATAATTTTATTAATTTTACAAGTGTAAAAATTTATGTTTTAAGAAAATTTAAATAATTTTATTAAAATTTATAAAAGGTGAAATTTAGATAAATAAAAACAAAAAGAATTTAAATAAGTTAATAAAATTATTATTAAAATTATATTAATATGAGACTTTTTTAAATGAAAAAAAAAATTTAATTTATATATTGAAGAGGACAATAATTTAATTTATTTATTATTTAAATTTATATTAATTTTTTAATATTAAAAAATAAGAAATCTTTAAAATTTTTATAATTTTATTAATTTTAGAAGTGTCAAGAATTTATGTTTTGAGAAAATTTAAATAATTTTATCAAAATTTGTAAAAGGTGAAATTTAGATAACTAAAAAGTAAACAAGAATTTAAATAAATTAATAATAATATTTCTAAAATTACATTTATATGAGACTTTTTTAAATGGAGAAAAAATTGTAATCTATATATTGATTATTAATTATTTTTGTATATTTAAAAATACAATATCTTTAAAAATTTTTATAATTTTATTAATTTTGTAAGTGTTAAGAATTTATATTTTGCAAAAATTTAAATAATTTTATTGAAATTTGTAAAGGGTGAAATTTAGATAACTAAAAAAAGTAAACAAGAATTTCAATAAACTCATAAAAGTATTTCTAAAATTACATGTTTTAAATGGGAAAAAATTTTTAAATGAGGAAAAAATTTTAATCTATGAAAGGAAGAAGACAATGGTTTACTTTATTTATTATTTAAATTTATATTAATTCTTTTTGTATATTTAAAAAAACAATGTCTTTAAAAATTTGTTATAATTTTATTAATTTTGTAAGTGTTAAGAATTTATATTTTGAGAAAATTTAAACAATTTTATTAAAATTTGTAAAAGGTGAAAAGAATTTAAATAAATTAATAGAAGTATTTCTAAATTTCACCTTTTACAAATTTTAATAAAATTATTTAAATTTTCTCAAAATATAAATTCTTAACACTTACAAAATTAATAAAATTATAACAAATTTTTAAAGACATTGTTTTTTTAAATATACAAAAAGAATTAATATAAATTTAAATAATAAATAAAGTAAACCATTGTCTTCTTCCTTTCATAGATTAAAATTTTTTTCTCATTTAAAAATTTTTTCCCATTTAAAACATGTAATTTTAGAAATACTTTTATGAGTTTATTTAAATTCTTGTTTACTTTTTTTAGCTATCTAAATTTCACCCTTTACAAATTTCAATAAAATTATTTAAATTTTTTCAAAATATAAATTCTTAACACTTACAAAATTAATAAAATTATAAAAATTTTTAAAGATATTGTATTTTTAAATATACAAAAATAATTAATAATCAATATATAGATTACAATTTTTTCTCCATTTAAAAAAGTCTCATATAAATGTAATTTTAGAAATATTATTATTAATTTATTTAAATTCTTGTTTACTTTTTAGTTATCTAAATTTCACCTTTTACAAATTTCGATAAAATTATTTAAATTTTCTCAAAACATAAATTCTTGACACTTCTAAAATTAATAAAATTATAAAAATTTTAAAGATTTCTTATTTTTTAATATTAAAAAATTAATATAAATTTAAATAATAAATAAATTAAATCATTGTCCTCTTCAATATATAAATTAAATTTTTTTTTTTCATTTAAAAAAGTCTCATATTAATATAATTTTAATAATAATTTTATTAACTTATTTAAATTCTTTTTGTTTTTATTTATCTAAATTTCACCTTTTATAAATTTTAATAAAATTATTTAAATTTTCTAAAAACATAAATTTTTACACTTGTAAAATTAATAAAATTATAAATATTTTTAATATACAAAAAAATTAATATATATTTAAATAATTAATAAATTTAATAAATAAATTAAAATTATTTATTATAATAAATTTTTATTTTTTAAAATTTATATTTATATTTTTTTAAAATAAATTAATTAAAATAATAATTTTTTAATAATTTAAAAAAACCCACGGGTCATATTGACCCGTAGGTCAGTTTGACTGACCCAACGGGTCAGTGATTGACCCGTTGGGTCAGTCAAACTGACCCTACGTGGGTCAGACTGACCCACGTAGGGTCAGCAAAAGCTGGCAAGGGTCCTTTTTAAAAAAAAAATAAAAAAAAATTTTAAAAAAAATATATTTTTTTGGGACATGGAGGCTGAAGCTCCGCGTCCCATTATTTTTATTTTTTTTTTAAAATGAGTTATATATATCCGAAATATGTTTTACAATCGTTACATATCTTTCTTTTGTTTTTTTCAAAGGTATATTTACGTTAAAAAGCCGATTATAAACCTAGAGGTGTAGTAAACGCTAGTTTTAAAAAATGATTAACAATACACTATTTCTAATTAGTGCTATATATAGTCTCTCAATATCCTTATTCTTCAATTGCCAGAAAAATCATTTGGATTAAAATAAACTTGTATCTCTTTAATAACTTTATCTCAAAAATATTATATAGTGACAATATAGATATATCATAACAAATATAAGTGTTATTCTTAAAATAAACACTATACTTTAAGATACATGTTATGTTCAATCTTTGCATAAGCAAAGCAATAAAACAATGATGATCATTAATGAAATGCCTCAAATAGATAAAAAATCAAACCACATTAAGAATGTAATTAAGGGGTCAAGTGGAGTTAACATTTAAATGCAAAATGCATCAAACTCCAATTAATCCAAAAGATTAAAAGACTCTAAAAATATGCATGTACTTAGCATGTTTCTTAAAACTATATTTGTCCTAAAACCTTTAGTTAAGGAATCAACTTCTTGTTAATAAAGTTATGAATATTTATTTTAAAACACTCACCAACCTAATATATCATGAGGCATAACTATCCTTGTAAACAAGCTAAAAATAATCTAGCAATAAAAATGTATAGTTAGTGGAGTTGCAAGCATGTATACCATGAAAATAATCCAATATTATTCTAGAACTCAACAATATGATCTCCTTACCAAACATTTATAGGAGAAATATATATGTAATATCAAAGTATTACTAATATAATCATATTAAAAATTTTCAAATTTTAACTAGAAAGCCAAAAATATAGTGTCATCAAAATTACACAGTGTATGTAAATCAATTGTGAGTGTTAATTTGATAACTCCAAACATCATATACAAATATCCATACCTAGATTATTTTGTATTCATAGTAAGCAAAGTCTTTAATGAGTTTAACATCTTTGATACTTTGTAAGTATGAAAGGATTTTCCTTACAAATTTTGAGAATTCATTCTAAAATTGCTCAAGTATCTAAACTAATTGACAACACGGGTAATGTGACAATACATATCCTTGGTCACATGACAAGGCTACTAATGTAGCAAAAACAAATCTGACATATTTCATTCATCATTGAAAATCTTGAACATGTTGAATCTTTATTTCCCTTTTAAGAGGACACATATTACCATAAGAGATAAGATTGTAAATTATATGCAAAAAAAATCTTATTAAAAGCAAGATATTTTAAACAAGCCAAAATATTTCAAGCTTAGCTGCAATGAATCTTTATGCCTAAAACAAAATGTCACCATAAGATCCTTATTCACATAAAATGAACTTTACTCTCATTCATCTTTGGTAACGAATATTCAATAATAGTTATTAAACTATATGAATATATATTAAAGTAGTATGAAAATATTTTATCATACTAGGAAACTTCAATAATTTTTAAATAAGGTTTATTCGTACAAAAAATTTCAATGATACCTTGTTTTCTTTATTCTCTCAAGCCTTCATTATGTTTTAATCAATTGTGTCAAGAAAGTTATCATGGAAGATGTTCATTTAAAAACTCAACCTATATAGTTCTCACTATTAAGTTTAAGATATTGATAACAAAAACTAAAAAAAAAAATTGAGGGATTAACCTCATCATTCAATTAATTTGGTTATTAGTTGAATTTGGGCCTTTATATCATTGTAATATTAGTTTGCAAAATTCATAAAACTCTTGATATATAATGACTCTCACTAACCCAAAGACATCAAAGAACTTGAAATGACTATAATCTCCACTATATGCTTACAACTAGTGGTCAAGAATCTACCATAATTAATTTAATGAAAATTTTATGAATCTTTGTAAATGAGTTATTTTAGTGACAAACATTCATATTAGCCCATAATGTAATCTTATACCAAAATGTCATGTTGCCTAAAATTTAATTGCTTATGATAATCATTGGTCAAACAATAACAATATATGATTCAAATTGTTTAACCCAAATATATAGTTGCATTTAAGCGGCATAAGGTAATCACTTTGTGTATGCATTATGCAACCAGCTTTCTTAATCTAAAAAATTGCTCAGTAATAATGAATAATTTAATTATTTGAAACTAAATATAATATCTTTAGAAGTTCACATAGCATGCCAACAAGTTCAATTCATCATGAATTTATAACAAAATTGTCCCTTGATTAGTAATTTTCTTTTAGGATATAGAAAATTAAGCTATAAGATTATAACATGTAAACATGAACAAACAACGTTCAAGTCATTAGATTCAATGTGAGACATATCAACTCTCAATGTGGGATTTCCTCCACTCAACTTGAATCCCAACGAATTTCCCTTTAAGTGTGAGTTCATTACACAACCCTGTTGATTTTCAATCGATAAATCCTAAGAGTCTAAAACATTGGGAGATCTTCTGTTGCTGGGCTTCATAGAGGAACTAAAGTAATGCTCATAATACCAAAACTTGACCCAAAACCTTGTTATATTATAACAAATTTATAGCCACTTAAAAGAAATTTACACGAAATTGAATTACCATAAAAGAAAGTCTTTTTCCCCATATATCAAAATAGTACATAATAATCCAAAAATATATATTTAGTCAAATGATGTCACTAATCACTAAAGTGTCCAAAAATTATATAAACAACTTAGTAACGTGATAATATTTTCAATTATTTCTCAACTTCAATTTGATAAACCTTAAACATGTTAGGAGATTTTTCTTAATTAATAAAATAGCCATAAAAAATATATCAATAAAAATGATAAAATATATTTTACCACACAATATAGATGAATAAGGCTCACTAATATCTACTTGTGTCATGTATACAAAATTTTTACTTTGAGTTTCATTTTTCTAATTTTGGTTAACTTTGTATTTTTAATTTCTTATTAAGTTTGGTTAACTTTCCCTTAGAATAGTCAACATTTGTCCATATATCCCAAGGATATATTTAATTGAAATTTCCAATTCTTTCACCTAAATATGACTCAAATGTTTATGCTACAACAATGAAAATTTCTCTTTAGTCATAAATCTCAAAATCATAAAATTATCAACATTAAAAGATAAATATTTATCATTGATAATTAAAGACAATTTATATAATCCATCAAATAAAATACAAACCATAAAAATATATTTTTAGTAAAGATGGCTAATGTGTCTTACAAAATTTGACAATTTCTTTGTGAACAAAAATATTATGAAACACTTATCACAATATTTGTGGAAATTTGCATAGTTGTCATTTACAAATATATTTTAAAATATTTTGCAAGATGCACATGAATACTTTAACCAATTAAGTTATAATATCTTTTCATATAGCTTAAAGATCTATAACATGAGAAATATGACCAACATGCCTTATTGTAGAATTCAAAAGTTTACTAGCAATTCTATTCGCATTTTCGTTACACTCACTAACAATAAGACTTTTACATAGATAAATAATTTGTCATTATTGTTGTATTAAATCAAGTGCACCGAATATTCTTAAATAGGGATAAAAATACATTAATATAAAATTCATTACATTTATCCTTTATCATGTTTCACCAAGAAACATGTCATAATAAGAATTTTCTTTTATATACATAAATTATTAGTTTATAAATAACAAACTCTATATCTTGCTTTTGTTTCTAATAATTGGATCCAATTAAGACCTTTATTGTAGTGGTATTATTGTTCATAGCAAGGTAAATTGAATTGTAAAAAGAATGTAATATGATTAAAAAAAAGGGGCAATTTCAAAATAGTTTAAAATTTAAACAAGCTATCCTAAAAAAGCATTATGCACATCATCATAAACTCTTCTTTAGGTAAAGAATATAACATGCTATTGGACCTTTTCTGCATGAAGCTAACCAAAATATAAAAGTATATCCTTTGGGTAGATAAATCCTCCAAAATCATGTAACTCAATCTAATAAAAGAAAATACATGATCTTAAAAGATCTATCCCCTTTGGATAAATAGATCCTCCTAACCATGTACCTCTACCATTATGCTTCATTTAGTATCAAAATTAATACACATTATAACCCTCAATGGGCAGATAATTATGTACAACAATTCAAAGAATTCTATTAATAAGGGAACTATCCAACTTTGTAAAATTTGATGGGAGAATAACTTATATGGTAAACACCGATAGCAATTCTCAAAACAATATTCTCTTACTAGAATGAATAAAATTGCCTTTTCTCATATCAATAGAGGGAATCATATGATTTCATAAACTTTGAAGGATGAATCACTTTAGTGGTAAGAATCCTCAACAATTAATTGCCAAATAAAATTTCCAGATTAGGAGAAACGAAATTGTGCTTTGTTTCCTATTAAAGAAAGGAACTAACTGTATTTGTAAAATTTTGATAGATGAATCACTTTGATAATAAACATCCGCAACAATTTACAAATAAAAAGCTTTATATATGATCACATAAATAAGATATTTTGCTAAATGTATCTTAGAAGATAATTTATAACCATTGTCACAATTAGTACAACCTTTAATTTTTTAAATTTGGGGCTGAGAGTATTAATATATATATATATATATATATATACATATATATGTCCAGAGAGAGAGAGAGCAACTTTTTTTTTTTAATGATCAAGGTATATAAAGAATATTTACCTATACTTTTCTAATGTCAATTTATATCTCATAAAAACAAAATAAAATACATTAATTCCACCACAAAATAGCAAATAGATCAAGAAATAATTTTTCTAAACATAATAAAATATAAAAAAATTAAGAAAATAACCCAAAAATTAAATATGAACAGAAGCTTCAGCCCAGGATGAAGGATCTTTTTTAATTATTATTTTTAGTGCATTGAATTAGTAATCATTCAAGTGGTGATCTAGACAACTTTAGGAATCACGTCCTCTAGTGATAAGGAATTAGAGCAATCAGTTCTACCATTCACTGAGATTTTAATTAAGAGCTAAAGCATATCGCATAATGATCAGGAAAATTAGGACACTCTGATGTTATGAAATAGCATAAATTGAAATAGTTTGATCTGAATATTTTCCGGCCACTATAGGATACCGCATAATTCAAACTCCCAAACATCAATAATAAGTGCAATAGAACATGGCAGGGGACGACAAGGAATGAAAAAGGTTTTCAAAAAGGCCAAGAAGATGCCGCATCTTAATAGGGCACTGCAATTTTGGGGTGCTTTCCCTGCTACGCCAGAAAATCTAGTAATTGTTGCAGACCACGTTATTCTTTCCAAGACATACAAACATGGCATCATACACAACTTTCACCGCAGGTGAGAGTTGATAACATAATATATACTATCCATAAACAGAACAGAATTGCAACCAACCACACCCCATTCATTCAGCAGCATGCATAAAACAGCCATAGTATTGAATTTCAACTATGAGAATTGACCAAGTGGGAATTACCATGGATGCGCACGGAAAACAAAAAACTCAAAAACATCTACCAATGTTTACAATATTAAGAGATATTACTAACAAGGATTTCCAACAAGAATCAAACACAACACTAAATGGTATTTATAAACAAAACTGGTGTCTAAGATTGCAGCAAAATAGTATTGTATTAATCTAAATCTCAATATTTTGGGTTTTGAAAATCATATATAACTTGTTCTAAGATCAAATGTTAGCACTAATTTACATTAGACAGTATGGATAATTACATATCATATATACATACACACACATATATATGACATTTAGAACACTAAATATGAAATATATCAAGATGAAAAAAAAAGGTACCTAATTTGGCCATGTAATTGATGGTGTTATGACGGTCTCTAATGGTAAGAACCCTCCTACAAATGTTTTAATAGAAACCAAATTACAAGAATACAAAGTGTAGGGACAAAAAAACTTAATAAAATTATACTACAGGTATAGTTTAACCATTAAAAAACAGAGAGAGAGAGAGAGAGAGAGAGAGAGAGAGAGAGAGAGAGTAAATATAGTAAGAATATTAAAGTTGGTCGGATATGGTTTCAAGTGGCTTTGAATGACAGAAAGGAAAGGAGTGAAGCTGCTGCGTTTGTCCACTTGCAATCCCAATTCCATGTTCATCAATCAAAATGTTGCGAAAGCCCCCACTTTAAAGCATCTGAACTTCTAAGATTTTGGTGTTTTTACCCTGAATTATTCCTCACACTTATCATTTTTCTTTGATTTTAGTTTTTATTTGAAGAGTTTTTAAAAATAAATTAATAATTTAGTCATTGAAAGATTAATCTTATTTCAATTTTTAAAAACAAAAATTTTAATTTAACTTTTAAAAGATTATTTTTATCTTATTAATTTAGTCTTTCAAACATTTTCTTTTTCAATCAAATAGTCCAGAAGAATAAATAATTAGGTACACTATAGTATTATACAAATAAGGATCTTGCATGAATCTAAGTGTAGACCCTACGTCACTGTAACAAAAAGTGAAAATAGCGACAAAAACATCAATTAGAAAAATTGCAAATTCAAATTCAGTCGAAAAGATAATATTTCTAAAAAAAATTATATTTAAAGATCAATAAAAAAAATATTTTTAAAGATTTTTATCATTATATTTAACTGTTTGTTATTAAATTCAGTGATAATTATTTTAAAATAAATAATAATAAATTTTTAAAAGTAAATTTTTTTAATTTTTGGACCCTTTATTATAATTCTCCCATATTTCTATCTGAAAAAGTAGTCACGAATTTTTGTTAATCAATAATTGCTTAATATTGGTTATAGATATGCTTGCAGGGCTCCTGACTCTTGAAGGCTTTTAGTTGGTCTAATAAAAATTTAACTAGATTTACAAAATTGACTGAAATTAGTTAGACTTTTCGACCAACTTGCAATTGGACATTTATGTCCAACTAAGTCTGGCTAATAGTCCGTCAGTGTTTCTTTTATAAAATTTTTTCTTAGCCTTTCTTTTATTTCTTTTATTTATAATTATATTTGTATTTTAAAATTAGATAATTTTAAAATCGTGGTTATAGATATGCTTGCAGTGTGCCTGACTCTTTGCGCCCTTTTAGCTGGTTTAATAAAAATTTAACTGGATTTACAAAAATGACTAAAATTGGTCAGAATTTTTAACCAATTGCAATTGGACATTTATGTCCTACTAAAGTCTGGCCAATAGTTAGTTAGTCGGTGTTTTTCTTTTTCTAATTTTTTTTTTACTTTTTTTCTTTCATTTCTTTTATTTGTAATTATATTTGCATTTCAAAATTAGATAATTTTTTTCTAATTATTTCTCCATAATGATGATAGATTAATAACTAATATTATAATTAATTAATAATATTTTTAGATTGTATATTTTATATCTTTCATTTTCCAACTATATATTCATTTTATGTTCTAAATTTCATCTCATTCTTGTTACACTTCATTACGTCATTTTTTATCTTCATCTTCCTGCAGTTATTCTTCATCTTTAATTCTACTAAATTTGCAACGTACATTAAAAAAACATTAATTTATGAAAAAATTGCAACTAATGAGCTGTAACAAAAATAAAACAAATGGTAAGGGACAATGAAAACAAAAGATATTAGAGATTGTATGTTGCAAATTTATCGTGAGAAAAAGTGATGAAAAAAGCAAACAAACTAAAAAAATAAAAATAGAGAAGAAAAATATAAAAATAAAAGATGAAAAATTGATGGATAAAAATTAATATACAAAGAAAAAAAAAGGAAAGAAGATGAAGAGATAACTTGAGAGGCAACTTAGAGCTTCAGAGTTTAGTGAAGAAAATGGTAGAGAGAAAAACTTCATACGAAAAAAAAATGTTAAAGTGAAAAAGATGGATAAAAAAAGTCTCGCGCACGCATGTGTGTAAATTCTTGTTTATCGACTGAAATTTTCTAAGAATTTTTGTTTACCAACTAAAGTTCTTTGCAAAAATCTTGTGAATTGCAACTTTTTTTTTTAATAAATGGTAGCTTTTATTTTCTGATTTTTTTTCTTTTGAAATTCAGTTGGAAATTGACTTGTAAATTGAGGAAAAAAAAGTAATTAGAAATCAATCGAAAGTTTCAGTTAGTATTTCCTAACATTGTTGTATTATATGTACAGTTTAATATGAATATTTAATTGTATAAATGCTGTAGGGTATCTAAGAATTTCTCTATCTAGGAAACATTTGTGGGCTTTTTGAAGAGATAATTCTGATTGAAAAAAATATTTAAAGGATTAAACTAAGAGGTTTTATCATTAGAGAACCAAATTGAGAAAAAAAAATCTTTTAAGGATTAAATTGAGAATCTTTGTTTTTAAAGGATTGAAGTGAAGAAAGAATAATTTTTAAGACTAAATTATGAATTTATTTTTTTAGTTAGAGAATAAAAAGAAGCCAAGGGATGATGAAATCTGTAGAAGAGATATGAAAATTTAGGGGGAGAAAGAATGAAAAAAGAGAAAATGAGACTTTGTAATGTAAGATGTTAAAATATAATATTTTTAAAGGTTTATTGAACTAATTAGAGTTGAATTAAATATATATATTTAAAATTTTATATATTAAAATTTTAATGTAACAAATAAATATTAATAAATTTTAAAATTTTGATTATTTATTAATATTTTTTAAGATGTTTGAGAATTCCTTTTTAAATTAAAAAAAACACTAATATTTAAAAGTTAAAAGTATTTAATATTAAAATTTGAAATTCTTAAATTATATTAAAATTCTACTTATTATTAAAAAATTTTTTAAAAATGACAATTTTAGACAAACAACTTGATATTTGAAAAAAATACTATTAAGAGATGAGGCATAATAAAAAAACAAACACAAAAATAGCTAAGTTTTTCTTATATTTTCTTTATTTTACAAAAAAAAAATTCTATTTCAACCCCTCTTTCTTTTAGTGCATTTTATTTTTAATTTTTCATATCTATTTAAGATAAATTATTCTATTTTATAAAAAAAAATTTTAAAAAACTTAATAATTGGTTCAACTAATTTTTTATCAGTCAAATTTTGATTAATAAATCTAATTTTTATCAATTTGACTAATTTTTTATCAATGTTTTAGTTAGGCAATTTTTTAAACTAACCAAACTGGATTAGCATTTACTTTTCAATCTAAAGCCTGAGTTTGAGAACATTGCTAAAATCTTACTTATTATATTTTTATTGTAACAAAATTTAAACTTTATTTTTTACTGTTGAAGTGCAAATAGAGTTCTCTTCTATGACCATCGATTGAGATGGATGGCTGCCGAACGACATCAATCACAGCCTCACATGCTTTATTTTCACATTCTCTCATTTGCTTAAGGAACTCCATCAGATGCTATATATCCAAATTTGCTAATGTAAGCTGAATCTCAGGACTTCATTTCTTTTTTTTTTTTTTTAAGTTTTCAGAAGGTGAAGGTTAGTATTGTTTGCTCAAAACCCGGTTCACACTATAGTTCCATTTGCATCAAAAAATGTTTGGTCATCAGACAAATTTAGCTATTCTGCTCACACTAGCCTTCATGATCTACTCAACAAGAGCAGAAATGTCTGCCATTTGTGAGAGAATGTGCGGAGGATATACCGTGCAGTACCCTTTCGGGTTCTCTGAAAGTTGTGAGATCAAAATAAACTGCAGCAGTAGCGACCACATGGAAATTGGGGGATTACAGGTCCAGAATGTAACCTCTAGCAGTATCTTCATCAATCTTCCTGCGAAATGCAACCGAAGTATGCAATCCATCCACACCCTTTTCAGTGAGAACTTTGCTCCCACAAGGAACAATAACTTTCTCGTGCAAACTTGTTCATCTACGCCGGGCGGCTGCGTTATACCTACTCCCAGTCTTATGGAAGATCAGTTAAAGAAGGAGGGTTGCTATAAAAGTAGTGGTAATATCAGTTGCTTGACACAGTTCCAACCACAGCAAGGTTTAGATGTTCTAACATACAAGGATGTGAATGGAGGTGGGTGTTCGTTCTTGTTCTCAGCCATTGCTATTGATCCAAGGAAAGACCCCACGGTTTTGCTGCGGCTTGAGGCGCTTGAGTTGGGGTGGTGGCTTGAAGGGCCATGCCAATGCTCTCCCACTGCAAACTGTACACAGGTCCATCTTGCTCACGGGAAGCTGGGGTTCCGATGCCAGTGCGCTGATGGTTATTCTGGAGATGGCTACAATAATGGCAGCGGTTGCTGGAGTACAAGTTCTACAGGTCCTGGTGAGTCCAGTCGTTGAGAGTAATTTCAATATTATTTTATTATTTTGTTTTAGTTTTTTAATACTCGTGGAATAATATTATAATTGACCAAAAGGCTGTTCATGAAAATTGGTGGATATTTCTAGTTTTGATTTTTAGTAATGTTGAAATATTGAAAAATATTAACTTGGGTTTTCCTGCTGACAAATTCAATGGTTGCTTCAAGGACCAAACTAACTAGCGTGAACTTTATGATACTAAATCAGAACATTTAGTTTCAGAAGGCGTCTGAGAAACGGACCCGATCGGCTGCGATGTTGGTTAAGACATTGGATTGGAGTAAGAAGAGTGGTTGGTATATTCATCATTTGGCCACATGGAAGAGTGATTATTATTGCTGAATAATAATAATAAAAGAATGGAATCAATTTTCGCCATGGTTACCTAAATAAGGTTGACTAGAGTAGAAGGGGGGGTTCTGTTTGTGGAGAATTAGGTTGGAGTTTTGAGGATAAAAGATTGCTTCAAAATTTCAAATGATTTGATTTTAGTTAGATTAACGAGAAAGAAAGAGAAAGGAGAGCATGTTAGAGAGAGAGAGAGAGCGAGAAAAGGGAAAGACGAAACTTAATTAGCCAATTGAATGGTATGTCAAATTCTATTGCAGTTAATATATTAAGACATTTTTATCACAATGTTTATTAAAGGAGGAATTCAAAACAAACAAGTTAAGGGAAAAACACTATAAAATAAGTTAAAATAAGAAAAACACTAATTTAGGCAACATTTTCTCTCACTGCTAATCCTTTTTCTTTTGTGGTCTTATCATCACTTGGTCATTCCGATACTGCAACATACCTTATTTCAGGTAAAACCTCAACTCTGCGTGATGGTCTTTTCATGGGGTTCACTGTTCTACTCTGCCTCGTGTGTGCTCTGCTTTTGCTATGTCTCATTTCGTGGAGGCGTATTATTGATTTGAGGAAAAAACAAAGAGAGACAATGGAGCGCCAATTATGTGCAGGCAATTCTAATCTTGTTATCTATCCGTACAAAGAAATAGAAAGAGCCACTAATTTTTTCTCCGAACAACAGAAGTTGGGATCTGGAGCATTTGGTACAGTTTATGTGGGGAAACTCCATAATGAGTGGGTTGCAATAAAAAAGATAAAGCATAGAGATAAGGACAATGTTGGCCAAGTTATAAATGAGATCAAGCTCCTTTCTTCTGTAAGTCACCCAAATTTAGTTAGCATCTTGGGTTGCTGGATAGGGGCTGGTATGCAGATACTTGTTCTTGAGTTTATGTCCAATGGAACACTATATCAGCATTTACGTAGACAAAGGGGTATAGCACTTTCATGGAAAGCTCGGCTCACCATTGCTACTGAAATCGCCAATGCTATAGCATATCTCCATTCTGCCATTGATCCCCCAATTTACCACAGAGACATAAAGTCCAGTAATATACTCTTGGATTGCAACTTCAGATCAAAAGTAGCAGATTTTGGGCTTTCTAGGCTTGGCATGACAAACATATCACATATCTCAACTGCTCCACAAGGGACACCGGGCTATGTTGATCCTGAATACGAGCGGAATTTTCATCTCTCTGATAGAAGTGATGTTTACAGTTTTGGCGTAGTTTTGGTCGAGATAATTAGTGCTCTGAAAGTGGTTGATTTTTCTCGACCTCCTAGTGAGGTTTATTTGGCTGCACTTGCTGTTGATAAAATTGGGAAGGGTTGCGTGGATGAGATAATGGATCCTTTCCTCTTGCCACATGCGGATGCTTGGACGAATTATTCTGTTCAAAAGGTTGCTGAGCTTGCATTTAGATGCCTTGATTCTCGTAGAGTTGTGAGGCCTACTATGATGGAAGTGGCAGAGGAGTTAGAACACATCAAAAGTAGTGGATGCAAGGAAATGGAAGAAACTATATGCGTGGCATCATCATCAGGGATGTCTCATGTTAATGAAAATGAGAGCGACAACTTAGGGAGTGAGATATTGATTGTTCCAATGGATGGATAATTTTCACTATTCTTATGTAAGGACAGCATCTCTGCATCAGTACAGGATCATTGGCTAAATGGACGTAGCTTACCTTCAACTAAAAGCCTCGTTGGGACACTCACCTACTTTGTTGAGAGAGAAATGCTATTGTGTGACAGTTTGCAAGGGAAAGGAGGCAACACAATGACTAGCTGAATCTGTCACCAACAAGTAGCCCTACTGTCAAACTGATTCCCTCATTCCATGGCAAATGATTTGGCCCGGCGTTTGTTAGGAATATGCCGGTATTTTGTCTGTAGTGTTGTTGTCCTTAGTGATGTGTTTTGTGTGTCTGTAGTATTGTTTTATAGTATTGGCTTATAGGACCTCCAATATATTTGAATGAGGGGTAATGAATGCTTGAATGAAATTTGGAGTGGCAATCTCTACTCAAATGAGAGAAATTCAAATCTGCTAATCTTTTCCTTCTGTTGCTCTAACATTATTTTAGATGGAAAGCCTTCGGTAACATGAATAAGGCATATAACAATTTCCTAGTTACATGTATCTATTGTCCTGGCGTCAGTTTCTTCTATCTCTTCCTTGAATCATGTAGACATCTCTCATTATCTATTATTTATATGTAATGATAGAGTTTTTATTTTGAAAGAAGGAAAAGCATTAGATAGAAGCAATAAGTAGATAGCTTATAAGAAAGATCTAATTACGATTTTTCTTGTTCTTAATTTTATATTAATAAATTATTGTTGATCAAATCCAGTTGAGTTGTATATCTAGTGAAAAGAAAAAGAAAAAGTGGTAATCAAATCTAATCAAGTCAATTTTTGATGAATGTCAATTTGAGCCTTGTCCCTTGTCTAGTAGTTTCATAGTAACCCCTGAGCAATTATGCTGAGCCTAATTTGTCTTGAGCACTTCAACTCACCATATGCTCACATTGGATCAAGTACCCCCCCCCCCCCCGGCGGGTAGTCGACCACAAGCTATTGGCTTCCAAGAACCATGCGTTTGCACCATTTAACTAAATAGGGGCATCACATATCTCCACTACCTGTTACAATCCAACGCTTAAAAAATTATCATCATGACCATTTTCTCCACTTATAAAAAGCTTATAAAGGCTCCTCAATTATACTGTATACTCTGAACTATACTTTTTTGCTTAAGACTCGTACTAATTTAAACATCAAAATATTAGCCAAGGACTTGACCACCCCTTAAAATTCACACAAACCCTCGCATGAGCTCAAGGACTGCTTTAAAGACCTTCACCAAATTCCTATTCACTAATTTTGATATTGAAAAAGAGGATAATTTTCAGCATTCTATGGAAGAGGCGAAGGATAGCTCCTCCGTATCATTGCATGATCCTTGATTGTTAAGCGGACAGAGTTACCTTCAGCAAACAACTTCTTGTGAAATGTGGTTCAGTGACATGCACTTGGCAAATATTAAAGGCAGAAAGCCTTTAATAGCTACCTTTTCTCTTTCCATATATGGTTACAAGTATAGATACTTCCGTATATGATTGGGAATTAGCATTGTGTCTTCCATCTCCTCTAAACACACTGACAAGATATGTGTGAACCCACTATAATTAATGTACAGAAATAGTTATGCCTACAGGTACACAAAAAAAAAACTACTTAATTAATAAGTACAAGCATGGCTGAAAATTACCAACATCCCAACCTATAATTATTTGTGTGTTAATTCAAGTGATAGAACACCAAAAGAAGAGATTCAATGCGGGAAAACAAGATTATGCCAAACAAAAAGCAGCTCTTGACAATAAGATCCAAAAACCAAAAAAGATTGGCTTGGATAATATCAGTAAACATTGCTTTGCATTCTTAAACTCGTGTCAAAATGTCTGCTCAAAAGATTGGCTTGGATAATATCAATAAACATTGCTTTGCATGCTTAAACTCATGTCAAAATGTCTGCTCAAAAGATACCTTAGTGTATTCATTATCCGACATCACATCTTCAGCTCTTGAAATTTCAAACTACTTTTGTTTTTGTTTTTTGTGCTTTTGGTCAAGTTGAAATTTCAAACTGATTACTGATTAATAGAAGTAGGACATCAAGATGAGATCGATAGTTACCATCTTTTTTCTTAGTCGAAAAAAGTCTTCTTGGTCTTTAAATAGCTACTGAATTGAATTAAATCAACCCATTTGAATGAGTGAAATTTGTGTTGAACTGTAAGAACCGACGTGAATTCATGCATGCAGGAGGTGGACTTTTCAACGCTTGAGGTGCAGCTGCCACGCATCAGTTTTGCCTTCCGCCGTTTTACGTATGTGCCCCTTATCTCACTTCCTTTCAATTGGAGTTTTTGGTCATTAACCTTCTGATCTCTGCAGTTGATATATCCATCCAGCGAAGCATCACAGAACCGCCAGAGTTGTGCATTTTCATCATCTGTTTCTGGATGCTACTTCCTCTGTTTCTTCGAGCTACTGGCGTTGATCTTCTGCTTCTTCACGCCTTGAGTTTGCTTCAATTGAGTGCTCCAGAATTGCTGCTTCATTCAGACACATGGAAAGCTCCCTACTGGATGAACCAAAGCGCTGAAACAAAGCTGTAATTTTCTTCCCCTGTTCAGCGTGTTACTGACATGGTGTGCTACTCCCTCAATTTCTTCATGTTGTACGAGCTGTTTCTGTTATTTATCTGGTGGAATAGCTTCATTTTAGTCGCGTGCCTCCTCTTGCTGGATGAAGACTGGAGCTGACCGAAAATTCCCTTTCTTCTTCCCTGTTCAGTGCTGTTTTGGTTAACTCTTGCTGTTGATGTTTGCTCCTTGAAGGGTTAAGTCGTTGCTGCTGATTGGTTGTGAAACCAAGCCAGAAAAATTAAATTCTCAGGTCTGAACTTTCTGCTGGATGAATTGTTGTTGCTAAGTTCATTTTTCCCCCCTGTTTATGCTACTTTGTGTTGCTGGTTCACTGTTCAGGGCAGCCACTTCCTCCTTGTTTGAGCTGGGTTTCATGGCTGTGTGAGGGTGGCAAGTGAGTGACGCTGTACTGTGTTTTTTTTAAGCCTGGAATTTCTGAAGTAGGTATTGTTTTTCAGGTAAGCTTGTCATGCGTTTTGCTTCCCTGTTTATTAATACTATGATACGTTGATTGTACTGGCCAGCAAAGGGAGGTCCTGCGCAGGAGAAAAAGTGATGCAAAAAGTGACTTTAGTTGGTTTGAATTTGATTTTCCTCATACCAAATTGTATACCCACTTTTCTATACACTAAATTCCTTCAATTTCTGCATATACCTTAAATTAAGATACAATTTTTTTGTACTCCTTTTTATTTGCTAAATTCTGTTATGCAGAATAAACTTCCTTTCAAAGTGTGGCTGCAGATTAAAGGTGGTATATATTCTTTTAGTTTCGAATTTTGGTTTAGCTCCTAAGTGAAACCAAGGAAGTGAAAGCACAAAATATGTATAAGGAATATACTGTACGCGTATGGAAGGCGTAAAATTAGTAGATGAGTAAATTTTAAATTTTGATAAGTCCGAGTCTTGTATGAAATTTAATTGGAGTAATTCATCTTTTAAACTCTGGTAAATGGGTCTTGTAGGGTATTCAGGAGACTAAGTTATAGCCGAGGAACGGGTCAGGAAATCTCTATAAAATTCTTGGAAGGTGAGTAAGTAATACGGACCAAAGACTCAGGAAATTCTTATTTCTATTCCTAAGTTTTCTTGCAGTGTTTTAAAATTTTAATTATCTATTTATAAAGATATCCATTTCAATATCTAGTCATGTGCTTGTTTACCAACATTTGATTTCAATCGAAAATTTTGCAAGTTTACAGATATTGAACTAATTGGAAATCCTACTGTGAAACTGATCTGAATGATTCTTTGTCTGAAATGTTATTGGGAAATTTTATGGAGTTATCTGCTCAGAACCCTGTAGCTAACAGCAATAGATGTTAGCTCTGGTACACCATGATTTGAACTTCAGCTAGCAGGGGTGGTGCTAGCCCCGTGTGCAGGCCACCACACACGGAGTCATTTTGTTTTCGCAAGCTAAAAGCTTTGCGTCTGTAGTGATTTTTCCAGCGAGCTGTGTGCTCTGCGTCTGTTCCTATTGATTCTGTTTAGATGCTTTCGGTGCATTCTGAAAAAAAAAAAGAGTTTGTATAAAGTTTGTTCCATATGATCTATATCTGTATATATATATATATGTAAACCTATTTGATCTATGTTTATTTTAGAAAGGGTCGGTGTTGCTTATTCACTGAGTATTCGACTCATATTTTATATATATATATATTTTTCAGAGAGCAGTAGGGACTCTAGTCTGCCCCCAGCCGCCTTCTAGTGGCCGACCTCTTGAGACGTCCTTTGACGAGCCTGCGGAGCTCCTGTGGGTGTATTTTGGTTGTGTATATATTTTGTTTGGAACTTTGTAAAACCTTGTAAAGTTAACTCCACTGAATCATAGTTAGGGTATCCCCACACCCCAGATGTTTTCTTTTGGTCTGATTGCGCCCTTTCGGGCTATATTGTACTGGCTAATCATTTGTAGAAATATCGGGAGGTCTACGTTATAGAGGAGACTCTATCGAAATTTCTACAAATGTCTTCCAAGGAAAAGTTTATATGTTTTATACTATTCAAATTAATGCCTATAAGTATTTTCTCTATGTTTCCGCTTCCGCGTCAGAGTACTCAAATTGTGGGGTGTGACATGAACAGTTTGACTAAATATAACTATCCTAAAATGACTAGTATTAGGGGTAAACTTTTGTATTATTTGAGAATTTGTATCTTTTATTCCTTGTTAGGTGTTGCGGCAACGCATGCTTCGACTGAGCTTGAACTTAAAATATTCTATCTTCCATAAGGGAGTCCGAGCGAAAAGAGAGACACAACTTGCAAGAGATATTCATCGCCACCAAATCCAGTTTAAAATGCAAATGTACATGTGCTAGTCTATCGAAAATTAACGTATATCAGCATATATCATTAACATCTCTTAATTAGAGAAAAAAGGTTACATTGTTTCCATTTCACCTACCAGCACTTTTTAAATGGGCAAGAGTTGTATGACCTTCTCGTGGGATGTGAAAACAGATAAACTTGCTGCCACAAGTAATTTAGTGATGAGCAAACTTATAAGCATTCGGGTGCCACTATACTTATACAGTATAATGATCTGAGATTGCATGGATATAAGCATTCAAGTATCACAATTGATTTAGCATAAAAATTATTGACAATATTTTGCTATATTATTAGAAATCTAATATTTCTCTATTTTGTTTATATCAAATTTTTAAATACATATTTCATGCTTATTATTATATTTTATAATTCATTTACTATTTTATTTATATTTTGCACATTAAATAATATATTATATTTATTATATTGTAGTCTTCAATATTTACTATATTAAAATTTAATTTTATAGCTTATATATTTATATATATATATATTATATGTACGTATTTATATTAATTATTATTTTATAATTCAATATAATTTTATATTTATTACTTCTAAAAATATTTTCAGATAAAAAAGAATAAAATAATTTTTTGTATCATGTTTAACGCATTCTTTTCTTTTTCTTTTTGGGGAATTCGATGTTCCACCTCCTCTGAAAATAAAAAATAAAAGATTTTATGAAAATATAGCATTCCCAATAATATAACATTTTCAAATTAAATTTGAAAAAAAAAAAAGAAAATGTATTATTCTTATAAAATAACAAACGCTCATTTTGATTTGGAATATTCTTCCCTTATCTAAATGAGGTCCAAATCTTGACTAAGAGAGTCAACTATCTTCACGCGGCCATTAAACAGCTGCTCTGCGTACTGTCGTGTAGGTTGGGGCAAAAACTGGGCATTATAAATGAGAAAGTATTGTGAATTACCTGTAAAACCCGCCGGAATAGTCCATCGGCCGGGTAGGCATCTCCCATTGCGGCGGCGTCTTCATTTGATTATTTTATTTCCTTAATTTTAGTGCTTTATTGTGCTGTTAAGTTAAGTGTCCTTCCCTTTTGCAGGTCTCTCTATTGACTATTGGATTGGATGAGTGTTGGTTAGGTGTTAACACCTTTATCATCCTCTGATGCTTCCTCACTTGCTCCGGCAATAGGTTTAGTTTATTCTTCCCCTCTTCTTACTAGTGCGATTTCTTTTTTCTCTTTTGTTTTCTCTTGTTCGCTTTGGTATGTGTTTCTCTCTGTCGGCGGGAAAATAAAAAGGAAAATCTGATTTTACATTTGTCTTACCTTAATCATTATCAGTTTAACATAAATATTGGAAGAGATCAAATATACTAGTAATTAGTTTCTGGTCAAAATGCATTTTACCCTTCCGTTGATAAGTTCATCGCTTAAAATCTCCAAATTTCCCATCCATTTTCGTGCACAAACTGTCAAACTGACCAGAGGCTTAATCTTCGCTTCATCTTCTTCCTCTGCTTTTCAAATCTTGTAAGAGAAAACAATCTAAAGAAGCAATTTTCTTCGTCGTTTTGGGCTTTAGCTCAAATCTCCTTGTTTTGTTCTGCAACCCCATAACGTAAAACTACCTAAAAATCCATACTTCTTAAATATCAAGCCCCTCACAGATCCTTCTCTTGCCTTTTCCTTAGGACAAAGAAAAGACCAACTTCAGTCAAAGGGGCTTTTCAGACTACTGTTCACCAACTTTTGGAAAATTTTATAGGGCACCCAATTGAAATTAGATCAAGTGCTCTTCACTTCTTATCTGGGCTGTCCAAATCTGATTTAGATAATTCAAATTTGATTTAGACATTTTAGATTTATTCTTAATTTTTTAAAAAATTTAAATATTTTTATTATTTTAAAAAACATAAAATATCATATAAAATTAATCTCTTATCTATATAATTTTTTAAAAAATAATATTTTAAATAAAAAAATTAAAATCAAAAAAATCAAAATTTGAACTGTTCATATCAAATCTGAACGGTCCAAATCATTTTTCAAAGAAGTGCATAATTCTTTGAAAAGTGTAGAGAAATTGGACCCTATATAGACACTCCTTCATATTTGAAAAAGCAGAAGATATCCTCTGCTTCTAATTTATAATATTCGCCAATACAGTAATAAAATGTGAGATCCAATCATGTAATTTAATTCTATTTTATTTTAAATGACGTGATACATTATATGTTTTTTAAAAGTCTTTCTATAATTTTAATTTTTTTCACCTTAATTGTTCTTCACATTTATCATTTCTCTTTGATTTTAGTTTTTATTTTAAGAGTTTTTTTTCAGAACAAATTAATAATTTAAATCCTAAAACGTTATTTTTTTAATTTGATTTGTTAAAGATAAAAATTTTTAATTTAATCTTTAAAAAATTAATTTCTTCTCAATTTATTTTTTTAAAGTCAAAACCTGTTAATTCAATCTCTAAATATTTTTTTCTCAGTTAAAATAGATCATCCATAAGAGAAAATACTTATGTACATGGCTTTTCGACAGAAAAATTATAAAGAAGAGATAAGTTTTCTTCAGCTAAACCACAATTTTTAATGCTCAAATCTTATACCATTTTTTAATTCTTTCCCAAGACATTTTTTTAGTAGGTTGGGAGCCGAAACACCAACTTTCAAAAAAATAATAATAATTTGAATTTTGTTTTCGTTTAATAAGACTTTGGTCTCCTATTTGATTATTTAAAGATTATTTTACTAACATTTAAAATAGTACATTAATAAAAAAAATATTTGAGTAAGCCAATTAAATTAAAGGCTTTCTTTTTCTCTTACTTGCATAACAAGTATGAAACCAAAATATATATTATTACAAAACTTATTTATTTTTTAAAAAAATTGTATCAGTATCATTTGGATAATAAATTAATACCAAAACGAAATATTTGAGTAACTCAATTAAATAAAATACTCTTCTCTTCTTGCTTATATAATAAAAAATTATTAAATTAGAATGTACATTACTCAAAAACCCATTTAGTTTTTTAGTGATTATATCAATATCATTTAGGTAGTAAATAACAAAAATATTAGAGTTCTTAATTACTTGATATAAAAGTATTAAACCAATATATGCATTACTACAAAACCCATTCAATCCTTTAAAAATTACATCTACATCATTTGGGTAGTAAACAAATGCCAAAAATAATCTTTGAGTGACCCAGAAAGGATATAAGAAAGCATTTTATTTAATTAGGTCACACAAATATTTTTTTGTATTAATTTATTATGATACAACTATAAAATGATTAAATAATTTTTATGGTAATATATATTTTGATTTAATATTTGTCACATATACCATGTAAGTAAGAAGCAAAGAAAGTATTTTGTTAAACTGGGTCACTCAAAGAATTTTTTTTTTTTTGAGATATTTGTCTATCCAAAAGATACTAATGTAAATTTTAAAGAACTAAATAAGTTTTGTGATAATATATATTTTAGTTTAATATTTATTATATTTTGTATATAAGAAGAGGAGGAGGAGTATTTAATATAATTAGTCCACTCAAAGATTCATTTCGTATTAGTTTACTATTCAAATGATTTTGATATAATCTTTGAATGACCAATCAGACTTCTTCTACGTAATATATGTTTTGGATTAATACTTGTTATATTATATAAGTAAAATTAAAAAGGAATAACAATTTTATATAAGTTTCTAGCTACAAAAACTATAATAAATTCCTATTGCAAAAATTACTTATCAATAAGAATTATATAACTCAATAAAAAAATTATATATTGCCCTTATAAATAAAATAAAATTTTTATATAATTTTTTTAAAAATACTTTAAAAAAAGATCGAATTAAACTAAACAAAATTAGTCAACATAAATGACCCAGAATCTTGGCCCAATTAAATTTCTTTTCTTTTATGATTTTTGGCTCAATGACTCAACCCAATTGAATGTGATTGGGTCAGATTGAGTTAGCTAAACCACTGCCCCGAAATAGTCTTAGTAGATTCTTTAGTTTTGAATTTAACTACAGAGCAAATGACTTCAATTATCACTTAAGTAACACTAATATAATAATTAGTTTGATTAAAAAAAAAACATAAAAGAGGTCTATTTATAATTTTTTTATAACAAATTTAAACTTTATTTGTTGTTGCTAGAGTACAAACAGAGTTATCTTCTAGGAGCACTGCCTAGCGGTATCGATCACAGCCTCACATGCTTTATTTTCTCATTTGTTCCATGAATTCCATCAGATGCTCAAGAAGATAATATGGTTTTTTAGTATACCAAACTTTGATAATTCAAATTGAATCTCAGGACAACTCCTTTTTGTTTTTCTGTTTTTTTTTTTTTTTTGCTTTTGTTTTTGTTTTTATTTTTTTGTTTCTTGGTTTTCAGAAGGTGAAGGTTGGTGCCTATTTTCCATCCAAAAATGTTTGATCACCAGACAAATTTAGCTATTGTGCTCGTGATCTTCATGGTCTACTTAACCAGAGCAGCAAAGTCGACCACCTGTGAGCGCAGGTGCGGAGGATTTTCCTTGGACTACCCTTTTGGGTTCTCTCAAGGTTGCGAGATCCGTTTAAACTGTAGCAACAGCCACCACATGGAAATTTGGGGATTACAGGTCCAGAGAGTAACCTCTAGCAGTATCTTCATCAATGTTCCCGCGAAATGCAACCGAAGTATGCAATCCATCCTACCCCTTTTTAGTGAAAACTTTGCTGCCACAAGGAACAATAGCCTTCTTGTGCAAACTTGTTCATCTGCGCTTGGCGGTTGCGTTATACCCCCCACCAGTCTATTGGGCAATCAAATTGAGTTGGCGGATTGCGATAAAACTAGTGATAATATCAGTTGCTTGACGGAATTGCAAACAAAGAATACTCCAGATGTTTTAACATACGAGAATGTGACTCGAACTAAGTGCAAGTTTTTGTTCTCAGCTATTGCTTTTCAGCAAGGCAAAGACCCGGCGACTTCGCTCCAGTTTCAGGTGCTTGAATTAGGGTGGTGGCTTCAAAGCTCATTCCCATGCCAATGCTCTTACAATGCAAACTATACAGAGGTCCATCTCGCTGGCGGGAAGCTCGGTTGCCGATGCCACTGCCCTGAGGGTTACATCGGAGATGGATTCGTGTATCGTACAGGTTGCCGGAGAGGTGAGTCCAGTCATTGAGATTAATTTGAATATTATTTTATACTCCGTTTTTTTATATATACGATTATATTATTATAATTGACCAAAAGGTGGTTCAGGAATTAGTGGATACTTCTTTGGTTTTGATCATAGTAGGGTGTTCATATTAAACTTTAGGGGCTCGCTTTAATTTGGTCTAATCGGATTAGGTTAGGTCGGGCTAAAAATATAAATGGATAGAACTTTAAACAAATTTATATTGGATTGGATTGAGTTATGGGCAAAGATATATTCTATTCAATCTGCTCTAATAGTTATTTTTTTTTAGTTATTAATATCTTATTATCTTATATTTTTTTATTCTTATTTTATCTTTTTTTTTTTACATATTGCAACTTTCGTTACGTATTTAAACCCTCCATATTTTTTAATTGTTTTCATTATTAATGCGCATGCTTATTAATAATTTTTTAATCGAATAATGAAAATACACATATTTACTTAAGGCTAATTATATTAGTATAATTTATATTTTACTTGAAATACTAAGCTATTTTTTTATTATTGACAAAAATATTAGGGTTCTAAAAGCCTATTATTTTGAAGTATATATTGATCAGTCTGTAAACAAATATTTTTATATTATAAGTATCAGTTCATAAAAAAAAAAAGTTCGGGCGGTCCTAAACCGCCCTAACCCAACATAAAATTAGGCTTGTTCAAGTTGGGCCAGGTTATGGGTATACAAACAAGCCCAATGTTTTAATTGGTCCAAGAATCGGGCATATTAAATGTCCAGCTCGACCCTACCTATGAACAGCCCTATATCATAGTTCCTAAAATTAGATTGAAATGGTCAGTTTAATCCAAAAAACGGTGAATCAGTTTATGATTTGGTTTGATTGGTTTAAACAATAAGTCAATCAAAAAATTGGTTAAACTGATATACAAGCAGTTGAATGAATTAAAATTGAATTGATAAAAAATCAGTTGACTCAATGATTAGTTTTTTTTTAATTTCTAATAAAATAAGATAGTTTATTTTAGATAAATATAAAAAACTATAAATAAAATGTAATAGGAGAAAGAAGGTTTAAAACAAAGAAAAATTTAAAGAAAATATAATATAAGAGAAACTAAAAAGTATGTATTTAACTATTTTCATGTTACCGTTCTATCATGTTTATTAGTAAGATTTCTCTCAAATATTAAGGTGTTTGGTAAAAATTACTTCTTTTTTCATTTGTTTTTTTTATTTTTTTTATTTTAATAACAAATAAAATCTTAATATAATTTAAGAACTCTTAAAAGTTTCATATTAAATACCCTTAAATATTAATCATTGGTAGTTTTTATTAAAAAAAATTTCTTTGGCATTATTAAAATTTGAAATTTATTAGTATTTATTTGTTATATTAAAATTTTGATATATATAAAATTTTAAAAAAATATATTTAATTATAACCTATTCGACCATAATTCAATTACAATTAGACAATTGAATCATAAACCAGTGTCTCCTCTAGGTCAAAGCCTCGTGAAAAACCCTTAATTTGCATAAGGATTCCTGAGGCCTTACCTAAGACTAGAAGGTATGGAGCCATGTCGGTCAAGTATAGCATGCCAGTGTGCGTAGAGGTGTATAAGGGCCCACCTAATTAGTTTAATTTTAAAAACATCAATTTTAATGGTTAGTTATGTTGCAATATTGGAAAATTTAACTTGGGTTTTCCAATTGACAAATTCAATGGTTTCTTCAAAGACCAAACTAGCATAAACTTTATAATATTTAATCAAAACATTCAATTTCAAAATGCCCTTTGAGTAACGAAATTAATCAGCTGAGATATGAGGTTAAGACATTAGATTAAAACTAAAGGATATTCTATGGTATATGTAAGGCTAATTCAGCATTCTAAAATGAATTCCCTACAATCGTTACACAATAATCTCTCTAGTTATGAGAGTTCAATTACAAATTTTACAATAAAAAATTCACATTCACATAGAAATTCTATTATGTAACTACATCATAATGAGATATTCTTAAACAAAAGCAACATACCTTCAACCATGATTTTCTATATTAAGATTGGAATCCCTAATTAAACCTCACCAACATAAACAGTTATAAAAGAAAATACGATAAGCAAGAAGAGAAGATGATAATATCTCCAAAAGGCAAGTTTTGTAGCAAAATTAGTGATCTCAATTATGGTCTTTGATAAGGGGAAGACTATTTCATATGTACCTCTTCCTTAAAATTATTATTGTGGAAAGTTGTTTTCACAAATATCCTGTGTAACTCTAACTTTAAATAAGCAACGAAAGTTATAATGATATGGAAAGAATCTTTCTTTGATACCCACCAAAAAAAATCTCTATATAATTAATTCCTTCTTTTAGAGTGAAATCTTTAGCAACTAATTTTATCTTGCAGTACTTAATGCTGCCTATTGAGTTTTCCTTGGTCTTATAAACCTAGTTATAGCTAATTGCCTTGGCACCACTAAACGACTCTGTAAGATCTTATACATTATTGTTTGCTATAGATTCCATTTCATCTATAATAGCATCATACCATTATTTAAAATTTTCATAACTTATCATTTAAGAGAATGTTATAAGGTCATTCTTAATATTTATGTCACAGTTAGATCTTGTAAGGTCCATCATGTAGTCACTAGGAAGTGCTAGTTTCATAACCCTTGTTGATTTCCTTAATTTAACCTATTTTAAAGCTTGAGTTGCTCAATAGGAGTATCTTTTATCACCACTTAAGGTACCTCTTCCTTATTATAAGATGTCTTAGTAATAATGATAAGATGTACTAAATGTAGATGCTTTTAGTTTCCAATATAATGAACATTGATTTCTAGAATTTCATCATGTTCTACATTGATCTTAATTGGATAAGTGTCATGTAAAATAAGTGTTCTACCATAATTAGTAAGAGCTGTTTGTAGAACATGATCATCTTCAATGATTATATCATAAGATTGTTCACTCTTACTAATTATTTCATTTTCAAGAAATTTGGCATTTCTCAACTTTCTAAACCTCGTGGAATATGTAAGATAGTAAGACTTGTAACTCTTGAACTTTTTTGCACAACCAACAAAATATGTAATGATAGTTTGTTAGAACACTATTTAGAATATATACTATTATCTTAAGTGCCTCTATCCATAAGGTGATATAAAGTTTAGAGTTATTAAACATACTTTTTACCATGTCTAATAGTGTCTAATTTCTTCTTTCAGTTATACCATTTATGTCAAGTAAGCCAAGTATAGTATATTGTGCTATTATATCATACTTTTCAAGGAACTTAACAAATGGACCAAGTGCCTATCAATTATCAGTTTACCTATCAAAATAATCATCTCCTTTATTTGATCTCACTATCTTAATTTGTTTATTAAATTGTTTTTTTTTTACTTTGTACGCCTTCAAAGCATTAAGTGCTTCACTTTTATTATAAAGGAAGTAAATATATATATATATATAATGTGGGAAGTCATTAATAAAGAGAATAAAATATTTTTAACCATTAGAACATAAATTAAAATAGCAATGTCAGTATATATAACATCTAAAATTCAAAACTTCTTTGAGCTCTTTCATGTAACACTTTGGTCTGTTTATTTTAATGTAGTCTATACATGAAACCAAAGTCAGTGAAATCTAGGAATTTAAGAAACCCATCATTTATCAACCTCTTGACTCTCTAAATAGATATATGTCCCAATCTTTTATGCCACAAGCTAGTAGAATTTTTATTCATGACACATATTTTCATACCCAAATTACCATGCACAATCATCAAAGAACTAGGAACATCAATGCTAATATAGAGCCTAAATAAACCATGAATTAAAGAAACTTTTCCAATAGGAATAGAATTCTTCATTAAATTAAAATTAGATCCATAAATATTTAATGAAAATCCTAATAGAACAAGTTTAGAAGCAAAAATAAGATTCTTAGAAAAACTAGGAATATGAAGGCTTTGTTTATGGTCCAATACAAAGCTTGAAGACAAAATTATCCTATAGGTTCCTATTGCTTCCACAATTGATCTTATCTCATTTCCTATAAAGACTTTATGATCATTGGGACTTGATTTCCTTGTTTTGAGAAAACACTACATGGTATTACAAATGTGGATCATAGACCTACTGTTAATCCATCATATGTCATGACAAGAATGTACTAAATGAGATTCAAAACATTTTTTCTACAACTAGGCCCTTTTCTTAAGGTAATCCTTCCTCAAATGTCCCTTCTTCTAGCTAAAGAAGCATTATTCTACCTCCTTGTTCAATACATGAATTTGAGCAATGCCTTTTCTTTTATAGTCTTCCTTGTTAGAGCCAATAGCTAGATAAGCCTTATATGGGGCCCCACAACTTTCAACAATGAGGTTGTTTTGCTTTTGCATAAACATGGCCAACAATTTATTCCTTTCCACTTTTATTTATATGTGTTATAAGATATTTTAAATGGCCTATATTATACAAGCGATGAGTTGAAGATCAATTGTACCAAAAAAAAGTTAAGAAATCTTTTTCTTGAAAGGCTTATGCTAAGCCACAATATCTTTCATATGCATAATGTGCTCACGCTCTGATGCCAAGTAGTTTCATTAAGTATAAATAAATCATTAATGTGCTAGATAGTGACTTGTTTAAGGAAGCAAAATGTTTATCTATGACTTTTATATAACCCTTGACCTTGGAACAACCTAGAATAGGCCCATGAATGCTACCCTTAAGGTGTTGTTTTATCAGTATCATGCTAACGTGATTGGATCATTCCTAATGGCCATACAATGCCATCTCCTATTGATTACTAGCAGCTATAGATACCAAAGGCTTCTCTCTAAGGAGAGCATAATCTAGGTCAAGGCATATCAATTTAAGGAGAACATCCTCCTTCCACACCTAATAGTTGCTTCCATCTTAAATGATTTTATGGCTAGAATTAACTCATAAGAAAGATGAAGAAGAAGATGATGTTGCAAGGTAAATATCAAGCATTAATAATGCTTAATAAACACAATATAAAGCAATCAATCACACATTTCAAGTGTATGTTCATTAATGCAAGACATACAAAAAAACATAACTTTGTATCACTAAAATCTACCTATAAGTAGAGACCTTGACATAGAATAAATTTATATATTATTTATGATAAAATTGAAAGGCATTCATACTTCGTAATACTTATGGACTACTTAGAAAACATAGTAATTTTTATTTCATCCTACTTAAACAAGCAATCACTACTATCTATATGTGGGTAAAGATATGTCATACCTATATGATTAGAATTGATGTCTTTGAGTCCTTGTATGATCTCTACATTTGTAGAAACAACCAAGAATGCATATTCACAATTTATGTAAGGATGTCGAGGTTATTCCTTAACAAAATATGCTAATTACAAGATATTAGAGTTTATTATGTGGATCACACATTTGTATGTACTAAGTAATGGTCAAGTGCTCTAAAGATTAAAACATTTATTAATTTATTCAATCATTTCCCTTACTTGCACATTACATAATTCTTAATGGAGACCAAGTCATTTTATAAGAGTATCATGCCTCAAATGACTCTCTACATAACTAGCCTTAATGACCTTCCTACTTTCATAAGTTATATCACACATATGCATGTAAACCATCATCATTGTTACTTAGACTCAACATATGATCATGCTTTCTAACCTTAAAAACATGTTAACAATAGCAAAACACAAGCATATGCCTAAAATTTTTTTTTTAAAAAATCACAAAACTACATAACCAGCCTTAATGACCTCCCTTCAACACCACAAGGTTAAGAAGTCCTAGTACATTTTCTTGCTACAGATAAAAGACATTGTCAACATTGCAACCCTCCAATGCACTTATGTGTTTGTAGTACTTTTTTTCACATTTTCAAAGCAATTCTCAACCAATTTTTTTCATACATATGCAATTCTAACATGTGGTTATGCAATTATATCATAATATAAGCGTAAAATACATGCAAAATTATGATTTCACATATCAATTTCATCAATTTTTATGTTGTTATGAGAAATTTTGCTAATTTCTCTTACTAACACAAAAACCTAGCCTAACCAAACAACTTAAAAAATCAAGCAAATGTGGCTAAAATATAAAGCTTTGATACCACATGTAATGCTATTTCAACATTTTGAAATGAATTTCCTTCAATTGTCATGCATTAATATCTTTTAGTTAGAAGAATTCAATCACAAATTTCATAATAAAAGATCTCACATCCATATATAATTTTTATTTTCTGATTATATCATAATGAGAGATTCTTAAGCAAAAGCAATATCAAACATATCTTCAACTATTATTTTCTATTTCAAGATTAAAAGCCTTAATTCAACCCCATGAATACAAACACGTAGTTAAAAAAAAACCATAAGCAAGGAGAGAAGATGATAGTATCTTTCATAGGCAAGTTTTTTTTTGGCAGAGTCAGGGATCTCAGTGATGCTCTTTAATAAAGGGAATCACTCTTTAGTAAGAACCCTTTCCTAAAGAATAACCAGTTGGAACATAATGTCTCTTCCCATCTAAACGGCATTTTGTTTTTAACGTGTTATTAACTAGCCAAACCAACTCACTTATTACTAACAACCTATAATGATAAAAATGTGAATTACAAGACAAATATGATGACCACTATATTTTAAAAATGAAATATTCCTTGATTGAATTTTAATCATTCTTATTCTAATTTTTTAAAATAACCCAACATATATTCATCATGTGGCGACATGACAGTGCGATTATTATTGCTAAATAATTTTTAAAAAATGGAATCAACTACCTAAATAAGGTTTGGTAGAGTAGAAAGGATGGTTTTATTTATGAAGAACTGGGTTGGAATTCTAAGGATAAAAGGAAAGGGGAAGGCATTTTGGATTGCTTGAAAATTCCAAATGCTTTTGGTTAAGTTAGCGAGAAAGAAAGAGAATAGAGAGGAAAGAGAGCATGTTCTAGAGAGATAGAAATGGAAAAGAACAAACTCAGTTTGGCCAAGTGAATGTTATGTCAAATATTCCGTTGAAATTAGTAGTTTAAGACAAATTTATTACAACATTGATTAAAGTGGGAAATCAAAACAAACAAATTAAGGGAAAGAAACTAAAAAATAAGTTAAAAGAAGAAGGCAACTAATTTAGGAAACATTTTCTCTTATTGCTAATCCCTTTTTCTTTTTTTGTTTTGTCAACAGATCATCGCGAATACTTATTGAAAGTTCTTCAAGGTCAAATTTCAGTTCCCTTATGGCATTATATTCTTTTTACACAAACTTTTTGCCGAAATATCATATATATATATATATATATATATATATATATATAAGCTTCCATAGAGGCCTTAATATGAGATTTTTTTGTCCTGTGAGAGAGTTGCTTATTAATTACTGTATTGGTACTAAATGCATGCCTTCTAGCTTCCAAATTGCAATATCAGTTATGCTCTCTTTCTTTTGGATTCTTTCTTTCATTCCTTCCTAATTCATCCTTGACATTGATCCATGCCTGCATATACTCTTGAGTTCACATTAGGTAAGATTTTTTACTAGTGCTACATGATTGTTCACAGGGATTTTGGCTGTATCTTTCTTTGTAATTGTTTTGTGTCTTCTATATGACATCAATTTGCAGCATTTGAGGAAAAAGGAAAGAGAAAGAGTAGAGCGCTTATTACGTGAAGCTGCAGGCAGTTTTAATCTCGTTGTCTACCCGTACATAGAAATAGAAAGAGCCACTAATTTTTTCTCTGAGCAACGAAAGTTGGGATCTGGGGCTTTTGGTACAGTTTATGCGGGGAAACTCCACAATGAGTGGGTTGCAATAAAAAAGATAAAGCATAGAGACAACAATAGGATTGTCCAAGTCATAAATGAGATCAAGCTTGTGAGACCCCAACGTGAATGCAGGAGGGGAAGAAAATAAAACCGACGTGATGCAGGCAGGAGAAGAAAAAAATCGACGTGAAGAATGCCATGCAAGGTTTGACTTTTCCATGCAAAAAAATCGGACAGCTGCCACGCATGGGTTTTTTTCCTCTGTGAGTTTACGTATGTGCCCTCATCTCCTTCTTCCTTCAGCTGGTTTGTTTTGGTCATTTCCTCCTCTAATTCCTGCAGCTCATATCCTCCAGCGCAGCATCACAGAACCGCCATTCTCCTCCTCTGTTTCGCTGGACGCTGGCTCTTCATCTTCTTCAAGTTGCTGGACGCTGTGTGGCTGCTTCTTCCTGCTGACTTGCTCCAGCTTTGTTGCTCCACTCAAACGCATGGAAGCTCCTTGCTGAACGAAACTGGTATGGAGTTAATTCTGCAGTTTGTCTTCCTCTGTTCAGCGTTCTGCTACTCTGTTTCAACGTTAATTCTGTTCGAGTTCCAGCTGCAGATTCTTCTTGCTTTTGGTTCGGTTTTGCTACATGATTTTAGGAAGTTATCTGCTCAGAACCCTGTAGCTAACAGCAGTAGATGTTAGCCTTGGTGCACCATGATCTGAACCTCAGCTAGCAGGGGTGGTGCTAGCCCCGTGTGCAGGCCACCACACGCGGAGTCAGTTTATTTTCGCAAGCTGAAAGCTTTGCGTCTGTAGTGATTTTCCCCCGCGAGCTGTGTGCTCTGCGTCTGTGTTCCAATTGGTTCTGTTTAGATGCGTTCGGTGTATTTTGAAAAAGAGTTTGTTTAAAATCTGTTTCATATGGTTTGTATCTGGATATATATATATGTAAACCTATTTGATTTATGATTATTTTCAAAAGGGTCGGTGTGCTTATTCACTGAGTATTCGACTCATTTTTTTATGTATATATATTTTCAGAGAGCAGTAGGGACTCTAGCCTGCCCCCAGCCGCTTTCTAGTGACCGACCCCTTGAGACGTCCTTTGGCGAGTCTGCGGAGCTCCTGTGGGTGTATTTAGATTTTATATGTATTTTGTCTGAAATTTTTGTAAAACCTTGTAAATGTTGCTCCACTGAATCGTAGTTAGGGCATCCCCATACCCCAGATGTTTTCCTTTGGTCTGATTGTACCCCTTATGGGATATACTGTACTGGCTGAGCGTTTGTAGAAATTTCGGGAGGTCTACATTATAGAGGAGACTCTGCCGAAATTTCTACAAATGCCCTTCAAAGAAAAGATTGCATGTTTCATATGATTCAAATCAATGCCATAAGTATTTCCTTTATATAATTTCCGCTTCCGCGCATGTGTACTTAAAAATTGGGGTGTGACAAAGCTCCTTTCTTCCGTAAGTCACCCAAATTTAGTTCGCATCTTGGGTTGCTGGATAGGGGAGGGTGAGCAAATACTTGTTCTTGAGTTTGTGCCCAATGGGACACTATCTCAGCATTTACAAAGACAAAAGGGTACAATACTTCCATGGATAACACGGCTCACCATTGCTACTGAAACTGCTAATGCCATAGCATATCTCCATTCTACCGTTGATCCCCCAATTTATCATAGAGACATAAAATCTAGTAATATACTCTTGGATTACAACTTCAGATCAAAAGTAGCAGATTTTGGGCTCTCTAGGCTTAGCATGAGAGACATATCACATATCTCAACCACTCCACTAGGGACCCCAGGCTATGTTGACCCTTTACGAGCAAAATTTCCATCTCTCTGATAAACGTGACGTCTACAGTTTTGGAGTAGTTCTGGTAGAGATAATAACTGCCCTGAAAGCAGTTGATTTGTCTCGACCTCCGAGTGAGGTTTATTTGGCTGCACTTGCTGTTGATAGGATTGGGAGGGGTTGTGTGGATGAGATAATGGATCCCTTTCTCTTACCACATGCGGATTCTTGGATGAACTATTCTGTTCAGAAGGTGGCTGAGCTTGCATTTAGATGCCTTGATTCTCGAAGAGATGTGAGGCGGTGAGGCCTACTATGATGGAGGTTGCAGAAGAGTTAGAATACATCAGAAGCAGTAGATGCGAGAAAATGGAGAAAACTATATGCACGGCATCATCAGAGGCGTCTCATATTAATGCAAAATGGGAGTGAGAACTTAGGGATTGCAAGTTTGATCAATATAAATGTAAAGCTAAAAATAAATTCTTACATACCATTAACGTTCCAACGAATAATATTAAAGTAATTTATTTTTGTTAAAGCTTACTGTTATGTTAATTTCTGTGTCAGAATATTGGATGTATATGCCATGAATTTAATAGGATTGATTATATATAAATAAATAAATATCCTCCTGTGCTGTTTACTTTCGTCCTAATTAGAAATATTAAATCAACCTATTTTATTTGCTATTTTCCTAAAGTAAAAATATATATGGTAATTACATTATTGGCTAAAAGTAATTGTCCAGTAACAAGACTCAGGTGTAAGATCAATAAGCGCTCAATCCAATAATTAGTATCAAAGTTGAGATCAATTATACCTTTAATAATAGTTATTGAGTAATATCTAGTAAAATAAACATATTTTTAAAAGAATGAAATAGAATCTTATAACTTAAATAATTTTTGATACGCCATGAAAAAAATGATAATATCTTTCTATTTAAATGTTTGATAAAGTAAAAATAATACAAAAATAAAAATAAAATGTAGACAAATGATACAAATATTCATGGTACCAAAAAATATTTAAAAAAAAGTAATTTTTGTTAATTAATATAAAACAAAAATAGAATACCACTATATGGCTCCTTCCATCATTTGGGGCAAAATTGTCTTTTGCCTTGTCTTTCTCAGTTGAACAATGAGTTTCCATAGATAATTTGATGGAAAGTACAATACAATGCATGATAGGTAGAAAATTCCATTGAGAAAAGTCTTAACTATACCAAATAACTTCTTAATTTTTTTCTCTCACCCTTTTAATCACCATTCCTATCCTTTCCTACGTGCCAAACAAGGTGTAAGTTTTGGTCCAATAACAGTAGCTCGATTCAACTTGTATAACTGGCTATGGAGTGCAAATTCAAATTAATACCCCAGACGGACATCATGGTGGTTGAATTTTGAAATTTTGGATTGTTGGTGAGAAAAGGACGGCTTGTTTGTTTGAGTAGAGGTCAAAAACGAATCGAAGACGAGGCATTTTCTGCGTAGGCAATAGCCAAAATTTCAAGGGTTCATAACATTAATAAAGAGCCGAAAGAAATTTGCTGAGAATGACATATCAATTTGGAACAACGTATAAAATGTGTGGTACTTATTTAAATTTATTTATTTACATATTTTATATTTAATTTTTTATGAAATTGATTAAAAAAAGGAAAATATATGATCCTGTCACATGACTGATCATCTTATGGGCCCCCAGTGTCATTGCGCACTTCAAGTTGAGCAACATTAGCATTTGCAGAGTTGACCAGCAGAGTTTCATTGCAGGCTTCACACTTCGTAGCATAACGCTATGTGGTCCCTTTGCTTCAACTTGATTGAAGGGAAGATTGTTTTATAATGTTACACACATTACCACTTTTTTCTAATCATGCTGATGCCATCAAGATCATTTGTGGGTCATTATATCATAACTTTTAACTAACTTCTTAAATTTTTGGGTCATTATGTCATAACATATACAGCTTTGGTAAATCAAGGTTTTTTGTTTTTAATTTTATTCATATTTAGCCACGGTCAAATCCATCACGTTTATATTTTTTTGGCTTGAAAACAAATTTAGATGCTAAATTTTCCTGTTTAAATTAGAACAATCTATCCCTGTTTTGAGATGTAGAATTTTGTCTTAGATTTATCACGGAAAGCAAATTAATGTTATATATATATATATAGTGAATTCAAAGTGTTATATATATATATATATATATATATATATATGTAGTGAAGTCAAATTGTGTTATAGGTCCAAGTCCAATTGGTGGATATCACAACCCCATTTGCAGATGTTGTATCCTGACCCCTTATATACAGTAACTAAGTTAATCACATGACAATTTGTGTCATGTGTCCTGCTTATTGTGTTTTGCCATCATTATTCCCGATTAGTGGATGATACAGTGCTGCCCGTGTGGCTCACATCTCTCTGATGCAAGATAAGTAGAAAACAAATTTAAAAATTATACGTCATTGTTCCTATAGTGATAACGCATACTTAACAGACAATTATGTACTCTAAATAGATAGACAATTATCTTTGACATATAATTTCTGCACATCTTTCGTAAATCACTACAAAATAAGCATATTCAAATAATAAGAAGACAACATAAACATACTGTAGGAAATATTTGCATGCAGTAACAGATCATTACAACTAAATCCAAATTAAAGTGAGAATGCAGACATGTAGAGTAATGTCATGACTTGTGAGCTTCAGGGCTGTTGTAACCAAAACACCAAAAACCACTACACCATCCACCACTCCTGCCCATCAAAATTCACTGTATTTGATATCTCCCTCTCTGCCGCCTTTATCCCCGTCTCCGCCTCCTCATTTCCACGCTCCGCCGTTTCCAGGCCTTTGTCCGCGGCTTCGAAGGCCTCTCTCACAATTTCCTTGGCTTCTTCCTCCGCTTTCCTCAGATTCTTCCCAAATCCGAACAGAGGAACGTCCTGCGTCCTGGGCGTCCGTTCCCTCGCCGTTGACGCCGTAGACGCCGTGAGGAAGATTATCAACTGCCTTCGCCCTGATAGGACGTTGATGGGAAATGCCGACGCATCCATTTTTGTGCACAAACTTGAGTAGAGGCTCAATCATCTCTTCATTGTGTAGAGGCTCAATCTTCTCTTCATCTCCTTCCTCTGCTCTACAAATTGCCTTAACTGCATTTGTCATTACAATTTACAAACACTCCTTCAGATCTGACAAAACGCGGGATATCCTCTGCTTTTAATTAATAATAATTTACAAAAAATATTTGACTATATCCATTAGTCCAAAACCGAAATTTAAGATTGCTTGTTGATTATTTCTGAAAAATCAATTCATGAAGGGTTGGCCCTAACAATCTCGTTGTAGTTAAAAGATTAAAAGACGAAGAGAAAGAATGCAAGTGGGGAAAATAAATATATTTGCGTTTGATGCAGTGTAGGGAAGATTCCAGGTAATGGAATGATTAAAAAAATGTAAAAATATTTATTATGTTTTTGTAATTATTAATTAATAATAATAATATTATTATTATTATTATTTTAAATAGGACCACTAATGTTATTTCCCGTGTCACCTATTTAATTTTTTTAATTTCCTTAGTCTCTTTTTTTTTCACACTAAACACAAATAAATTAACAATTAAGTCTCTGAAAAATCATTTTTCCTCAATTTAATATTTTAAGAGACAAATTTTTTTTTAAATTTAGGCTTCAAAAAATTACCTTACTCTCAATTTAATTCTCTAAGAAAAAATCTTCAATTTAGATATTTAAATTTTTTCCCTCAATTAGTACCTCTAGGAAAGCAAATACTCAGGTAAACTATAGTGTTATACAATTAAGGATTCAGATTAAATTTAAACATGGACTTCATATATGCAGATTCAATTGAGCCATTAATTTTATAAACACTATAGAATACTAGAATACCTAAGAATTTTTCTCGTCCCAGAAGGTATTTATGGGCTTTATAGAAGAACAATTTGATTTGGAAAAAAATTTTAAGGGATTAAATTAAAAAAATTATTTTAAAAAATAAATTCAGAAAAAATAATTTTTCAAGTACAAAATCATTAATTTATTTTTTTAATTAAAGAATGAAAAAGAAATGAGAGGATAATAAAAATTGTACAAAAGGTATGGAAATTTAGGGGGAGGAAGAAGAAAGAAAGAGAAAATGAAGTTGAATGACATAGGATGTTAAAATCTTGCTTAGAGGTCCATGTAGCACGTTTGAATCCACGTGGACATTTTCTATTAGAGATTTGGATAATTTTGTTAATGAAAAGCTAATTAAGTTGCATCAATGTAAGAATTTAGAGAATTAATGGTCAACTTTCACAATAAAAATAAATAAATTACAGAAGCCCTAAGTTGAAAATAACTTGTGCATTTTGGGCTAAGGATTTTGAATTTTGATATATTTTTATAGATACAACCAGCTTGTAGAATCTTTAGTCTTGAATTTAACTTGAGCTACTAAGGGGATAGATCAAATTTTTCTTTTTTGCCAAAGAAAAAAAAGCTTTTGTTTTTTCTAAAATTTAGTCTAGGCATTGTTCATTCTAATGCAATCCATTTAGTTACAAATCTCTTTTCTAACAATTGCATCACAATATTTACTTGCTATATGAACAACTTTTATCCTATTAGACTTTAGTGGAATCTTATATTATAGAAATTAGGTTTAAAATCTTTAGGTAATTTCTATTTTATATTTGATATTAAACAACCCATCAATTTGAATTGAGTTTATAAATTTTATTGACTCAGAATAATTGAATTTGGATATTCACCAATTAAATTTTCTATTAAAGTTATTTCTCTTTAAATTATTAAATAATTCACTTAATAGTAAGTAGTAGTAATAATAGTAATAATAATAATAACAAAATATTTCAAAGTTATGTATCACTAATGATACATGGTACAAATTTCTATTATTTAAAATATGTTGATATTTTATTTAATTGATATTATTATTTCATAACACTATAACTTACAAAAGATTCATAAAAACACACTTTGGTCTTTTAATTTTGCCTAAGATTTCATTATCATTCTTTAACTTTGTTTTGTTTTATTTTCATTCTTTAACTTTAAATAAATCATTCAAAATTGTTCACATTTTAAAAAAAATTAACAGGTTAGCCCTTGGATTATGCAAATTGGCCTGTATTAATTGGTGAGTTAAGTTGACCAAATTGATTTTACTTATATCATTATACAAGTTCATAAAATTTGAATTCAATCTACTAAATTAGGGAGTTAAAAGGGTCAACCTAGTGGATTTGACCAGTTTTGATAACTTTGTCCAAAATACTATTCATAAATTGGTAGATATTTCTTTGGCTTTGATTTTTAATAATGTTCAAATATTTGAAATTTTTAACTTGGGTTTTCTTGTAGACAAATTCGATGGTTGCTTCAAGGACCAAATGCCCAACATGACTTTATGATATTTAATCAAAACATTCAGTTTTGGAATGGGTCTTTGAGTAACAAATTTGATCAGTTAGGATGTGAGTTAAGACATAAGATTGGAGCTAGAGGAGAGCAGGTGGTATATTCATAATGTGGCCACATAGAAGTGTGATTATTATTGCTAAATAATAAAAAGAAAACCAAAAAACAAAAAGAAATGGAGGCAATTTTCACCATGGCTACCTAAATAAGCTTGAGCAAATAAAAAGGATGGTTCTATTAGTGGAGAGTTGTATAGGAGTAAAGTATAAAAGCGAAAGGAAGGGCATTTTGGATTGCTTCAAAACTTCAAATGCTTTTAGTTAAGTTAGTGAGAAAGAGAGAGAAAGGAAAGCAGCGAGAGCATGTTAGAGAGAGAGAGAGAGAGAGAGAGAGAGAGAGAGAGAGAGAAATAGAATGGAAACTCCAATACTATGTCAATGATTTGCATGTTGAAGTTAGTATTTTACAATGTCTTAAAAATTGAACTAGACATGGAATTAAAATTAAGAGTGAGTTGGGATTTAATGATTTGATTTTGATTGTAATTGAATTAAGGTCAAATCATTTATATATATATATAAGTGTGTGTATATATATATAATATTTTACAATTAAATTATTACATATATTGTAAAATAATATTTAAAATATAAAAAAGAAGTTAAAATATTTTACATATGATAACAAATTCATGTGACATAGATTTAACAGAATCTTTAAAACATCATAAACCTCTCACAAAATGCCAAATCTTTGTTCCAAACAAAAGATAAAAAATAAAAATAAAAATTAGTTTATGATCAATACAATGCCAAATTGATTAATTTTTACCAATTGTACTAATTTTTTTATCAATTTAGTTTATTCTTGATCAATTATTTCTTTGGCAGGTTTTAAGGATCAAATAAACTAGAAATATATTGGTTCACTAATTTTTTAGTCTAACTAGTCAATTCAATATGATTCTCATGGTATTTTAAGACATATTTATTACAATTTTAATTAAAAGGAAGAAATTAAAAAAAACAAACAAACAAACTTAAGGGAAAAAATAACTAAAAAATAAATTAAAAGAAGAAACAGACTAATTTAGACAACATTTTCTCTCATTACTAATCCTGTTTTCTTTTGTTGTCTTGTCATCAATTGATTATCGTGATGGTTCAATATACGTTTATTTAGGTAAAACCTCAATTCTCTGGTGGTGTTATGTTGTTTAAACTAACTTCTACCAAAATATCATTCCATCTATACATGCATACATATATATATATATATATATATATATATATATTAAATTTCATATATTTCTTTTTTCATTTCCTGTCCAAACTAGAAGAATTTTTTACTCATGAGAAAGTTTCTTATTAATCATTATACTAGGACTGAATGCATGCCCTCTCTTAGCCTCTAAATTGAAGTATCAATTATGCTTTCTTTCTACTTGACTCTTTCTTTCACCTTTTCCCAATTTGTCCTTGACTTTGATCCATACCTACGTAGTAAAATGATACTTGAATTTACATTAGGTAAGATTTTCTACCAAGGCCACATGATTGTTCATGGGGATCATTGCTATAACTTCCTCCATAGCTGAGCGTATTCTATTTGTCATTTTGCCACGTTGTTCCACTTTGAGAAAAAGAAATGAGAGTATAGTGCTTATTGTGCAAAGCTATAGGCAATTCTAATCTTATTGTCTATTTGTATAAAGAAACAAAAAGTGCCACCAATTATTTCTTTGAGCAACGAAAGTTGGGATTTGAGGCTTTAGGTATAGTTTATGTGGGGAAACTTCATAATGAATGGGTTATACTAAAAGGGATAAAGCACATAGACAACAAGATATTTCAATATTGCTAGGACATGTCCAATATGTTAGATGGGGATGGTTTAATCTCAATATGGCATGCCTAATACTAATATTTAAGTTAACATTATGTTTTATAAAGATCGTTTTTTACATTATTAGAAGTAAGATATGCTCTATTTTTATATTTAAAATAAGGACATCTAATTTTTATATTTCTTGAATTAGATCTTTTTTTACAATTAAAAGCAATAAACTCATTTATCCCTTGTAAAAATTTGTCAATATATTCTTTGTGTCTAGGGTTCAATCTATTATACATCTGCTTTTGATTTTTAAAAATTTCAATTTTCTTTGATAATAAATAATTTAAATATTATCTTTCAACTTCTGATAAACAAAATATTATTTTACACATATTATCAAATAAAAAAATTTCTCCATTGCATTAAAGGACAAAAAATATTATCACAATACTTTTTAATGTTAATTTATAAATATAATCTAGCAATAACTATTTCAATGCTATATTATCACAAAAATAATCAATAAGTAACATATACTATTTCACAAAAATAAAAATAATATGAATGAATTATTTATACGTGCCTATTAAAGAAATTGAAATATTTAAATATCAAACTCCAATAAAACAAATGTCCAAAGAAAGAAGATGAAGAAATTCCAAATGAATGTAAATAGATCAGAGAAACTTGAATAAATGCAAAGTAAAAAAAAAAAGTTATGGAATGGAATTGTGAACGTAGAAGTGAAAGAGAAAAAAAACAAAGTAAGAACTAAAAGGGAAAAAAAAGAGAAAACACAAAGAAAAGAAGAGAAATAATAAATAAAATATGGAAAGAGTCATTTAAATAACTATATACATATGGCTATTTTTTCTAACGACTAGTTTTCAGTGTTAATAATTGTGCAATGGTTAAATTTAAAAAAGAAATTAATTTTTAACAATTAAATTCTATGTTCTATGTTATAAAATTTTAAATTTCTTATAAATAGTAGTAATAAAAGTTATTAAATGAATTATTAATGACCAATATAATAATAATAACAATAATAATAATAATAATAATAATAATAATAATAATAATAATAATAATAATAATAATATTTCAAATTTTAGTTGGCTCCAATTGCAATTTGGTTGGGAAAGCCTAACCAAATTTCTATTTGCCTTAGTTGACGAAGCCTAACACCATATAATCTTTGAAATAGTTTTTTTAATCAAATTTTGGTATAGATTTTTATTTTTTATTATTCAATAACTATTTAATGATTGATAAACTAGTCAAAATCATATAAATGTTAATATACATATATATTATATCACATTATATTGTATCAGTCAAAATTCAATTAAAAATGTTTGTTGGAAATTGATAGCATTGTTGTAGTGTTTGGTATCTTAGAAAAATCCTTGAGAGGAGTTTTTAAGTATTTTATGAGAAAAACTTTGTGGGAGAAAGGCATTGAAACCAGAGGGTCAAACCTATATAAGGTTATCATGAATTGAGAGTTTTTAGCGAGTTTAGGAGAAACCTAATGATGTGGGAAAATATAATGGATTGAACTATGCCTTTATAAGGTTGCTTTGGAATAAGTGGTAAAAGGTATAGAGTTATGCCTACGTTGTAAGGTTGCTTTGCCTTATATCCTTGATAATTGCCCATGATTAATAAAAATCAATTATTGTGTCATTATAAACTGGATGTAAGACATTTTGATCTGAATCCATATAAATTGAGTGAGTGCTTTCTTTCTCCCCTACTCCCTTTTTTTATTATTAAAGTATTTTCTTAAAGAATAGGATTTCATTCCTTTGGAATATAACATTAGTAAAAAGAATCAAAATTTTTCAAAAAAGGAAAAATTAATTTTCAAATCTAATTTAACCCCAGATTATTTCTAAACTAACAAGAGTATTTTCCATCTAAAAAAATGGAAGAATTATAGTTAAGGATCTAAAGTTAAAAATATTTACTTTAAAGGATTTTTTAGAGAGTTTTCTTAAAGTCAGTGGTAATTTATCTTAAAACAATAGTAATAGGTTTTTTAGAGTAAATATTTTAAACTTTAGGTTCTTAACTCTAATTCTCCTAAAAAAAATTACCATCTTACTTTTTATTTTTATTCCTAATGATTGTACATACCAAACAACTTAAAAAAATTAAGATTGGATGGATATGGTTTGAAGTGGCTTTAAATGACAAAAAGGAAATAAATTAAGTCACTACCTTTGTTCACTTGCAATCCCAATTCCACATTCAACAATCAAATTGTGGCCAAGGCCTTGCCATTAAAGCATCTTAAGCCTCTATGATTTTTGGGTTTTTCCCCCTTAAAATTGTTCCTCACACTTTTAATTCTTATTTTAAGAATAAATTAATAATTTAGTTATTGAACTTTTTTTTTTCAATTTGGTTCTTTAGAAAATATTTTTTTTTAATTTAGGTTTTGAAAAATCACTCTTTCCTCAATTTAATTTGCCAAAAGTAAAATCTATCAATTTAGCCATTTAAACATTTTCCATGATTAATACCTTAGAGAGAGCAAATACTTAGGTACATTTAATGTTAACAATGAAGGGTTTAGATTAAATCTAAGCACAGACTCCACATCTACATATTCAATTTGAATCATTAATTGTATAAACACCATAAGATACCTAAGAAATTTTCGCTTCTCAGGAGGTATTTATGGGCTTTTTAAAAGAACATTTTAAATGGGAGAAAATGTTCAAGGAGTTAAACTACAAAGTTTTATCTTTGAATGAATAAATTGAAGAGAGAACAATCTTTTTAAAATTAAATCATTAATTCACTCTTTTAATTAAGGAATGAAAAGGAAATGAGAGGACTATAAAGTTTATGGAAAAGATATGAAAATTTAAAGAAAAAGAAAGAAGAGAAAATGCGGTTGTGTGATGTAGGACATTAAAATCTTGTTTAGAGGATGATGTAGCATGTTTGAATCCATTAGGACATTTTCTATTAGTGATATGGATAACTTTGTTATTGAAAAAGCTAATTAAGTAGCACAAATGTAAAAATTTAGAGAATTAATTGTTAACTTATAGGAGTAAAAGAAATAAGTTATAAAAGCTCTAAGTTGAAAAGAATTCATGCGCTTCGGGCTAAGGCCTTTGAATTTCGATGTAAAAATTCTTTAGAGTTCCTTATTAGAGAGTTTTTATAAAATTTAAAGAAAATATGACACAAAAAATTAAAATGTGTATAGGGTTCATTTTCTCCCCTCACATTTTCTCTTTTCTCTCTTCTCTCTCTAAATTTTACAAAAACTCTATAATAAAAAATTTTAAAAGATTTAGGCTTTGAATTTTGATATATTTATATTGATATGACCATCTTGTAGATTCTTTAGTCTTGAATTTAACTTCAGTTACAATGCAAGGCTAGATCAAAGTTGACCCACGAAGCAATTGACCATAATACCATCTTGTTCAATTATCTATGCAATCTCAGAATACATATGGTGGTACTTAAATGCTTTTAAGTTTGCATCTAGTTTAATTTTTTTCTTGATTATTTTGATAGAATTAAATCCAACCCATTGGAATGAGTGAAATTTGTGTTGATACATTGGATTAACTATAACTATTCTAAAATGATAAGCATTAGGGGTAAACTTTTATATTATTTGAGAACTTGTATATTTTATTCCTAGCTATGTGCTTATGTTTCAACTAAGCTTAAACCTAAAGATTCTATCTTCCTAAAGGGTGTCCAAGCAAAAAGAGAGACACTTAGACACAAGTTATAAGAGATATTCATCACCACTCAATCTAGGTTAAAATGCAAATGTATATGTGGTAGTCTTTTGAAAATTAACGTATATCAACATATGTCATTTAAATCTCTTAGGCAGTAGAAGGGACAAATCTCATTTATTTTTCTAGATCTAGAAACAATTTGATAAATTACTCTTAAAGGTTTATATCAAAATAGTGCTAGTTGATAAGAGTTACATCAGAAACAAGGAAAAGTAAAGTCAAATTCATTTGGTTAGGTTATTTTCCTAATTCCAATAAAATATATGGGGGTAGTCACCAGAGAAAAAAAAAAGGTTATGTTGCTTTGATTCCACCAAACTAGCACTTTGTTAATGGCAAAGACTTGTATGACTATGACTTGTTGTGGGATGAGAAAATAGTTGCAACCGCCCACTGACTATTCTCTTTACTCTTCGAATCATTTTATGATATTAATATCCTCTCTTGCAGAAATGTTAGTTCTCTTATTTCTATGATAAGTTATCACTAAAAGTTTTTTATAGTGATATTTTTCTGGTTACAAAAGTCTTTTAGTGATGACTTTTTTAGTGTCACCGCTAAAAGTTTTAACAAAATAAAAAATATCTTTATTTATAGTCATGATATCTAGCCACAATTGAAAAAGTTGTCATTAAAAGTTTGCTTTTAATGATGGTTTTTCTTAGTTACTACTAAAAATATTTTTTTTGTAACGTGTGTTGTAGCACAGTATACTTCAACTAAGCTTGAACCTAGAGATTCTATCTTCCATAAAGGTGTCCAAGCAAAAAGAGAAACAGCTTAGGAGAGATATTCATCACCTTTCAATCCAGGTTAAAATGCAAATGTATATATGCAAGTCTCTTAAAAATTAACATCCATCAGCATATGTCATCTAAAATTCTTAGTTGTGGGTAGTCAGTACATTATAATTAGGGGAAAAAGGTTATATTGTTTCCATTCCACCAAACCAGCACTTTTTTAATGACCAAGAGTTGTATGACCTTGTTATGGGATGAGAAACAGATAAACTTGCTCACTCAAATAATTTAGTGATCAACAGACTTATAAGCACACGAATGCCATTACACCCATACGAGGTTGCATTGATATAAACGTTCAAGTACCACGTTTGATTTATCATAAATATTATTGAAAATATTTTGCTATATTTTGAGAAACCTAATATTTTTATGTTTTGTTTACATCAAAATTTTAAATACATATCTTTTTTATAATTATATATTTTATAATTTTTATATTTGTAAATATACATATTTTTATTATATTGTAGTATTTATTATTTATTATATTAATTTTTTATTTTATAACATATATCTTTATTTTAATATATATATATGTATTTATATTATTATTTTATAATTCAATATAATTTTTGTATTTATTATTTAAAAATATTTTTGGATAATAAAATATAAAATAATCTTTTGTCATTTTTAATACATTCTTTTTTTCATGAAATTTAATATTTCCACCTCCTTTGAAGGAACAAAAAAAAAGGAAAGATTTTGTGAAAATATCATATTCCCAAAAATATAACATTTTCAAGAACATTTTTTCACAAAACTTGGACCAAACATAAAAATGTATTATTTTTCTAAAATAAAAAACGTGCTTATTGAGTTTGAATATTCTTCCCTTGTCAAAATGTGATCCAAATCTTGATGCATAAGCATAGAGACAATTATTTGAGATATTGCTAAAATCTTTATAATACTAATGTAGCCATTAAACAACTGATTTGCTTACTTTCCTTTTGGCAGGGACAGACCTTGGCCCTCACGGTTGATAATTTTTTTTAAAGTAAAAAAAAAAAGACTTGTAGTCCCTTATAGTTGCAACTCCCAACTGAATATTATCTCTTCCCTTTCAATCATTTTATGATATTAACATCCTCTCTTATAGAAATGTCAGGTCTCCCACTTTTGTCATAACAAAATAATTTGAAAAAAAAAGTGCTATGACTTTGAGAACCAACCCACTTGTTATATCTTTGTCTTGCACTTGGAGACCAACCCACTTTCTGCTCTTTTAGCAACCCCTTTTTTGTTCTCTTTGCAAGCAACATTTTTGGTTTTGCTAGTCAATCATCATGCCATATTGCTCTTTCTTGCAAGCTATGTTTCTATTGTGTTAAGTAACCAAAGAACAATAAGAAATCGACCCCGACAAATAGTGAAGCAAAACGAACAAGTGTGGAGGAAAAAATGAATCAGGCATGCGATTAGGGATTTCATAGCATAGAAAAGGAACAATTTTGACAAAACAACAAGTCTTATTTCGGGCATGTTTTGGTGTGTTTCAAAACATTTCGAAATGTACCCAACCAAATAGATATTCCCACGCATATGCACTTATACGATACATGTATCCATTTCAAATATGCGTTTGATATGGGCACAACTTTATTTTTAGCGTATCTATGCATCTTAGCTTCTAAATCAAACTCCTCTATTTCATTAGGTTGAGAAATTAAATGAACAATTAAATGAAAAAAATGTATGTAACAAAAAAACCTATTTAAATCTTCATTTTGTTTAGAGTATTAATTATTATTAGTTATTAATTATGATGTATGCGTAACTTGTTTTACTTAATTTTTTCCAATTGCTTATTTGGAGTATTAATTAAATTAATCTTGTTTGGAATATATGTATGTTACATATGTATTTTTTAACCAAAAATTTTTCTGTATACAAACATGTTTTTTCCCCCTCTAATTTTAACTCCCTAATTATTCATCACTAGATCCATTGGATGGGGCAAATGCTGGACGGCGTCTTCAAGTGGCTTCGATGACATAAATGAAAGGAATGAAACTACTGCATTTGTTCCCTTGCAATCCCAATGCCACATTAATTGCAGTCAAGGAACTGCCATTGATAATAAATTTTGTAGAAAAGGTACAGAAATTTATAGAAGAAGGAAGAAGAAAGAAAGAGAAAATGAGGTTGTGTGATGTAGGATGTTAGAATCTTGCTTGGAGGACGATGTAGCATGTTTGAATCCACATGAGCATTTTCTATTACAGATTTGAATAATTTTGTTAATGAAAAGTTAATTAAGTTGCAAATGTAAGAATTTATAGAATTAATTGTCAACTTTTACGATCAAAAGAAGTAAATTACAAAAAGCTCTAAATTGAAAAGAATTCATCCATTTTGGGCTAAGGCTTTTGAATTTTGGTGTAAACATTCTCTATAATTTTTTATTTGAGAGTTCTAGTAAAATTTGAAAAGAAAAAAGAAAAAAGAAAAATATGTATGTAACTTCTTTTTTTTCTTCACATTTTTCCCCTCCAAACTTTATAAAAGCTCTATAATAAAAATAAAAGATCCACACTTTGAATTTTGATATATTTATATTGATATGACCAACCAACAACATTCTTTAGTTTTGAATTTAACTTGACCCACACTATGGGGTAGATCAAAGTTGATATAAGAAGCAATTGACCATAATACCAAATTGTTCAATTTTCACTCAAATAACACTAATATAATAATTAGTTTGATTAATAAAAAAAATAGATGGAGACTTATAAGCATTCAAGTGCCATCGTATCTATACTGAGATTGCATGGATATAGATATTCAAGTACCAGATTTGGTTCATCACAATATTTTTTAAATTATATTAGTCATCTGTAGAGATATTGATTTACAATTCATTAGTTTAATTATAATTGAACCAATAATAATTAAATATGTATTTATATTAAAAATTTAATGTCACAAATAAATATTAACAAATTTTAAATATTTTATTATTAATTTAATATTTTTAAAGATATTTTTAATTAAAAAATAAAAACTATCCATGATTAAAAGTTGAAAATATTTAATATTAAAATTTTAGAGTTCCTAAATTATATTAAGATTCTACTCATCATTAAAAAATGAAAAAAAAAACTAAAAGCAAATAGCAATTTTAATCAAATACCTTGATATTTGAAAAAGCTTTTAAGAAATAAGACATGATAGAAAGTAAGTAATAAAAATAGCTAAAGACACACATTTTGTTTATCTTTTTTTTTTTCATTTATCTATATTTCAACTCCTTTTTTTTCTAGTGCTTTTTGTTTATAACTTTTTAGATTTATCCAAAATGAACTATTTTATTTTATAAAAAAATATTAAAAAAATTAATAACTAGTTCAATCAATTGTTGACTGATTCAATTTTAACTAGTTTAAATGACTTTTTATTGATCTTTTAAGTGATTGATTTTTTGGGTTAATTGAATTATACTAAGATTCGATTTTTAGTCAAACTAGTCAAATTGGCCAATTTAATTTAGTTTTTATTACAATGGTTCATCATAAATATTATTGAAAATATTTTGCTATATTTTTGGAAATCTTATATTTTTATATTTCATTTATATCAAAATTTTAAATACATATCCTATGTTTATTATTATAATTTATTTATTATTCTATTTATATTTTGTATATTAAATAATATATTTTAAATTTATACTTATTTTTATTATATTGCAGTATTCATTATTTATTATATTAAAATTTTATTTTATAACTTATATCTTTATTTTAATACACACACACACACACTATTTTATGATTTAATATAATTTTCATATTTATTATTTTTACAAATATTTTTTAAATAAAAAAATAATAATAATTGTTTTTTATTATTTTCAACTCATTTTTTTTAATTAGAATCCAACACTCCTACTTCTTCCCAAAATAAAAATAAAAGATTTTGAAAAAGTTTTGCATTCCAAAAAATATAACATTTTCAGAAACCTTTTTTGTAAAAAAAAAATTAAACAAAAGATAAAATGTAGCATTTTTATAAAATAACAAACGCGTTTTTAGTGAGTTTAAATATTTTTAACTTGTCATGAACATGAAGTCCAAATCTTGATGCATATGCGCATAGAGTCAATTATCTTGCCTTCGGGTTTGGGACATGGATGCAGATTCCTTACTAGGCAGCTTCCTTATCACATATGATTTTTATTTTTTATTTTAATTATCCATTTTTTTATTTGGATATTGTGTGGAAGTTGAAAGGTTATTATCTTCATTAATTTTATTTCCTTCAAAATTAAAAAAATAATATTAAAATAAACAAAACAAATAACTAATATAAAAAAAGAAAATTTAAATTAAATTAAAATATTATTTATCCAAATCATTTTTAAAAAAAAATTGATTTGGATAAATTAGATTTATCGAAATCAACTTTTAAAAAAAATTAAACGAAACACAAAATCTATTATTTTTTATAAAATAACAAACACACTTGGTAAGTTTAAATGTTATTGACTTATCGTGTAAATGAAGTCTAAATTTTGACACGTACGTAGATACAGTCAACTATCCTGGCTTTGGGTTTGGGACATGAATGTAGATCCTCTACGGTGCTATTCTCTTATCTAATATGGATGGTTTTTATTTTTTATTGTAGCTATTTTTTTTTTTTTTGATATTTTTTAATGGAAGTTGAAAGGTTATTCTCATCCTCTCTTTTACTTCCTCCAACATAAAAAGAAAATTAAAATAAACAAAATGAATGATTGATATAAAAATAAAAAAAATTAAATTAAATTAAATTAAAATCTGATTTATTCAAATCAAATTTAAAAAAAAATTAATGTGGATAAATCACATTTATCCAAATCAACTTTTTAAAAAAACAACCAAGCATAAAATGCATTATTTTTATAAAATAACAAATGCGCTTAGTGAGTTTAAATGTTATTAACTTGTTGTGGAAATAAAATCCAAATCTTGATGGATATGTGGATAGAATTAACTATCTTGACTTTGGGTTTAGGACATGGAGGTAGACCCCTGCTATGTTGCTCCCTTATCTGATATGAATGATTCAAATTTTATTATTTATTATTTTAACTATCCATTTTTTGATTTTGATATCGTTTAATAGAAGTTGAAAGGTTATTCTCATTTTTCATTTTCTCTCCTTTAAAATAAAAAGAAAGATACCAAAATAAACAAAATGAATGATTGACATAAAAAAATAACATATAAAATATAACTAAAATCTGATTTATCCAAATCAACTTAAAAAAAAAAAAAACCAAACATAAAATGTATTATTTTTATAAAATAACAAACGGCCTTAGCAAGTTTAAATATTATTGATTTGTTGTGTAAATGAAATCCAAATCTTGACACATATATACGTGGATAGAGTCAATTATTGAAAGGTTATTCTCATGGTTTGTTTTACTTATTTTAAAATTAAAAAATAATATTAAAATAAACAAAATGAATGATTGATATAAAATTAAAAAAATTAAATTAAATTAAAATTTGACTTACCGAAATGAAATTTTAAATGATTCAAACTCATAGGAAACAAGAGAGGCGGAATAATATTTATACTACTAATGTAGCTATTAAAATACAGCTGCTCTGCTTACTAGAGGCAAACGCTGGGTATGAGAAATGACAAAGTATCCTGAATTACCAGTACCACCGGAGAACTCCACCGGCCAGGTAGGCATCTCACCATTGCAGCGGCCTCTTCATTTGATTATCACTTTTAACACATTTTTTTAAATTGGAATCCAACATTCCCACCTTCTCCGAAAATAAAAATAAAAGGTTTTGTGAAAATGTGGCATTCCCAAAAATATAATATTTTCAGAAACTTTTCTTATTAAATTTAAACCAAACATAAAAATGAATTATTTTTATAAAATAATAAACGCGCTTAGTGAGTTTGAATATTCTTCCCTTGTAGAAATAAGGTCCAGATCTTGACGCATAAGCGGACAGTCAATTATCTTGGCTTTGGGATATTTCTAAAATATTTCTTGTGCTAATGTGGCCATTAAACAGCTGCTCTGCATACTATGGTGTTGATTGGGACAAACGCTAGGCATGAGAAATGAGACAGTATCCTGAATTACCTGTAAAACCCACCGGAGAAGTCTACCGGCCGGGTAAGCATCTCCCCATTGCGGCGGGGTCTTCATTTTGTTTCCTTAATTTTAGTGTTTTACTATGCTGGTAAGCATCTTTCCCCTTTTGCAGGAACTCTCTATTGACTATTGGGTTGGATAAGTTCAGCAATAATTGAAGATATGGTTGCTTAAGATGTGCCCTAAATGTTGGTTGAGTGTTAGCACCTCCATGTTCCTCTGATGCTCCCTCACATGCTCCGGCAATAGGTTTAGTTTATTCTTCCTCTCTTCTTAATTGTGTCATTTTTTTAATCTTTGTTTTCTATGGTTTGCTTTGGTCTGTGCTTCTCTCTTACCGTAATCACTTAATCATTATGAGTTTAACATAAAAATTGGAAGAGATCAAATGTTCTAGTAATTAGTTTCTGGCCAAAATGCATTTTACCCTTCTGTTGATAAATTCATCTCTTAAAATCTCCAAATTTCCCATCCATTTTCGTGCATAAACTGTCAAACTGAGCAGAGGCTTAATCTACTCTTCAGCTTCTTCCTCTGCTGTTTAAATCTTGAAGAGAAAACAATCTAAAGAAGCAATCTTCTTCGTCGTTTTAGGCTTTAGCTCAAATCTCCTTATTTTGTTCTACAACCCCATAACGTAAAACTACCTGAAAATCGAAACCCCTTCAATATCTAGCCCTTTCCAGATCTCTCTTCCTACCTTTTTCTTAGGACAAAGAAAAGACTAACCTCAGTTAAAGGTGCTTTTCAGCTCACTGTTCACCAACTTCCAGAAAATTTTATAGTGCACCCAATTGAAATTAGTTCAAGTGCTTTTGTCATTAACATTTACAAACACTCCTCCAGATCTAAAAAGGCAGGAGATATCCTCTGTTTCTAATTAATAATACTATACAAAAAATATTTGATTATATTAATTAGTCCATTACTAAAATTTACGAATGCTTGCATTTGATTTCTGAAAAATCAATTCCTAAAGGTTTTGGCCCCAAGTATCTCATTGTATTTAAGAGAATGAAAAGGGGTAGATTATATTGTTGGTTTATTTAATTTCACCAAATTTTTAATTTGATTCCTTTACTTTATTTTTTTTGTGATGTGATCCTTATAATTTCAAAACCTTTGTAAAAGAGTTTCCACTGTCAGACTGTCATAACACGGTCAATTATTTGCTGATGTAGTGGCAAACTTGATTCTAAGGTGGCGTTAAGTGGCACATGCTACACTTAGATTAGTGAGAAATGCCAAGTCATATGCTTCTTGCCACATGGTTTCACACATCAACCAAAGATGCAAAACGACTCGTTTAACCTTTCTCACTTCATCCCCAAGCGTGCTTCTGCATCGCTCCTCATTGTGCCGTAGGCGTTCAATCTCTGGTTTGAAAGGGAGAATAGAAAGGACGATGGAGGATCACCATTTTTGCTTTCTATGATTTTCGACTCTCATCATCTTTTCACCCTCAATTTCGAAAAAACTCACGGTCATTTTCAACATTCTTTTCTTTTACATCTAGATTGATGAACAAGGAAGCTATGCAAAATGAAAAGTCTTTGCAAGAATTCTTGATAAAACCTCAAATTCCCAGTCTCTCTAGCTGATAAAACCATTCGGGACAACCCTATTGTCATGATTGCTTTAGCACTGATTTTCCTTAAACAGTATAGAAATTACAGATCATATATATATTATTTAAACCATTAAGTATGAAATTAATCAAGATGAAAGGAAATACTTGATTTGGCTATCATAACGGAGTTAAACGGATAACACAATTCCGTATGAATAGGTTGAATCTTCTTTTCTATTGCTTTAGGCTTGATAACTATTTTCAGTAGGTAAGCTCACCAATTACGGTTAAAAAGGAGATTTATTTGTGCTTTATGTAATTTTACTAAATCTTCTACACTTTTTAACCTTTAACGGAATTTAAATTATAAATATATATTAAAATCCAAATACTATATGATCATTTAATCAATTGAACTTATAATATATCTTAATGGACTATTAACTAACTTGTTATTTTATAAAACAAAAATAAATTAATTAATGTGAGTCCATGTCCAAAATTCTCCTACATTCTTTTACTTTGGCTGCATTAATTAAGATCAAATTTATTTTATTTTATAAAATGACTTTTAGGTTGTGACAAAATAACAAAATCTTGTGTATGCACTTCTTGTTTAAGAAAAAAAAAATGGTCATGAGATAACACAATATATACAATTTGCTCAACATTACTATCAATATGGGATAAGAATGATCATTATGTCATTTATTGACATAAGAACAATCCATAGTCATATAAATTAATAATTATATTGACATGGACCATTAGTCTAGAGATATAGTAAGAAATAATTCTCAAAAATGATCAACAAAACATTATTTTTTATTAGTACTTTGTATGATTTTTCAATATCTTTATTATGCTCAAACTACAAGAGAAATCATTATGATTTCTCAATAACCTTATGAAAATAGCAAGAAAAATTATTTGGCTTAAAATAAGTTTATATGTTTCTAATAACTTCATCTCAATAATATTATACAATGTCAATAGAAATATATCATAACAAATACATTTGTCATTCTTAAAATAGACACTATACTTTAAGATACAAGTTATATTTAATCTTTGCCAGGACAAAGCAATAACACAATGATGATCATCAATAAAATATATCAAATAGATGGAAAATCAAACCACATTAAGAATGTAATTAAGTGGTTATCTAATATCAATGGAGTCAACCATGTAAATGCAAAATGCATCAAACTCCAACTAACCCAAGAGATTAAAAGACCCTAAAAATATCCATATACTTGGCATGTTTATTAAACTATATGAATTTTTAACTTTTAGTTAGAAAATCAACCTTTAGTTAATGAAATTATGATTATTTACTTCAAAACTTTCATTAACCCAACATATCATGAGGCATAATCATCCCCATAAACAAGTTAAAATACTCTAATTGTAGAAACATTTACTTAGTGGAGTTGCAAATAGGTATTCCATTAAAATAGTCCAATATGATTTTAAAACCAAACAACATGATCTCTCTATGAAGCATTTATAGGAGAAGCATATATGTAATAACAAAATATCACTAATATAACCATATTAAAACTTTCAAATTTTAACTATAAAGTAAAAATTATAACTTCATCAAAATTACACTTTGTATATAAATTGATTATGAGGGTTAATTTGACAATTCCAAACATCATTACAACTTTGATAAATAGGGTCAATTAGTAATGTGAGAATTTTTCTAGTTATTTCTCAACTTTGATTTGATAGACTTTAAACATGTTAGGAGATTTTTCTTAATTAATAAAATAGAGCTATAAAAAAAATATATCAATAAGAAATGATAAAATATCTTTTGTTATACAACGTAGATAAATAGGGCTTACTAATATCCACTTGTGATATTTTTGAAATTTTTTTAACTTTTAAGTTGCATTTTTCTTCTTAATTTTAGTTAACTTTGCTCTTCTTTTTTTTTTTTTAAATTAATTTTGGTTAACTTTCCCCTACAATAGTCAACGTTTGTCCTATATCTTAAAAATATATTTAATCAACTTTTTCAATTGTTTCACTTAAATATGACTCAAGCATTTATGCTATAACCATAAAAATTTCTTCTTAGTCCTAAACCTCAAAATCTCAACATTAATAGATAAACATTCATAATTGAGAATTAAACATAATTTGTATAATTCATCAAATAAAATACAATCCATAGAAATATATTTTCACTAAAGATGACTAATGTGTTTTGTACAAAATTTGACAATTTCTTTGTAAACTAAAACATTATTAAACACTTATCATAATGTATGTGAAAATTTGCACAATTGTCATTTACAAATATATCCTTAAAATATTCCATAAAATGCACATGAGCACTTTAACTAATTATGTCACAATATCTTTTCATATAACTTAAAAATCTATAACATGAGAAATATCACTAACATGCTTTATTGTAAAATTTAAAATTTTACAAGCAATTCTATTTGCATAATTTTCATTACGTTTACTAACAATAGGACTCTCACATAAATAAATAATTTGTCATTCTTGTTGTATTAAATCTTTAATACCAAATATTCATAAATAGGGATTAAAGTATAGTAATATATAATAATTATATTTATCTTATCATGTTTCATCAAGAATTAGGTCATAATAATAATTTCCTTTAGTATACTCAAAATATGAGTGTGTAAATAGCAAATTTTATGTTTTGCTTTCATTTCTAATAATTGGAACCAATGAACACTAAATATGAAATTTATCAAGATGAAAAGAAAGTACCAGCCATCACAGCTGAGTTAAGTAGATAACATGATTTCATGTGAATAGGCTCAGTCTTTCTCTCTATTGCCTAAGCTTGATATTGGCTTTTAATGGAGTAAGCTTACCAACTAGGATTAGGGAGGAGATATAGCCTTACTTTCAAGACCCTCTTCTACAGGTTTCAATAGAACCTAATAACTTATACCATTTAACCATTAACTAGACTTCAATTATAAATGTGTGTTAAAACCCAAATATACTATGTGATCACTTAATGATTATTAGTCAACCCATTATTTTAGAAAATAAAAATAATTCAATTAATGTGAGACCACACCCAAAATTTTCTAATAGATTGAACAAGGAATAATTAATGAATCAGATTCCCAAAACATTGATAAAATTATCACGGGCATTTCCTTCAAGCAAACAAGGCTTTACGGACATAGTTGAGAGGGGTATGGCAAATGCATTGTTGAGAATCAGAAAAGGAAAAGTCTTTACTTAAACGAGAATTTTGCAAAAATATTTAATGGATGATTCAAAGTTCAAAACAGCCTTGGTGCCCTCAGTCAAGAAATTCTCGGATTCCTTCAACGAGAGATTTTAAATCAAATCAAAGGGAGATAAGATAATAGAAAGGTACCACATAAGTTAATGTAATCAAGGAATAGACAGTGGGGTTGATATACAGAGATTAGAATGGGAAGTAATGGGAAAAACAAAAGATAGATTTTATGAGAAGTTAGAGAAGAGGACCGTATAGTCCCTTCGGGGACAGCCGATAAAATAGGAACGATACAGAGGGAAGAGGACCGTATATGCTTCCTTTTTCCCGTGCCCAATTCTGACCATGAATTTCTTCGAAATTGAGGGGGAAGAGAAGATAAGAGCCAAAAATCATAAAGAAAAAACAATGCTGACTCTCCGTTATCCTCTCTATATATTCTCTCTCTCAAACTAGATATTGAACACTAGCCGCACGATGCGGAGCAATGGAGAAGGATGCTCGGGGATAAAGTGAGAGAGGGTAAATGAGTCTTTTCGCATCGTTGACTGAAGTGTGGAAGTATACGGTAAGAAGCATATAACTTGGCAG